>OX456488.1:51226198-51708394 GCA_949748235.1 Platypus cylindrus | reverse complement strand
TTGCCTATTTTTATCGTTCTCTTCTGACGTCGTCGTCGTCATCCTCTCCGCGAGAGAATTCTTTAAAAAGAAAACTGGGGGAGAGAAATAACATAAGTAAATATAGGGGGAGAGAGATTCGTTGGCAATTTTTTATTAGTAAAAGTAAAAATATATTTCAATATTTTGGTTGAGGCTGAATGAGATTCTTAAATGTTATAAATGACTTTATTTAAAATTTTAATAATAAGTTTTATCTTTCAAAAAGACAAAACACAACTTATTTCCCAGGTAGAGCAGATTATAATCGTATAATCCAAAGGTATGACAAGGTAATTTCCGAACATTTTTTCCAATACAGTGATGATCTACATTGATTTCCTTCACCTAAAAAACATCACAAAAAAGTAAGGAAATGCAAGCCAAGGAAAATTCATATTAAACTTTATCAGGTCCACTATATTATGTACATCTGCGAAAGTGAGGGGAGAAAGAGAGCTAACTTAAAATTTACTTGCCAACGAAATATAACGAATGCAAAGGGGGTGGTAAGGGGAACAGAACGAACAGAACAGAAAGAGATATTTCGCGGTGTATATGTTCAAGCTAGCTCCATCCTCTGTTTGTTCCCCCTCTTCCAGCGCCCCACCACCCCTATTTGCGGGGTGGATATAGATTTTTCTCTTTCTCCAACACCACCCAATGCGAGTTTTTCAGAATTTATAAAATATATTGCACTGCTTCCTTCCAATCGAAATTAAAGTCTTGCTTTTGGAAAATGGAAAGCGCTTCTGCATTCATATTTTCTTTGATTACGTGGCAGCGATGGTGGTGGTGGTGGTGGTGGTGGTGGCGGTCTAATATCGTAGTCTATATTATTTGCTCCAATGAGAACGTCAATATGCAATCATAATAATAATAAGCATAATGACTGCTAGTGAAACTTCTTGAAAAATCATCCTTTTGGCTCTTCGTATTTTTACTGAAATATTCCAGTCTCCTAAATTATTTGAAGACATCCCTGATTTTTTTTTTTTTTTCGCTTTAAACAAAAGCAAAAAAGAGTCACGATTTCCTCCTTTCTCATTTTCATTATTATTCTTTTAATAATATATCTTCCTGAATAAAAATTAGGGAAGGAATATATCTACTCGTGTATATTTTGGTGCTGGCGCAGCGCGTTGTTGTGATTTAGGTCTTTTATTAAGGAAGATAATGAGTTTTTTTGCACCCTTGATAACTAAAAAAGATGGGGTGGCACGGGCCATTGTCTTCAAAGGGTGATTTATTAGCATCGATCGGAAAATAACGAATTTTTACAACCCAAAAAAAAAAAAAAAAGGAGAGCGAGAAAGGAGTCTGCTACATTCGCCTATTCATTCGTTAGCTCTTTTTTAAGAATCTGATTTATTTCTCCTCTTTCGATCAAATGTAAATGATACTTCCCCCATTTCATGCCAAAATTGATATAATAATAAATTGTATTTATTTAATTTTTAGTCACACTCACACTACATTCTTCTCCGCTTTTAACCCAGTAAAAAATATAAAACGAAAAATCGAATTATTTAAAAACCCAAACAAACAAAAGAAAACAAAAAAAAATAAAATAAAATGAGGAGAATAAGACAGAGTGGGCCGCGGCAAAAATCACATCCACGTAATCTCAACCCAATCTTAGCACAAATGTTGATACAAATTTATACAAGTTCATGAAGTACTGGACCGGCCCAAGATGTTGTTAATCAACTATTTCTTGAAGACAAATTGAATTGTCTTAAATGTTGAATGTTCAACTTGGTCTGCTTGATAAAATGTCGATGTTAATGTATCGACAAGTATGTAATCTTTTAATGATTGTTCTTTATTTATTTTTGTGTTTATTTTGATGGGCTTCGAGCAGGTTTTAATACACAAACTTTAATGTGGGCTGGTGTCGAACTTTATGGGCCTTAAAATATGCTCGGATAACGTTTTTTTTTTTTTTTTATTATTGTATTCGATTTAATTTGGCAGTTTTTTTTTTTTATAATTTCCATATACAAGTGTTATTCAATTAGCGTATAACTGCAGATCCTTCGATACACTGCATCAAGTTATTCTTTTTCTCATTTGCTTCGTCGCGTCATCGCCTCCCTTCTCGTTAGAATCAACTTAATCTGGTTCAACACTGCAGTTCTCACTTAGGCCTTAGTTTTAGGAGGAAAATTAAAAATAAAATTATCCCCAAAGTGATTTAATTCGTGTTGATGCTTGATGTCAGACGTAATTAAGTTCGTCGATTACTTTCCTTGATAACATCGGATTAATTTTAAATATCCCTTTTTAAAAAATCCCTCACATTTCGGTAGGGGACATAACGAAATAGAAAAAAAAAAAAATGGGGAAAATATACAGTTTAACACGAAACGAGTGATGACACTTTTTAAATTTCTACAAAAAACGCATTTTCTTTTTTGTTACAGGAACCGGAGGACTGTTTCTAGACACAGGCAATGGACCAACATTTCTTCCACTCCCACCTCAAGTACTAGAGCAAATTGTTGCCCAAGATAACATTGAACCAGGTGTTACAACAATAAAATTTCCTGATTCATCATCATTTCATTGTCCTGCTGCTGATTTACCGATTAGGGAGATCGATATCGAATTGTATTTCGTATGTAAAAAATGCCGAATGGCATTTATGAGCGATTCATCGCTATTGGTTCATCAACGACAATGTTACGGTGCAAATCAGGATAATAGAGGTGCATTTCGAATTGTACAAAATGGTTATGAATGCCGTCAATGTGGTTCCAATGAGAAATTCAAAAATTCAGTTGAATTAGAAGCGCACTTCGAATCCGACAGTCATCAACAGCAACAACATCATCATCACCAGAATCCACCACCTCAAAGTGAAAGTCCCCTCAGCCAGGAAATGGAGGATGTTGTTAAACAAATTACACTTTTAGCTGCTAGGGCAGCTCAAGGTAGTCCAACAACTCAAACAACTAATGATATCGATAGTACATCTTCGAACTCATTTTGTCAAACGAAAGAATCGAAAACGAGAAGATATTTGAATCCCAGTGGTGATGTGAGTCAGGCGTTAGCCACTACTGGTCATTAACAGTCGTAAATGATTTCTTTTGATCTTCTCTCTAATATGCCAGTCGAAGGGTCCGATTGAAACCAAAAATAAAAAAATTAGCAGTTATACTAATAAAATGTCAGTGTAGTAATGGAGTATTTTCCTTTTCGATTATACTCAATTAATTAATTAACAAGCAAGAGGAAAAATTGTAGTTACGTATTTAGTAGTTTGTAAAATATAGTAATAATAATTATCGTTGTATGTAACATAGAACAAAAAGTAGGGTTATGTTTCCTATAATTGCAACTGATAGTTACTAATAAGTCGATGCGGATCGAATGATCAAAACAGTGATCGATTCTATTTTGTGGCGATTGATTGGTGAGATTTTTACAGCTTTCTCGATAACATCCACATCACCCATCATCACCATTTAGAAAGAAAGAGATAGATTCCGATCACCTCGTTCCGCACAAATGCCAGTTCCTGTGACATTTTGTGTGTGTGAGTGCGTGAATGTGTGTACATAAATATGCGAAAATTAAGAAGCGGTAGAATTAAAATAGAAAAAGAAAAATTAGAGAAAAAGAAACGAAGAAACAAAAAAAAAAAAAAGATAAAATAATGACTCTTTAAAGAATATTTTAAATTAAAAATACTGCGACATTTGATGTTCCTAATAAACAATTGTAACCTAATCTCGCATATATTTGATGATGCATTGGATAGTTCAAAAAAAGCTGCACTACTATTCGAATATAAAAAAAGCAATCTGTTGTAAAAACTGAGATTTTATTAATCTTTCCTTATTTTTTTGGATTGTCCATTGCAGATAAAATTAAAAAAAACTGCATGCGCCTATATATACTGGAGCGTCGTCAGTAAAACAAGTTCCTATTTGAGGGCACGGTCCGGATCTGTTCCTGAAATACATAAGTATAGGTAATAATATCTAAAACTAAAACCCAAAAATGTTTTTCTTTTTTTTTTAATAAACAATAATGTTACGGCCGTGCCCTTTCTCTTTTTTTACTTATTATAATAAATATTATCAATAATTATCTTTATTAATTATTATTATTATAAAATACTGATAGAGAGATGAATATTTGCAGATTATTATTGCTCTATGAAACACATTTTTGATTAATTAATTTTTAAATGGAAAAGTTTACTACTATATAAAATTGCTGTACGAAAAAAAAAAAGGGGAAAAACGAGGAAAACGGGACGGTGTAGGCTTGTGTTTGTAACTCAATTTTTAAAAATCAACCTTTGATTTTTAATTCTGATTTATATTTGAATAATACGAAGCATAGATATACATTTGTAAATGTAACAAATTAGTTGAACATTTTTGAGCAACTACGCAGAGCCGTACTCAAAAATGTGTCACTAAACAGAGTAAGAATTCATACATTTTTGCTCAAATTTCCATCACATAAGCTTTTGCCGTCATCTGTGATCCTATATGTATACATATGTGTATATTTTATTATACTATAAACAAAGAATAATTAATAAAACCGTAATTACTTATATGAAACAATACGAATAGAAAAAGTCAAAACTAGATGGGATAAATAATATAGACTATTTTGAACAGTGTTTGACAGAGATGATTTTCAAATAGAACAAAAATGAATAAAAGAATTATTAACCAGAGAGTAATCCCTGTTATTTGGCAAAATTGGTTCCTACTAATTAATTAGTTATTAATTATTATAACTATATATTATATGATATTATACAGTGTTCTTCTTTTCTTAGTGTAAATCAGTGACGGTCAGGGCCGAATTCAATCATGTATCTATTCTATTATACTTACATGTTCAACATCGTTATCAGAAATTAAATAAGCAACAAATGAGCCGCCTCCAAATCCAGAGAGCATGCTCTATTTGTGTTTTGCTTTCTAACTTTACTTTCCTCTACTAATGAATTATTATTGTTTAGTAATAAATATTCTTAAACTTCGACCATGCCCGCGGTAGTATAATATGAATGTTACGTTTTTTTTTTTTTTTTTCTGTTAGAAACTCCAATGCCATTTCGTATATACATACATACTTTTAGGGGGTAGATATAAATACATAATTACTTATACATAAATTATATATTTGAAATTTTTAAAATTTTAGGTTTAAATAATAATAATAATAATAATAAAAACGTATCCAAAATAACTCAAAATGGGAAACACTCCGAAAATTTGTGAGTGTGACCTGCCTCGCATTAAAAAAGTGAGTTTTCTTGGAACTAAGTGTGATTGTTGATATAGAGAAACAAAAAAAAAAAAAAAAAAATGAGGTACCAACACGTGTAATATTGTGGTCCTTCGCAACTGTAATGTTTGTAAAATTCGAGAGATTTCAAAAAAATTTTAGACATCTCTCTTTGGACAAATTTAAAAAACAAGAAAACATATTAAATTTAACATTTGATTGAATATTTCTGTAAGACAAATGCTTCTGTTTCAAAGAAAGGTGCGTTTAGTACCACGATATTGCAACGTACGCGTACGTGTTGGTATTTTGCTGAAGTAGTTCCTGCTATCTTTCCATATACCTACGAACTACTCAACAAACATATAAGCAAATAAAATAATATATGCCACGGTTATTATTAATATTCAGATTTTGAAGATTATTATTATTTTCCCTTTATTTATATTATTATATTTAAACAAAAGAAAAAATGGGTTTTTGCCTCTTTACATTTACATTTAATCGCTGTTTTTCCAAAAGGCTCTCGGATGGGCTCTGCCCATCTATTTATCTATTATTATTAATTATTATTTTTAAAAAATTATAAAAAAAGTATGGTTCCTAAATGTTCATATCTCGAATATGATTTGAATTAGTTTTTCGCTCCTTTTAAATACCTTAACCTTATATGTAATGTAGTAGTTACGATAACGATTAGAGAGATGTGCCGGTCATATCAATTATTATTATCTACTTGGATACTTGGCAGTGTTAATTGTGAACAAAACAATAAAATAATATGCAACGAATAAACGGGTCATACCTCGTATCTTGAAATGTGCAATTTTTTCGTTTAAAATCGGCTAAATAATTTCTTCACATTTGTTATCATAGAGATGATGATTGATTACAATAAGAGTAATTTATTGCGTGATGACTTGATTGCTTTAATAAATAAAAATTATTCAACAAAGAAAACTAACACCACGCATCTAGGTAACGATGTGAACAAACAAGTCATTTTAAACGAATTTTGACCGGTATTAATCTTCGACGTGTTGTCATACTTACGAAAAAAAAAATCGCTGTTGATCTGTTCTATTATGTGTATAAAAATTAAGTTTATTTTTGGACGTTACTATTTGTATACCTCGAGTATTTTTAAAAAAAAGGAATCAGAATTTAAGTTTTAGACCATTTAAGTGTCTATTACGCATATCAGCTTTGCAATTATGCGCATCGTTAGTATAAATGTAATGGGAAAATGATACCTGTTTATACGGCCTGCAGCTCGTACGTGTAGTAGACGCTTTAAATGTTCTCGATCTTTTCGCCTGCCTGTCTCTCTCCCTTCCTATTTATAGATACTCTGCTTCTTTTAATTATCTTTTTCTCGCTTATTTTGCTATTATAAAAAGTTATTAACACTTTGCAAAATAAATACTAATCATTTACCTATTTACTAAAAACGCAAACAGATTTTTTCCACTGAAATTTTTCGCAAAAAAAAAATGTTTAACTAATACATAAAAATGTTTTTTGAAAAGTTAACGTTCATAGTGGTAAAATGTTCCTGAAAAGCAAAAGAATATTTATTTTTTAATTGTTATTTCAGTGGAAAATCGAATGTTCTTCCTTTATAGAACTCTTATTATTTTTTCTATGATGCGAAGAGGCTTATACGTGGCTATGCATTAATTAATTAATTAATTAACTCACACTAACTACACCTATCCGATATTTTCTTAATTCTCCGCTAAGCACAATGAGCCAATTATGATTATAAAAAACAATAAAATCAACTAACTTTTAAGGTCGTTCTGAAACTACCAGTTATTAATTTAATATTTTTTATACTTTTGCTAATAATTAATTGTACTTTTCAAATTTCGCTAATAAAATTTTCATTAATTAACGTCAGTATTTGTTGTATAATTAATTTCTATTGCACGCTTGAATCCTATTAATTAAACGTTTTCTTTTTGAGTTTAATTAAATTATTTATAATTTGATAAACAGCGACAAAGTAATAATTATTCAAGGAATTATTCATATGGTGTTAATTAATAATGTTATTTTGATATATACCACCTACATCATAGATTTGCCTTGCTTCATTTATTTTTTGTTCTCTTTGATTTGTTTTACTGAAATTTCGATTATGATTTTGGAAAAATTAATTTTTTTAGACGCATGCAGTTTAATTTTTTTTGACAGCGTTTCCAGTTTTTTTTTTTTTTTTGTTTTTTTCTTTTCGTTTTTAGTAATTTTTAGTTTAGTTTCTGTTAAACGCCAGTAAATTCGCGCCTCGTATAAGCATCTTTGTATATATTATCCTATCATACTTAATAGGAAAAAAGCTCGAAGGCCGTTTAATTATTACCTATGACTTTGATGTAAGAAACATGCCAATTTATTCACATGATTTTTTTCTGTATAGAAATGCGCGTGATTTTTGTTGATTTTCGTATAATTTCAGTTAATTTGTCTCATTTTTTTTTTGTAATTTCAATAATTTAGGTTTCATTAAAAATAATTATTATTATTTGTAATAATAGGAGCATATAAAAATGCGAAAGTCGTGATTTGTAGCTTTTAAGTTCACTAGAATAAAGAAATGTTTATTTATTGCTCGTATTTTTGTTATAATTATGTAAAAATAAATTTAATTTTATTTGTATATAGAATACAAAAAAAACAATAAGAAAAGCGGAAACAACACGTCATGATGTAAAAGGGCGCCCCAAACTTTTTGAGAGAGCGTGCTTATCAATGTTTCAGTTTTGGGATTGTTACAATTTTATTTTATTCAGTACATGAAATGCGTATTCTAAGTTTTCCTTAATTTTCTTTCAGTGTTTTGTTTCTTTTTTTTTTTTTTGAGAAATTTTTTTGATATTTTTGTTATATTTAGTGGAAAAACTGATGAATACTAATAATAATAGTTAGAAACATATGGTTTTTGAACTATCATTTATATTGTTGTTATTTAACGTTAAACTACTAAAGAATTCTGAAATTAATATTTTCCTTCATCTGCAATTCGAAATGGAGCAAAATAACTTACTTTCAATTCTAATTAATTTAAACAATGCAAAATTATCTTACAATCTTGCCATTCCGACGACAATCATCAAAAACCAGTGAAAATTTTTGATAGTAAAATTAAATAACGATGATATAATATGATAATGTTGAAAACTCTCTTTCTGTCTCTCTTACTCTCTCTCTCTCTCTATTAAAATTTTAATAGGTAAATGTTTGTATCCTAACGGCTTATTTAGCCGCCTCTCAATTTGTGAGTGTATATGATGAAAAGTCAAATAAACTAAATAGTTTATCATACATTTGTTCTGTGTTTTATTTAGTCCTAGTAAAAAGGTTAGAAGATATTAAACTAATTCTAAAGGATTAGTTTGTTGCACTTTCCATCGAAATTGGCAAAAATTTCCTGGGGAAGCATAAAAATTAGAAAATTTATCATTTGAACTGATCACCGGAACAGCGATTGGCAATAGAAACAAGCAAACCAGGCAAGAAATATTTCACATTTCAGATGTAATTAACTCATATTATATATTTAACTCAATATATACTAATATCTGCATAATACGCTTACTGGCATTTCTATTCTTGGACAATGTGCAAGAGGAACATCCTATTTCCTAAAGGAAATTGGAAAATTAACAATAAAGTTCATCAATTCTTTGCCCCATTCCCAAATAAATCTTCTATGAATCCTTTGGGTTGTGATAATTTAATTATAAAGTATAAATTTCTTCAGTCAGGATTAATTGATGGTTCCAATATTAAAGCTGTAAATTACGAACCAATAAAAACAAGAAACGAAATCGATCAGCATTCTGTTGAGGCTAAAGTTAGCATTTTAAATTAATAACTTCTGCTGCTCATCAGATCATCGTCAGACAATGTTGCAATTTTTAAGGAAATATGAACGAAGAAAATAATTAAAATAATTACTGCAAAATAAGGAAAACATCGTCACTGGAATAAATTTACTCTCATTCAACAACTTCAAAAATAAATCACTTTACTCTCCGAGTTTCTTATTCCTTTTGCTTTATTTTTAAATTCTAATTTCCACTTCAAGAAACATCAATTAGCCCGTAAATGATAATTGCTTTGTTAACAATGTTTTCCTAATAAATTTTAATTAAGATGTCGACAGCGAACGTCGCCCCAATCCCTACAGTTGCATGCATCGTCGGGGTGCTTACTTTTTTCCTATACCAATTTGGAATTTTAAATTCCAGTAAAAACGATGACGATGACTATGAAAGAAGAAAAAAAGTTAGTCGGTTGTTCGAAGGAAGGGAAAAAACAACGGTGACGAAGTTGCGGCAAGTGGTTAAGTGGATTCCCTTAATTATTCGGAAACAAGGGAGAAATAATTAGGGTGGCATCTGAAATTCGATAATCTCTGAGGAAGAAAGACAGAGAGAGAGAGAGAGGTAATGTAGCCAGCAGCAGTTGTGGTTTAATGAATGACAAAAAAAAACTTTTTTTTTTAATAGATGGAAAATTATTTACGAAAAATGTGACCCAACTTTCCTTTTAGTAGCATTTAGCCAAATTTAGTATCGATACAACGAAGCTCAATCGATATTGAATCGACAAAAAAAAAAAGAAAAACTCGTCTAGTTTATAATTTTTGTATAATGGAGTTTTTAATATCAGGTAAAACTGCCCCAATTAAACTCATAAATTATACATAATTCCGGTCAATAATTGCCTGAATTTTTGGCGAAATCCAAAGCTTGAAAATGCTTATAAAAAAAAACGATCATTCGCTTCATCACCATCAAAAAAGTAAAAAAAAAAAACAACAACACAGAAAAATGCACTTGTTTCTCACACCGGTTTCTGTGTTTTTATTTCACCACCAAGAAATTCTTAAACGAACTTTTCTATCCTGTTTCGAAAACCATTAAATTAGATGGTTCAAAATAATAATTATTAGTTTAAGTCTACCTATTCTATTTAATAGGGATTTGGTTCGGAAACTGTAGATCCAATGATTCGACTCGATATCTACGAGATGCAATCAAAAGTACTGGTCAAAAAGACAAAGGACTGAATCATTGATTCTGCCAATTTAAACTCATTTACAGCACGAAGAAAAAATGACGTTGATGTTTTTCAATAATGAATTGAAAACAAAAATATGGTGGAGAGAAATAAAAGAAGAACCAAAGCCTTTAATCTTTCGAGTAATATACATGCAAGGAGAAAAGTAAAAAAGAAAAAAAAAAAAAACAGTCACTCATTAAAAGTGAACAACATATACATATACATACATACACATGCACATCGTCAGTCAGTTATAATAAAAGTTCCTCGCTTTTTTCCATTTTTAATTTATAAATTGGTTACACTTACCAAAATTAAGCATAAAATTAAAGATTGTGTACTGCTGCTGCTGTTGCTACTCTTGTATTTCGTAATGTCACTAATTATAATCTACCGAAAATATTATTATGATGATATACTTATATATGGATAATACAAATTCTCCTACTGCACCGTAATAAATATAATTGATGATTAACTGTATACCTATATTCGGTTCATTTCATTTTCATGATTATGATCAAATTAAATAAGTAATTTTTATCTGTTCGTTTCGTCGAAAAAATATTACGTCAAAACTTATATATTTAAAAACCCAGTTAGGTAAATTTCGCTCCATTGAAAAATTCTTTGCAACAACAAATCTTTTAAGTAATTAGCTTAGTACCGTAAAAGTGCATTCATTACGGCTGCACTAATAAACAAAATCCCCATTTTGGCGCTTGAAGAGGTCTATTGGCAGTCTGCAAACTTTAGATCGAAATTATCCTGATTTCTCGATACTTTATTAAATCTTAATATTCATTCATCCCAGGGATACTTCCTGCTTGCATTAGAAACAATTGAAAATTCTTAATATCATATATTGTGTATCACTTTTAAGAAAAAATAACTTGACACAGAATTATAACTTTTTGTAGTTGCATAACGATTATTGTTATCATCCAGTCAGTTCTAAATTCTCAATTATTTTCAAAAATTCTATGCCTGCTTTTAGTATTAATGTCATAGTATATGTAAAAAGAATAATTAAGTTCGAAGGAAGGAAAAAGAAGAGGCACGTCTGCGGACTTGAAGGAATCTAGTAATAAATAACCAAGATAAAACGGATGTTGCTAATTAGTGATGATTAAGGGGGGTAGGGCTTGATGAATCATAATTGTTCCAATTTTTAATTTGATTTTAGAATAGATGAATAATAGGAAGGAGATTGTCCACATGAAAGAGTCTTAAACTGACAGTAGATAACAAAATGGATTCCAGTGCAGATGGACTTCCAATCTTCTACTGCTACTATTCATATTTTTGATCGACAATTAATAAAATGATCTATTTTCTGTGACTCCTAGTTGATCATCAATCTTAAATCTGTTTCCCTATTTATAAAAAAAATCGTTACATTCGAATTATGCATAATAATAATAATTGCTTTACCCCCGTTCCTCCCTGTTTCAACCAGTGAACCAATCAACTACCTACACTATACTACATCACACTCTTCAATCCTATACAATATTGAAGTAACTGATCTCCCACAGGTTCATCAGTTTTATTAAAATGTTACGCTTGACCTCCTTTAAGTAAACAAATTCGTCCATTAGGATATTAAAAACCTTTTATTTATACGTATGTATAATCAGAGTGGCTTTAGAAAAACTCCATAAATGTAAATCTGGTACCTACCGGTATTTTTTTGAAAAAAAAAATTATTTGACCTGGACGATGCTCATGACTCTTATGGCTAGATGCCTTCAGGAAGGGTGAATGCATGCTGAATTGAGACTAATTCCTTTAAAAGCTGTTTGATGATGTAATTTGAAAAAGTGATTTCATTCTAAACAGATATAAAAAGATGGAATGGGAGTTAGCTTTTCAATGGGGTTGAGAGGGGGTAGGGGGCTGAGTCCTTTGATGGCTACTTTAAATTTCCGTTTTAATTGTATATTTTTACATTCTCTATTTCTGATAAAGTGCCCTTTCTCTCATTTTCATCCCTTTACCATTTATCTCATTCTTTCACTCGTCCCTTGTCTTCCATCACTATTGTTATCTCTCTCGCTCTCTCTAGTTCTGATTAACATTTCAAATTAACGCGACCGAAAAAACACTGAGTGATACCAAATGAAATTAATTAAAAAAAGCCACGGAGTGTAAACGAGCCTCTGCCACCACACCACAGCATTAGATCAGCAAAGGGAGTAATTCGAGCGGTAACGGCTTGTTTTCGACTTAATAAAAATTGTAAACGATTAGGAGAGGGAGAGAGAGAGATAGAGAGAGAAAAAGAGAGATTCACGGCGATAAGAGTGATTCGCTTAAAATGACAATTAAGATTACGAGATTAACAAATTTGTGAATTAAAAAATGACGTTTTAGCGGTTTGCTGCTTTTGTCATGGCCGGGTGAGCATCAGATTCATTTCGGGAAGTTGTTTCACATTTATTTTTTAATTTGAGAATGGTGATCTCTTAATCGCAGAAGATAAAGAAAAAATAAAAATAAAATGGAAAAAGAAAACGAAAAAAAAAAAAAAAAAATGTCAGTTGTAACAATTTAAGGATACGAAAAAAAATTAATTGACTTCGATAATTTCTTCTAATAGTATTTAATGGGATCAGACAGGCTAATGGTCGCCAGAAAATTAGATAATTAATGTTAGATGGAAAAAGGTCATAATTGCATTAAAATTAGTTGCCAGTAATAATAGGTAATAATACTCCGTCTTCTCCATATTTTTAAAGTTTCGGTTGTTTTTGAATCTTTTCGTCTACCTACTCGAGTAGATGATAACTGTGCTCATTTATTTCATGTTATTAGCAGAGAGCGCAGGTTATATTTGGTACCAAATCAGGCTTAGGCCCACATGTAGGTACACAGAAACAGAAATCTGTTTCTGTGTAATATAAGATAAGTTGGACAAGCACGTTTTTAATCTAACCGTCCAGCACGCGTGTGCTTCCACTAATTTCATTCCGTATGTCTCAAAGTTATCCGCGTCCACCTCTCCTCTAACTCCCTTCCACACTGTTACTTCAGCTGCCTGATTTATATCCGTCGGGATTTATGTACATAGAAACATACACACAAACACACAGTATGTCCCGTAATGTGAAAAAGATGGCAAACAATAATATGAGATAAAATACGGACGATGCGTCGCAACGTTCCTTCTTATTCTTAATTGGAAGAAATGAGAACGTATTAGTTATTGTGCAGTAAATTCTGATTTAGCTTTTCTCTCTCTCTCTCTCTCTCTCTCTGTGTGTGTGTGTGTCTTGTTGTTGCGACACTCTTTCCATAGAAAAATTATCACAGGATATGGCTGCAGTTGGAATTTTTCTCCTCTATTTCTAATACCCTTTTTCCTTTTAGTTTATTTTATATAGAAAGAAGCTACGATAGCTAACTAATTTTCCGGTGCTCCACCATCCTACTACTAGTCGTCGTCGTCGTAGTCGCTTTTCGCGATATTCGTCGCGTCCTTGCATTGCATACATCCCAATAGGATCACGGGGGCTGATTGAGCCTCTCAAGATGGCGTTCGGCGCGATGAATAAAACATCAGAGCCGCTGGATGAAATTGAAAATTGAAAGAAACCTCTGAGTGTATATATAGAATATCTAGAATACGCGAAGTCTATATATTGGTCTATGGGTTTGGTTTGGTTAGCTGTATGTGTGTGACAAACTTATTTTAAAAAAGAATTCCTGCAGCTGATGCGAAGAAAACACAAGCGAAATGCACCTACTTGTATGATGGAAGATGAAGCAAGGCTACGAGTAGCAAGCTCAATATTTGTTGGTGAATAATGCTTAAATACAATACAAGATGGTGGAAAATTTCATATTTTTTTTTCTCCAAACAAACTCCTTCTAAGCTAGCAGATTTGAATACATTTCCAAACAACTCAGCCCGATATACAGGGGACTGTCTCTGAGATATGAGTTTTCTTTACAGATGCAATTAAATTGTTCCTATGTATGAAATTCGTCCCTCCAACGAAACAGAAGACGTTAGATAAATGAACCAAACGACAATCGCATAGCATATACAGAACACAATGATCATCTACAAGGGACTCAAACAAACCAAAAAAAAGAAAAAGAAGCAAATTTCCATCTAATTAAAAGACGCCTGCGATCATTGTGTAATTTTTTCTATAGAGAATAAGAGCTGCGTCTTCGAGACGTACACTCTCGGTGCTTATTAAATTCATTAATTTTTTTATTTCGCCAAGTCGGACGATAATTATGTTTCATTATATACTTTTTTAGAATCATATTTCGCGTCATTTTAGTCATCCGATTATGATTGGGCGTAATTGCGAGGCTCGAATGTATCCCGCCTTCTTGTTGTTATTAATTTAATGACTCCTAATTAAATCCTTCTCATTAAACTCTGTGTTATTATGTATCTCACATTTGCGAAGCGGGACAATGAGCCCTCAAGGTACTGAGAAAAAACTGACTGAAAGGAAAGGGAGAGAAATCTCCCAGAAAGGGTAGACAAAATTGGAAACTAATTTCATTTTGCAGAGCTTGCGGGTTAATTATCTTATCTCAATAACCCCCACGCGTCAATTGCTGCAAAATGCGAACAATGTTCGTTATAAGCACAATCAAATGAAGACATTATCATCATTTCTAAATTTTAATTTCAATCGTGGGATGATAATTTACAACCATGTTCGACGAATATTTTAGATAACTCGGTTCATTTGCAATCAAACGAGACGCTTTTTGTCATTTTATTACTATAAACATTAAAACATTTGCATAATCTTTACATCACATCGCATCGGTTCGTTGGTTGGTCGGTCATTAAATCGATCGTCGCACAAATACCAGTTCAACAGTTCAGGTATACCATGAGTAGGTATATGTAAGTAATGCCCGGCTTAATAATGTTTTGGTGTATAAATCCATCTATAATAAATATGGATAAAATGTATTAGTACAGAGTACGTTTAAACCCATATTCTAATAAATTCTGTCATTTGTTTGATTTTGAAATTAGCAGTGTTTAGAGGATATCTTTTCCTGGCAGACAGTCACTTCCGGAATTTCATCCCGGATCCCCAATATTGAACATAGAAGACCGCATGAATAATTCGATTAGATTCCCATCATTTTGGTACATATTCATGTACCAATCCTGATCCAATCTTACCTACAGAAGCACAAAAATCCTTTTAAAAATGGATTCGAACTGAACGACTATAAGACACAAAAGAAAAACGTGAAAAATAAATTTCCGCATGAAGTAATTTAAATTTAGCCCGCTATCCCGGGGATCTTTTATCGATTGCTGCTATTCATCCATTTGGACCACCGAGAACTAGCTTCCTTCTTATACTCACTCACTCCTCCACGTATACTCTTGTATCTACATACTAACTTGAAGTGCCTTTGAACTAGAGCAGTCAGCCAGTTGGACTGTCGACTTCTAGAATAGCAGATAAAATTTGAAAAAATCGTCGCGACGCCTGTCCCTATAGAGTTGCTGTTGCTGCTGTTGCTTTCAATTTGCCTAATGACATTTCCCCGGTTGTCACGGGCACACGTTTTGAGAGATGTTCTCTAATTGGGGATTTGGCAAAATCGTCTCTTTTTGAAAGAAAAGATGAAAATAATGATAAAAGAAATACATTTATTTTACCTACACATGTAAGAAAGCTCAACTGAATGCTGTTGCTACAATTTCAATTAAAGTATACTATATCTATAATAAATGTCTATGTGGCCAGCACATTGTCTCAGATTCCTCTGCGAACCAAGTAAATTGATATTTTCCTTGTGGTTAAGCTTCATTTGCAACTAATTATTGAAAAGAAGTACGTGAAGGTGTAGGTCTATGGTTCATTCTATTCTTTTTATTTCTATTTTATAAAATGTTGGTTTAAAATTATTTTCATGCGTCGAATACGGAGCGATCTTGTGGAACTGATTCGAGATGGTACGGCTTTATATGGGAATAGATTCGTGGGTAGTACGAGTGTTTGTATGTACTTAATGTACTTAACCAGTATGTATGTATCATGAATACTCATTTGATAGAATTTCTATTGAAAGCAAGATGTGTACGAAGAGTGAAACATCTTAATCATTTACTTCAGTTTAGTTCAACAAACTATCAGTTCAGTGTACATCCTTCGAAACACGTACTATATGTATGGACAACAATTTATTCTTATGAATGAACGAATGAAACAAGTCGAAGATATTCAATTTCTTATATGTTTTTGTTCCATTCTAATTCAGCAGTTCGTTCAAGATTAAAATTCGGTTTTTCTATTCTGTACCCTTCATTAAAATCTCTCTTGTCTCACCTATAGACGAATTTAACTAGATTGCCAGCCGTGAAAATTACATTTAATGAGATGAAAAAAATCGATTTTAGTTTTTTGAACAGGATCAGTCACACCATAACCAATGGGCTATTTATTTTTCGTGATGGGCAATTATTTGATGTGGCGAATTGTTCAAGGACATTCGGAAACAATCACATTAGCCATCAGCAACATATTTTGCTCTTGTTTCCTTACATCTATACATCTTCTTTTTGTGTTTGGTAGCCCAACTATAGTATTACGGTGAAAGGTATTATATACATATAGAATTAATTCATTAGGATTTTTTGTCCTCAAGCAACCCAATTAGAATCGGAGATTTTTCCTAGTCCGCTCGTTCCATCTGAAACTATCTGAGGTCATATTTCGTCTCACAAACACAAGACAATTATTATTCTGTTGTAGTGGGTGTATAATGGCTCCCACTTTCCTATAAGAAAGAGCAATGCACAGCTTTCTCTCTCTTTGACTGTATCAAACTGCAAAACGCTAAAAGAAAGAGACAATACTTACCACCTCCTTTCTCGGTGCAACTCCTGCATACCCAAGATTCATATAGTACTGAATATAATAGCGATATTAGCATACAGTTAAGCTCCAATCGACCAGCAGACTATTGCAGATCAAGTGCAACAGTGAAATTCTAAATAGAGGCCATCGAACATGCTGATCGCATGGGATCGACGCTTATTATTTAAGAATCACTCGTATAAATCAAAATTACAAATCATATATTCGGGTATGCGGTACATTAAATATGATTTTATTTAATTACAGTTTATTAGTCCCTCCTTGGAATGGGCACAGTGGCGTAGGTGGAACTTGTGCAAAATATACTCACGTATATTCGCTCCTCCATCAAAAACGAAACTCATAACAATATAAATTTTCAGGGAAGATATTTCAATATTAAGACACCAAACATCGAGAAAAGTTTTCCCCGCTTTTTCGCGATTTCCACGTTTTCCATTACGCTTGTTCGATGTGGGCCACTTTCGAGCTTCTAATGGTAATATACTCCTATATAGTCTTTTATAGAGATACACATATGTGTTTATGTATAGTGGCTCTGTTAGAGTAAGCGATAAGACTATACATTTACCACCAGCAAATTACATTGTTGAATTGGATAAATGTAGAAAATGGCGCTTTGCTGCTTAATTGAAAATAGGTTGCATCAAGACGCAACTATCATTTTGAAGCTAGGTTGAACGTGCCACGTTTTCTACGTTTAAAGCGAATAAAGATTCAAAAATTTGAGCGAAAAAAATTGTGGATTTTTTTCGACTTGTATTTGAAGAAGCAAGAAAATGCAATTCAAAGAAGAAGAAGAAGAAAAAAAAAACGAAGAAGAGAGGAAGAAGGATGGAGCGCCGTTTGAAATTTATCAACCACAAAAATTGAAGATTGAAGACCTTAACAGGTATTCAAGCGAGAAGAAAACAATTACGTAATTGTTGTGAGAAACAAGAAATAAATTTTAACAAGAACTGGTCCATTGTTTGACAAGAAACGCGTTGCCTAACAGTTCCATTGGCAGCTCTCTACTGAGGTCCGGCTCATTTGTCATGTTGACTAACTACTAATGAATGAAGAAGTTATATACATATGTGTACTATACCTATAGGTGTATGTATATACATATTTGATATACAAGATATTGAAAGGATATGAATGACTGACCGATCAAAATTATAATCTAATAATAAAATAGTAATTAGAATTAACGAAGATGATTGAGGTAATATGTAATTATTGCGGTGCCCTCAAAATATGTATTTACGAAGTGTATCTGACCGATAATTGCAAGACACCGTTCACTCCGTTCATACTGATGTACCTACATAAATATATATAACATAGCATGTAGATAGATGTACTCTCTCGCATACACAGTACAAGAGTACATTGCGGATGGAGCACTAAAAATGCGGCGGCGGTCCCGCCTCACCGTACCCTTAATAATTAACCATTAATTATGCATTTAATAAATTCCCGCTTGCGGATAATTTTCCTTCGGTAACCCGATAATATTCCGCGAAATCGTGACAAAGCCCCAAGTAACAAATTAATGAAATTATGAATTATGAAAATATGACTTTCCGATCGGACCAAAGAGTTAGTTCGTCGCCCTGAGCGTCCATCATGTCTAAGCTCTTTGTTTATTTTCATTATTATTATTCTATTTATTCTTTTTTACATTATTTTTCTC
The DNA here is from genome assembly GCA_949748235.1 of Platypus cylindrus. Classification (NCBI taxonomy): domain Eukaryota; kingdom Metazoa; phylum Arthropoda; class Insecta; order Coleoptera; family Curculionidae; genus Platypus; species Platypus cylindrus. Next base: position 51,689,476 of record OX456488.1, on the reverse strand, counting down.
CTTTATTTTTATGCCACACCATCAATAGTGGCTATTGACATTTGACCATTTCGTTTCGGATGACCGGAAAAGATATGCATTTTATTGCTAGTGCCTAGTGCGCAAAAGAAGAGCGCGAGAAGCTGGAAGCAATGATGACATTATGACAAAGACATTTTTTCGCGTAAAAATTAACAACTCGATACCGTTAGGACAAACAGTGATTAATAACAATGATATTCCTTTTTATTACACGATTAACTCGATTCCCTTTTTTTCAACGCGTTGTAGAATTCCTTCAGTTTTACTTATCTATATGGTAAATACTCCTTTTCTTCTTCTTCTTCTTCTTATTCCCTCATTCTCTTTCATGAACTAAATGGACACCATAAATAATGTAAACGCACTGTTTACCAAGGTCCTGCCATCGGCATCGCTCCATGCGGCTAAGTTATAATTTAATCGGTCGTGCCTTAAGCCCAACTCAACCGCTGATTAATGGCAATTAGACGAAGTCGCAGAAGAGAACAAGAAGTGGAAGAAGAATGACGACGAGCAAGGAATTTGTGGCAAGTTGCACCTTATCAGTTGATCGGTGCAACGCGCCCCATGCCCGATATACATCGGGTGCGATATTAGGAGGTAGGCACTTGATTATTAGCAATTTTTTGCCATGAAGCTTAATTAGGCACAGATAGAAAAAGAGTATGAAGAGGGAGAGGTGAAATGGTATAAGGTAATTGGCAGCCGGGTAATTGCAGGCATTGAGATCGTGGAGGTATGATTTTAATCACACGTTTTTCCATATGAAAAGCGCGTACTACCAGCCTCGGTGGGAATCGGGTAAAAAATAATAAAAAAAAATGAAAACGATTTTCCACTGACTGTATCGTGAAAATAATTAACAAAAATTCTAATCGCGGTTTTACAGCTGGCGAAGACTTTTATTTTACTTTCTTTTTCAATATTTTATAAAAACTGTTGACCTATGCTTGGAAGCCTTAAAACCTTAAATATTATCGTTTTCGTTGATACTCGCTTAGCAATAAACTCTACTGGGGATTAATGCCAGATAGGAGTCGATAATCTAGCAAAGCAAACATCATTTTCTCTAAATAATTGAAGAAATAAGTATGTATTAACACGGTGTTGATTTTGACTGGTATCACATATACTCAGATGAATTACTGTTTTCGTTTAATGCAGCAGCAATCGGTATAGATAGGTAGGTAGGTAGAGAGAATCCCTTTTAAAAATGTACAATGAGAAAGCACATGAATACAAGAAGAATAATATTTTGTGAAATTATACTCTCTAAGGCAAGAAGAAAAGCAAAAGGATCTCACATATGCTTGTAAACAGTTGGAACGAAAACAAGAAGAAAAAAGGGGCGGCGAGTGTAAATGACATCATTATAACTGTAAAGTGTTCTTTCGTTTGCGTCTCCCGGGATACAGAGGTGCTCAGCGTCGTCGTCGTCGTCGACGTCGTTGCCGCTAATGGCATACATGACGAGGGGCTCTGTGATCGATTTTTTAAATTTACGAAGAAAGAATAAACATTTTCCCCAACCACTACCACCTACCGCCGCACTACCTTCTATCTCCCCTTCTCACGACTGCACCTTTCTACTGTCTTTTTCATCTTCGCTTCGTTCAATTTTCGCAGCGTTCCTTCTTCAACGAGCTCCAAATATACATTTCAATATTGATTGATTGAAAAGCGTCTATCTAATAATTATTTTAATCAGTTTTACATCAATTTTTCTTTTGGGTGAAAAAATTGAGAAATTGGTTTATAATTGAATTCATGTTAAACAAGGCATTTGAATACTATTAGTCAATGAATAACATGAAACAAAATCAAATTGTATTATTTATCATTATTTAACTGTTTGAATAATAATTAATATTATTAATAACAGATTAAATTCTTGGTTTATTCAAGATCGCATATCTTAAGAGAGTTTGCTTGTACGATTTCAAAATATCATTAATTAAAAAATTGTAAAGTATACGGGGCTGCTCTGAAATATTTATGGATGGAAAACACATTAGAAATTATCTATTGTAGGAAGCTTCATGATTAAATGGAAAATCTACGTATAAATCATGCATTCTTTTATATTAATTTGTCGAAATGATTGTTTATAATCTATTCGATCCTATAGCCCATAATCGATCAATTTTCTGCATCGCCTGGTATCTCCTAATTTCAATTAAATATCTGACCTTATCATTTGTCATTTTTAAATATATGTGTATGTTTGTGTTGTGTTGTGTGTGTGTGTGTGTGTGTGTGTGCGAGTGTTTTCATGTATTTGAATGTGTGCGTGGGCCTAATGGAATTAATAATTAATTAAAACTCAAAAAACGACTTAAAAGTATAGTATTTAATTATTAAAATGCCAGGCCCATTAACAAATTAAAATATATGTTTCCTCGTATTTTTGTGTCTTCTAAAATTGTTGCACCGTTACGTTCCTATTATTATTCTGTTGCCTTCGATTTTTTGTCAATTTAATTATTTATTTTATTGTTATTATTATGCTTATTATTGTTAAGGCAATTTATCGATAATCGCCTCTTATATGTTATAAAATACACCCACCAAATGACTTTTTATGATTTTAATAACTCAGATATGTAGATATCTGAAACTTAAGAATCTGGGTAAGGCGGATATAATATATTATACGAGTTAATAATGATTGAAAATGTATCAAATGTATTTTGACTGTATCAAAATATTTTTAAAAATCATCAATTAATGGAAAAGTACAATATTATTTTTTCCTAATTCGCAGTTAAACGGCACCCGTTTTAGTCGATTTGAGTGCCAAAAAGTAGAAGTTTTCCGCGCGCAATTTAGTGACTTATAATAAGGTAACTTCGTAGTTTTAATTGTTAAATTATATTAAAATTCATCTTCTAAACTCACTTAATTCCACAGAATCTACTTTCAGCAAAAACAAAATAATTGTTGAGTAAAATTACCTCTTATCTGTTACCTCACGCGTGTGAAAAACCGATTTTTGGTGCTCACTAATGAAACATTCACTGCTCCGCAGCTCGCGTTTCAAACCCGTTCGCACCAAAAAACAAGCGGGTTTTCACACTTGTATTCAAATAGACTATTTGTCGTTTTCTATTCTTTCTGATAAAACCAAGTTTTAAAATTGACTTTATATACCAAAAAAAGAAAACAAATTTTTCATTTGCAGAAAATATGATGATTTTCTAATGTCAATCAATTGTCACTTCTTCATATTATACAATAATAATAAGAATAATAACATATTATTATTATTGTTTTCGTTTGCAATTTCGTAATGTTTTCTTTTCGTTATTAAAATAAATAATGGAGAAAATGGAAAAAAGCTGGCCAGCGTTACGTGATTTCCTTTAATTGACGTTTTGTTTACACAAGTGGACGCGTAGATATTACGTTCAATGGAAAATGAAATGGAAAAAAAGAAAGGAAAAAGAATAATGGTTTGGTTTGTGTGTTGATCGCGCGACAACAAACACAAATTAAAGGAAATGATCCAATAGATAAACATTAAAAAAATGTTGATTCTTTTCCCAGATTGATGTCCTTCTATTAATTCGACAAATATATGAGTACGTAACAATATTAAGCTTCATTTAGATAATTGAATTACTGTCTGTATTTGCATATTAATCTGCTGTAGGCAACAGAGATCTAAAATAAAACAGGGTCATCCTTATATCATCGTCAACTGCCTATTTACAAAGGTATACCTGCTCCTATTTATCGGTCTCATAGAGAACAAGAAATTTCTCTACCTAAACAACACTAACTTTGTGTTCGATCGGCCATAGATCAATCAAAATCGATCAATAAAAACCATGCTGCAATTATGGAGATCATGATGGTGCTGTGAGATTCCAGCGCGCACACATTACAGCAATTACGCTAAACGGTCTTATAATACTGATGGTCACTGCCACAGGCTATTAAAAATAAATCTTCACAATCAGTGTCAATTTTAATAATATTTTACCTATACTATCTATACATAAAACAAATCGATATTAGAGCCAACTAGGTAGGTATGCCAATTTAGAATAGCATAAAAAAAAACAGAAAAAAGGCGAATAAATCAAAAATTAGGTTCAATCGATCAATATTGGTTTTCCGTGTTATCTCTTATTAAGTGCTTTAAGTTATTTGAGCTGCAGTCTTGTAACTGTTCAGTTACGAATGAATTACGTATAAGTTACGATTTTTCACGATTATGGAAATCCGTTTATTTCATTTCCTATTTGATTCGCTAATTAAAATTACAAGAAGCGAATAATGTTTATGATAACATATCATAACAATATACATAATTTCAAGTTTTTGTTAAACGTCACTGCCGGAAATCTAAATATATGTGTATAATATATCATATTATACATACTAGAAAAGACCGCTATTGCTGCTGCACATTTGAAAGTTCCGCGCTCAGAAAACAGCTGAGGACACAGGCAACGATGCCAAGCCATAGCCCGTTTCCAATAATGCCCCGTCTTTACCCGATTCGTTTTGGAAGCAAAAAGCAAAAATATACTGCACAAATCAGGTTTTGGTAGAGAATAGAAGGTAAATATAAATATCTCAGATTTCTATTTGAAAATGCTTAAAAATAGCGAATGTTCTTAATGTATTTAATAAAAATAACTCGCATTTTCATTTCTCAAATGACACAAGACAACAATGTTCAAACGGAATGGAAGAAAGCATTGAACATATAATGTTTACGTTAGAGGTTAGTACATAGTTTTATACTGTTTTTCATTAAAATGTTCATTAAAAATTGATTCAAAACTTTATTATCAGTAAAACAGCATGTGAAAATTAATTTTCTATATATTTTTAGCACTGACATTAAAATAAAGCAAAAAATATCGAAGACATATTCAAACACTTAAAGGGATAACATTGTGTACGTACCGGGTAGAAGCGAAAATTCAATGGATGTTGGTGATACAGTGTGGACACAATTTAGGCCTCGAAGCGCATTAGCAAGAATTTTACAGGAAAAAATGATACAAGATCGATATTTGAACCAAATTGATAAACATGAAGTAAGAATTGAAGTTTGCTATTTAAAAAAATACATTTTTAATCTACCTCTACAGTGTGATCATAAAAACAAAGCAAATCTTTTGAAACCACTTGTATATACATTCTTGTATAGATAATAATTGTCTACTAACATAATGTCTTAAATGTCCATTTTATGTCACACACACTCGTAGAAACAGACAGTTACTCACGGAATGCTTTTCCATTAATAATCTACAACTCAAAAAATTATGCCAATTATCTCCAATTTTCCTTACATTTGTTCTATCATAAACTTTTATTAACGAAACCCCGGAACTGAATAATAGATTCATGTTTACCACTAGAATTTTTTATTCCTTTTTGACCCTTGAATTTCACTGTGACATGCAATTTTTACATATGTATGACATACAGCTTGAACATCAACTTTGTTTAAATATTTGAAGTTGACTTAATATCTACATAATTATAGTGTTTATTCTCTTTAATCGAGTTTTCATTTTGCAATCAACCAATTTTAATATGAAAGTATATAAGAAATTAATGTAAAGAGCACACAACCTTAAAGTTAGTAATTCAGATAAAGAAGCCATTGCCAAAAGACGGACTTAAAAGCAAAGCAACGAAAAATAGATATATTTCATTCATATACATCTACTATAGATCAAACAGCAACCGTAGAATATAGAACAATCACTTATTTTTTTTATATTTCATTCAGATAACTAATGGAAACCGGGGGTTCTATCTACTGAATTTCGCTTTACTATATTCGAAATGTCGTAAGAGAAATTTGAACTTCTTTTTTTTTTTTTGTCACCACAAAAATCTGATATAAATTCAGAATATAAAATGTAGAAAAGAATACTTGTCCATTTACAAGTAACGATCTTCAAACCTCTCGTCATCGTAGCCAAAAGGCAACAACTATAAAAGAATGGAGCAATAGTGTAGCAGCAACACTGGTTTCTTTTTAAAACTCACAATTCGAAATATTTATTCTCAATATAATCAATCAATCAATATGGGAGACGGGATTAAAAGTCCCCTTCGTGCTTATAATAATTTTAACCAGGGAGCACACCCGCACTCACGCCGGCCGCATCTCTTTTCTATACCTTCTCTCTTCTTCTTCTTTCTCGTTTTTTTAGAGAGTTCTACATTCTTAACTAAAATGGGGGAACTTGAAAGGAAATGCGCGTAGGAAAAAGGTTAGCACACCTTTGGGACAAGTCGTAAAAAAACGGCCTCCCCGTGACAAAGTGTCCTGCACCGGGACAAACTGCCAGAGAGGGTTGGATCCATATTTTCTTTTTTTTTTTTAAGGAAAAACAGTTTTCAGTCAGCGCGTAAATGATGTGATTTTCAGAATTAAATTATACTTCTAAATTTCCAAATAAAGGACAAGCTGTGATTACGGGAAAGGGAGAAATAAAAACGTGACTTGCAGACGTATCACACCAAAATAAATAAGAAAATTTATTTAATTTTTAACATATCAATACAGAAATAAAGTTCCTTTTGTCAAATTGAACCTGTATTAGTATTTTTAATCGATCCCATATCCAATGGGGGGAGAAGGACACACCATAAAGCACTATCCTTGCGTGTGTTTTACATACATGAAGCCTAAGGGATGAACTGGCCATATGGGGTGAATGCTAAGCAACCTCTGTGTTTTTTTACCCAAAAGGACTTTGTACAACAAGGCTTAAAGTGTTTTGTAATTTTCTTTGCGACATTTCGCTCCCTTTCTTATTTCTTTTCTTATCCTTTGGATTTGCATAACACAGATTTTGTTCATCTTGTTGGAAACAAACTCAAAGTTACTGTCTGCTGGCCATGTAACTTACATGGTTTTTTTCTTTCTATTTGCAGAAGAACGAGCATCATCATCATCATCGTCATAATATTCATCATATTGCAAATTTGCTTTTGTCTGATTGGCACAGTTCATCTCATGGGAAACATCCATCACATTTACCTTGGAGCCCCAAGTGTGCTTCAGAAGCTAAACGACACTCGTGCACCTATTAGCGCCATCTTCTTCGTTCAACTTGTTTCCGTAATGTACTTTTCCGAGCGAATTATAAACTTCGTGCATATATTGTCGGTGAAATATGTAACTTCGAATTTTATTAGACTTTGTGAAGGGCGTTCTTAGGACCAAGTCACTTTGATAATTTTTACGATCAACCTAAAGAAGATTTATGAAGTCGTGTTTCCTATCTTTTAGGGCAAATAATGCTCCTAGATGTAGAAAGGCGCAAACGAAAATGTTCGATTTCTCTACATACTACAGCCACATTAACCAGTTCTACGTACTGATTTTATTTTTACCGTATCGCTCATCGATTAATTGAGTATAATCGGCATATTTGCAATTTCTTAATATCGGCGACAAAGAGTGGCCTCTGCTTATTTGCTCCATCATTACCCGGTCTCGTTTAAATTCATTTAAGTTGCAGATCGATGGCACGATGAGAATTTTAAAAACGTTATGACAGTTTATGAGAGATAATGAGCTTGTGTTTTATGTGCATTGCTTTGGCGCTTTTTGAAAACGTTTTCGTCTAATTATTGAAAGCAAAAAATGAAAAATGAGTTGCTATCTGCTACATGCAGTCAGCTACGTGAAAGCATTATTATTGGGGTGATTAGTTGACGACCCTGATAATATCGAAAGAAGTGAACACATCTATATCCCTAGATCTTTGTAGTCTTTCTGCTGTATAAAATAATAATGAACAAAGAATGATACATTGCTATTAGCCTATATAGTGCTAAATCAGTTTCCATCATTTCTATTTTCCAGAGAAAGTAGTTCTTCATCATGATGCATATACATATGAGTTTAGATCTCATCGGTTTAGTCTGCATACTAAAATCTGGCACTTATTATAGAAAAGTTAACTATATTCAATGTATTTACTTTACATTTGGACAAGAATTTGCACGAACCAATTGAAATCAGTCGCATTAGTTTTAAGCTTAAAAGCTGTAAGCGATTTTTATATGAACTAAAAAGACAATGTTTGTTTATGATGGAATTGATAACGGGGATTGCTCAAACAAGACCCCTGAGAGTGAAAAAAGTTTGCCTATCGGCTCAGAAACAATAGTTTTTTTTTTATGCCAAGGATAGAAAAATCCATTAAAATAATCAGCAAGAAAAATTCACTAGCAACAGAATAAAATGAAAAAGCAGCCATCATCCCCCGATTCCGTGCTCATCAAAATTCAGGAATATCCGATTTTTCCCGTATATTTTTCATGCGTGAAAAAATATTCGAAAAAAATAATATATTTTTTTTTGTGACGTGTCACCTTTTTCCATTCGCATGGTTTACACAAGCCATAAATATCTAATAACACCCTTTACCAGCACCCTGCATGTACGGGGCTTGCGGTGTGAATTTCAGCATATGCTAGATCCTATAGTGAAATTCAAAATCTTAAAGCCCCCTTTATTGAGGAAACATCAGCAGGATAAATTGGCAGGCTTACGTATCGAAAGCAAAGATCTTTGAATGAGCATTGTATTAAGTTTTTTCAGATTCAGTTATATGTGTCATTGTTTCTTTCCCGGAAATAATACACCTATTAGACTATTCTCAATTTTGCAGATTCAAAATTTGATATAATTGAAGCATTAATTGAATCGAGCAGAATAGCTGTAGAACATATATCCAAATGGGCATACTCTGTTTCCCCCTAACATTTATCTGAAATCCGCATCAACACCAGTAGCATTAGAAAAGGAACCCTAAGCGAACCATAATTACATAAAAAAATTCCTTTTATGCGGGCAAATCACCTAATTTGCAAGAAATCTCTTGGGATAAGGCCCTGCGGCACTAAATTCCGAATATTACGGCCAGAATAAAGCGCAAAGAAAAACGACCGGAGCATACACCAAAAAGTAATTTGCTGAAGGAAGACGGGCGACCGAAATGAATAGATGCAAAAAAGGGAAAAAGGGAAGAGATAGAGGTGTCAAGGGGGAGTAATTTTCCAGAATAATAAAAAAATGAAAAAAATTATTTATTTAAACTAGGTAATCTTGGAAGACTTTGAACTAAATATTTCTATGCATTGTCTTCGACTATCATCAGTACATATTGAAGACAGGCGAAAAATGCTTGGCATCAGGAGACAATATATTTGCCATCCTTTTTCCAAGTAATGTAAATGTAAAACGTATCAGAGTGCCGAGAACGGGAACTTGATTCGTAGACATATATTTTTACTTAAAGGTTCACCTGCTCTCCGCGCTATATCGAAATTTATGTATTTCCGACGAATACCTGGAGGCAATCTCGATCACACTTTGATTGAGAACAGCGTGAAATAGTGGGCGATGAAATGTTTTTAAATCCTTTTCTCCTATGATGTGAAAACTTTATATCGCTGGAATGATAAAAGAAAAACAATTCTAGATATTGTTTTTTCATTTCTTTTCCAATGCCAAATAGAAAAGCAGTGAAAGGCGTAGCGAAGCCTTAATCAATTGCTGCAGGTAGTTGTGTTTGAAATAAGTCCTAACAATCAAAGAATGAAGGGTTTTTAAATAAAATCATTCCCTTTTGACCAACTTCAGAACTGTATTTAAATTGAATGGTTTCGATCAAAAAGTAATCTTTGTGCAGAGGGAATCGCCTTGATACGAATATCTAAATATATATGAAATATTTATTGTGTATATTGAAAATCTTAAGGGAAAACAAAACGATATATATAAATAATCTGGAAGTAAATAATACACAAAAAAACGCGGTTGGTGTTTTAAATCTTCGATAATTTACTGTCACCCCCACTTAGAAGCGATACATCCCACGCCTCAACGTTATGAATAAATAATCGTGCAATTCTCGCTTTTACTGACCTCCAGTTAATTTACGGTGGAATCAATATAACAAATTCCATTTTGTGGACCATAAATCACACCTTTAGCAGCCATTCCGATACGACCAATGGAATGGAAAAGCAGTACTCCTATACAAAGTTATTAAAGTATATTTTTATACTTGCGAGTGATTCGGACAGCTCTTTAAGCACTGTGCTTTACAAAAGAAGAAGAAGATGATGAATGTTTTGTTTTTTGCCGTATCATTTCTCTATTGGTTTTTCTTAAAGCTATTTAATTATAAGACTGAAAAATGTGGATCTTCGCTATAAGATTTCTTTAATTTTTTAGTGGTACCAATGCGACTTGAGCTCTTTTCCTTTAGATCTTGCTCAAAAATTTGTTCAATTAGATCTTGATGAAGATACAGTTAAATTTCTAAAACAATCTGAACAAAAATCCGAATGGATATTTACCCAAGTTTGGCGAACTTTGGTTAAGAGCATTTTAGGACTATTTATGAGTCAAACGTCCATCAACGGGTAAGTGGATTCCTCTATTAGATAACCATATTAGAACGTTGAGATCGATTTTTTTTTCTAAAGTCCGGTGTCAAAATTTTAACACCGATCAAAAAGCTGACGAGATAGGTTGGCATTCCGACTCGTCCCATGTTCGAAACAAAAAGTGGGTCGGGACAGCGCACCAGAAAGACAATGGTTGTAAAAAAAGGCCGCAGTGCCAGCAATATATCAAACCAATTAATACACATTATTTATTATTATTAAGAGAACTGCCGAACTATGCTTTTAGCCTCAAGGCTAGACTGATCGTTGTTTTTGTCGTTCGTTTAATCCTCGATGGAAAAATGAAAATATTTCATCACTGTCGTTCCCTGCTCTTTTCGACAACATTTGACATTTATTTGAATTTTGGCTTGTACATAATTAAGTATCTGTACCATTGTCAGCATACTCTTTTAGCATAAAATCGAGCTTCTGTTCTATTAGAAGTATTAATTATGCAGAATAATATAATCATATGTTAACCAGACTATTTGGATTTGTCTAGCACCCTGTCTTGAAAGATTCCCTTTCATTACCTTCCTTTTTTCCCTCTTTTTTCCACTTATATATGCTTGCTGCGCTTATATCTGTATTGGGACGTTATTAACGCTGCATGTTTAACCGTGAAGACGGCTACCGTGTCTTAAATTAAAACTCACCAATTGTGTCTGGTCGGCTGCTCGGATACGTGTTTAATTATTCTTCGTTATTATTTAATAAGTTTTGATAAATGAACAGAACCGTAGTAGATACTTGACTAAATAATAATCCCCGTACAGTATATTGCAGCTATAGCTTAGAAGACATATTGTTGAATTAACATTGATCGTATATTGCTGGTGCGGTGTATTATTATGGCAACGCTTTTTTTGAATTTCAAACATTTACTTAGATTTAACCAAGGCAATTGAATCCATTTCAACTAAAGTCCGCCTCTGGTGGATGAATTAAATAGCCAAAGATTTTGTGGTTTTAATTTTCTCAAATTGAGCCAGAGCTCGATAATTATAATTACAGGGACCTTCTACGCGCCCGTATACCAATACCTCTCTCTTTCTCTTGCTTCTGAAAAATTTCAATTAAAAATTTAGTTTTTTTTACGGCCTATTGAAATGAGAACCGTGATTCGTATATTCTTTGTGTCGATCGTAATAATAATAATAATTATTATTATTAACGTTCATTCCCTCCATTGGAGATTCTTATTTTCGTAAATAAAAAGAATTACATTTGAGGAGTTTGATACGATTCGGTATAATAATTGATTTCCGGTCTCGCAATTTTCCAATTTAGAAGTTTTTGAGCATTTGCGATAAAATTTGATTAAATTTCTAAGATAAAAAAAGAATAAAAATTGACATTCAGTAATTTCTCTTTTTTACACAATAAATGTTCGACTTCGATTCCACCAACCACACATTTGTTGCATCCATTATAGAGGAGAACAACGTGAAAAACAAAATTGAATTAACTCGAACTAAATCACCTTTATTTTCTCTATTTCGGTATTCTGTATATACTTGTTTTGTACAAAAAGAACCCCATTGTCTTTAGCTTAGCTTTAGAGAATGGCGAAAAAGCGGTGTGTCTGAGTTAGTTAGCATTAATGGAAGCGCCTTTCGCGCGCAAAACTCATTGTGCTATGGACAAGATTAATGTGCCGAATTAATTCGGGAACTGCTTCAGTTCACTTTTGGATGGCAACGACGAAAAGACAAAGCTAACTCGAAAAATGGTGAAAAAGATGAGGAAGAAAAATATCAGGCTAAAAGAAAATGGGCGAGTTAATGTTAATTTTATTAGCAATTTAAGAACGTCTTCTTTTATGTATCCTTCAGTGCAAACTAAAACTAATGTAGAATAAATAAATATTTCACCGAGCAATAGTTTCAACTGTCATCAAAACAACATTAATTCATTTGATTAATTATTTCCCATTTCGGGCCAAAACAGGAAAATCGCATCCAATGCATTAAAGTCCTCAATGTCCCACACGCTCACTCTTTTTTTCTCAACGTGACACAGCGCTTTTTCGACCCTCAATTAGTAAATTCTGTGTGATGATGATCATTATCACATCATAGATGATGAGATCCCAACTTTTCGCTTAATTATTTCTTCATACTTTCAACATAACAATTTGTTGCCAGCTACTTGCAGCTTATGTAATTCTTCTAAGCCATAATATTATGGTAATTTTAAATCTATATGTTTACTCTTCTAATAATACCTTTACAACTTACAGTTAACAGTCTAACTCGTTTATTAGTGGTAGTAAATTGTGTTCAAAAAATTTTAGTACTTCTCACTGGGAGCCGGGATGGCGTGTTCTCCTAAATTCAAGAATGTTAAAATTTAATTTATCCGAGCACAATATTTAAAATGTGAATTCTGTATTACAAATAAAAAGTGTTTAAAATCATTTATGTATGAAAATGTCATTTATATTGCAGCAACTGTACGGGCAGCACGTTGCATTATTACCGGTAAAACTTCAAATAAGTAAAAGAGGCGTTGATGTGTGCCCGCTTAATCTGGTTAGAGGCTATTTATGCTTCCATCGAAACAAATAACCAATTAGCTATTGTAGTATTTGATTTATTCGACACCCACACACATATTCTTTGGCTATAAATTAGTTGAAGCAGGACGATGGTTTAATAAGTTTACTGAAAACTACAAGGAAATATTTTATGGCAATGAAGTCAAATCAGAACGGTAGAGATGGTTAATTAAGTAGAAACCAGTAAATCGATCTTAAAGAGAATTAATTTGGGTGAAATTCCGAAGCAATCGTGGAATCAAAAGTAACGAATCTGTAGCATACTGATTAATAATCAGCATGTCGATTGTATTTAGGAGGAGACATCATAAAACGCATCCTCTTTGTATATTTTAAACTTTGAACTATCGGTTATCCACGTGACCGGAAGACAAGCCGTTTATAAATTATGCCGAATAAAGTATTAACTAAGGGAGTAATTTAAGTGTAATTACTACTGGGTGTTCGCGAGGCTACTAATAATATTTCTATAATTTTTTTTATCCTTCCACATTCGGTCTGAGGACCTTAATGACCAAGCCAGTCGAATGGACGACGTGCATGTAACAGAAAAGAAAGAGAAACGAATAAAATATGGAGAAGAAAAAAAAGACGATAGTAGAAAAAACTCGTAATTATATAATTAGTTATGCTCAAAATGACAGTCAGGTAGAAATTAGAGACTAACGAAGGAACGGCACTTTTCATTTGTTATTTTTTCCTTTATTCTTCTTATATATATATATATATTTTTAATGACAACAAATCCTGGACGCTTTTGATCCACCGAGAATGTTTCTTTGTCCACAGCAAGGTGGCTCGATTAATTTTTAATTGTCGCATTCATTTTAAGTAAAAGAAGATAGAAAATATGTTGTGCCTGCTTTTTTAAAGGTTTTACTCAAACTTATTTCTTTCCATTGAGTTAGGGTCAATTTCCTATGTTTAGTTCAATCGTCTACTATAAATTTCTACATTCAAATTAATGGAGAACGTATGCGTTAATTACGATTCTATTTCAGAATGCTTTTCCCAGTGAAGTCTTACTATACTATCTTCAAGGCCTTTGTACTTTCATATTTTAATAGTAAAGAAAGAAATAAGATTAACAGTCTGAAAGTCCAAACTAAGCAAAGTCAAGTTACTATCCAGTTAATACACATTTCTATGTATATGTATGTAAGAGCAGACTGACTCGCGCACGTTTCTTATTATAGAAAATTATGAGGGAAATTATCGAAGAATGACAATTGTTCGACAGGAAGAGGCATTCGTACGGTTTTTACAACAACGCAATCATAAATGCATTAACAAGGTATGATGCCGTGCCTAATAATTACGCTTTCGGCCATATGTTCAATGATCCTTCTGCATATGGTCATTAACTGATAAATTCTGGTCACATAAATTTCGCTGGGTTTTAATTTGATTAGTTGAATTAATGAAATCTGAAATGTTCCGTACCTACATTTTTCAGCGTCAATCTTATTCGATTAATAAAAACTACGGTAATCAAATTTCAGTCTTCTTAGAAGTTGTCAACAATAAATTTTAAATTAGTACGTATTTGTTCTCTTGTTCCAGCTAGCTCTGTTCTAAGGGAGCAACAGATTTAATTCAGAATTTAAGTCGGTGTTAATTCGAGATCGGGTATGAATAATCATCGAAATTATTTTAAATTAACGAGCACAAGGGGACCAGTAGCACTCGGTTGATTTTTACAAATTGTATCGCTTAGCTTGATGCAAATTGCCCTCTTAGTACAAACACATCTGGGTTGATCCGCTGTGTTCGAGATTTAATCTGTTTCTTTCATTTGCACTGGTGCTTCTTGTATTTTGTTTAATTAAATTCATGGATTAGTTAAAGTTTCTGTAGATTTTCAAAACGCAGACATTTATGAAAAAAAAAAATCTAAACTACAGTTTAATGCGGTCTATGTATTTTTGTAATAGACTAGACTCCAAGTTTACCGTAATTGCTTTAGCTAAGAGCTAAATTCTCCTGCACTATAGTCAGTAGATGCTCAATCTAGGCTAAATACGAACTATTCAAAGTAGCAACACTAGCTGGACTTTTATCTTATATTCTCCTGTTAAGATACGAATCTAACGATATTCGATGTGGAGTCAGCACTGCACAACTTTCTTTTAAATAAAAAATAAAAAACTTTTTTAAGATTTCCATCATTATTAACATAATATGCAGACGTATAAAGAATCAGTCAGTAACGTACTCTTTTTGGCTTAGTGGACCTTTATAAATAATTAATAAAAATAAATCTAAAGAAAAAAAATAATAAAATAAAAGCAACGCCATCGTAATGTCTCATTAAAAGACAGAAACTCAAATAATTGTCTGTTCTGTTGGCAATTTGCATTTTAAATGTATATAAACGACACGTATTCAAATAAAGACAATTTATTTTGGACTACTGTGGATCTAGATCGATGTCGGACGACGTGTTATTAAATTCCGGACCAGACTCTCTCACATTATTATATATGTATGTATGTATGTATGCAAGTATGGAGATATAGGTATCATTGTATTGAATTGCGTTACAAACAAATAAAGAAAGAAATAGGTAAAAATGGAAAACAGTTTCTAGGTCAACCCAATCAATTCGATAATGATAAAATCAACAATCAACAAATCGTTCACTAATGAATCTGGAATCGGGCGATTCTTTTCGTTGGTTGCGTCGATAATAAGAAAATATACAAATTCTTAATTAGTCCCATTTTAATCCTCCACATTAATAATTCGCGGTGTAAAAGGATCGAATCCCGATGTAATTAAGAAAAAAATCTGTTAGTCATTAGCGGTCCCAGGTATACGGGGCGTTATATTCATCGCTAACGAACCCGATGCAACGGGGATTAATTGCCGAAAGGTTCTGCGCCGACTTGTTTGTCTCATTGTTTTTCTTCTTCTTTTAGCTTCTTTTTTGGATGCTTCATTTCGATGAAGATCGTTGGCCTTTTTTTTTTTTTTTTTTTTTTTGGGAAAACTTCAACATCATACCCTCATCGTACCAACATGAAGAAGATTGATGTAAAGGGTTTACAAGACCATTCTCTAGCTGCTTTATCTGCATAATATCGCGAATCAAAATCAGTCGGTTTATTGTGTCTCCGAATCAAGGCAAAACGCGGATTCCTACAAAAAAACCCTTTTGGAATCTGTTAATGTATCCACTTACAGGGTGGTCCTATTTTATGGAAAATCAGTTAAAGTTGTAGGTAAAACATTTAATAGATAATAGAACAAACAAGATCAAGACTGGAATGTAAGATTGTTTAATTTTTTCGAGTTTTACTTTAATTCAACTATATTTCTCTTCAAGCGATATGAAAATTGAACATTTTCAGCTAATAGTGCATAGTGCATATTAACTTTCGCCTTGTAGAATTATTCAGTAGCAACGGGTAAATAATGTAGATTGGTTTAGAAACCCAAGCGCTTCTCGATTGGTGACGTGTCTGTGATTGAGAGTGATTGACAGTCGACGTTACGTCTACGAACGAAGATCATCCGCTTATATGGACTCGACAGTTTTCGATGTTGTCGTTGTCTGCGTGGAGGGCACACACATATACACATACACTTTCAGACAAAGATCCAACCGCCATGTCCACCTGGTTTTGAATTTAATTGGTAAATAGTAGTCGAGGATAAAAAATATGCATCCAACTAACATCTAAGGTAAATCCCAAAATGTCACATCATACTAAATTTCCATCTTCCCTATTTTTATTTCCGGATAAATTGCAGCACGCATGATGCTTACAATGTGGATTATAATATGGTTGATCGTGACCGTAACGTTAAAACAATCACTTTGACTGACATTTATAGCGTTAAGCTTTTTTCATTTGTTTAATTTAGTGCAGTGTCCCGTGGGCGAGCAACTCAAATACCACCACAGCAACATAAAACTGAAATTTTTATGTTGCTGTTTGATTTCGCTGAAAGAAAAAAAAAAGACTAAGACAAAGGTGTGCAATAAGCATTTAAGTTCCTACTCTTAAAATTACATTTAACCATATTATTTACGATCCAGTAATTAACGGTCTTGGCTGGATTTTAATTATCTTGGACAAATTGTTCCAAGAACCGAAAGATCATTGCTCTTCTATCGCTGACCGAATGGATAATGAATGATTATTGAAATCTCCTTCTTTGGTTTAATTATAAATCGAAATTATTTTGTAATTCGCAATAGGCACAGGTATACTTATAGTTGTACACCTTATTACATACATTATTTTGTAATGTATAAATATCTCACTCTAGTTTGTTCGTTAACAGTAATGCTCGCTTTTAATTATTTTAACGACCAATTTTATTACTCGATTTCAATAATCGATTTATTTAAATATGAAAAACCGCCATTTGCATATAATAATAAAATATCTCAGCCCACGTAGTAGAATCACTGCACGCTTAATCTCTTTTTTCATACCTGAGGTATTTATCACCGTCCTCTGGGTGAATATAATTCGATGAATATGCCCGGCTGCTAGTTAATTAACTCAAAGATAATTCCAATGCTTTATTATCCATTGTTTGAATAGCTGAGTTAAGGAATCCCTTCTTAACAATATCAAGGGATTAATGACTCTGATTTTTTTTAAATGGGAATTTATAACATTTGGAGTAGCCTTTATTTGTTCTTTTGGTGCTCTTAGAATGGAACATAATGTAGTGAAAAGTCGACCAAACTCCTAATAAAACTTATCAATGACAACACTGCTCTTTTTTCATTTTTCATTAAATAAGCGATAAAGGAATTATTTTTATTATTATGCTCGTCGCCGTGTTAAAACAGCATTAAATATCTGGTCAGATCGCCGACTTTTAACCAGCCCGGCCGCACCTCAGAAACCATTACGATGAATTCCGGATGATCCAGCTCTTTTACATGTATATATATTTCCCTCCGGCTTAATTACGTTGAATAATGTTTATTTAACATAACAAAAAAGATATAATCGTAAAAATCAAACAAGGCGTGTGTGGCCCACACCTGATATGGTGTGCTGAGGCCTCTTTTTTTCTCCTTTGAATACCATTCTTTTCTTTGGTACGATTACGTACGATTACTTGGGCAGCGGCGCAGCTAGTTGGTACAATACTGTTCAGAGAGTCATAGTTTCTACCTTAAAGTTTTGTTTAAGACATCTCTGTCTCTAAATGTATCACGATATATACTTAAATTCATGCCTAGACATCTTCCACATTTATGGATTCACATCTTTACAGTTCAATCTCTCATCAACTCAGTTACGCTACTGATCATTCTGGTAATAAGCAATCGGATTAATATCCATGTTTTAGAGATGATAAAGAATAATAATAATAATAAACAAACGTCAGCGGGGTGTAGACAGAAGGCGGGGTTCAACACATCTCCATGTCTACTACTTTGACGCGCTGTGGCGATACTCATATTAAAGTATCAAATTAATAAAAACCCAGCTGCCCATTTCTCATTCGTCGTCTTTTTCATCTTCTTCTTTTTTTTTCTTCTTCATCTTTTTTCTCAGCAATATTTTTATTACTCTTACATTGGAATATTCCTTTCGGAATCTATCTGCTTCACATTGTATTGAGTAATAATTGCAAATCCTTCTTCCACAATTTTCTTCACGTTTGTTTAAACTAGTCTTGATTCCATTAACACTAGAATTCAGTTTGAGTTTTGTTACACGGCATATGATTTTCTCCTTAAGTGTTTCTTCACATTTTTTCTGGAGTGCCTTTAAATCAACGAGTGGAGTAACTTTTTGTTGGTACTGAAACCTCAGTGGAATATTTCGATCCAAATTCGATACTAAATACTAAATTCGATTCTGCGTTGCGGCTGAAATAGCTAAACGTTAGCAACGTTATACTAGCCTCGACATTTCATCATCAGTTTTCTTCTTTAATTATAAAGGATTCTGCTTCAGTAATAGTATTGAAATGAGGCTGAGTTATCGAGTATTTTATTAGCTTTATGTAGTTTTACACTGCAGTTTATTAAAAATGTTCAATTTTTTCCGTTTCACGCGTAATTATAAATCACTATAAACTCTACTTCTTTTTTCATCTAAAATAATTAATATAAGCGACGTAATTGTATTGGAATTCTTTGTATTTTTTTTTTGTTTCACTTACTTAAAGCGCCCAATCTTTTCGAAATTCAAAAGGCAAAGATTAAAATGATCGAAGCGAGACTCATTATAATGAATAACGAAAAACGTAGAAAAAAGTTTTATAAACTAATTCTGGGTTGATTGAGTCCGCGTTCCACACTTCGTTAACAATCTTTTTATAGGGAAGCAATACACTAGAACACTCTTTACTACAAAGTGAGCAGTTTAGTGCGAACAATAATACGTAACGACGACGTCTATGACGTTTAGAATTTTTTATCTTAAAAGGCGCAACTATCTGAGCATATCAGATTAGTTAATAGAAGATGTCTTGATCGAAAGAAAACCGAAAAAAAATATAAGGATACTTGATTTGTTGTAATAAGTAATTGTTGTCGACAATATCGGAATATCGACGGTTCAGATTTTTTTTTATAATCCTGCACTATTCCATTAGACTTAGGATTAGGATAATGTTAGTTCGTTTACGAACCTGTATGATAATCATTACATGTTGTTTTGACAAGTCACAATCTACGCATATGATATACGATCCGTATATTACAGTAGCACTGATAATTAAACTTTCTTTAATCTCCTTCAAGATGTTTTATAAAAAATCCATTCCGAACTGAAATGATGTATTCTATTTTCGATGCAATGACGACGATTTATAAAGCATATTCGCATATCTAAAAAGGTAAATTTACGACATGATTGTGGCCATGTCAGTACAGATTTCGGATGACATCAGCAGAAGGCTATATTCTACGTGACACCTCAACTTTTCGACTCGATTTTTGAATAATCCGATCTGTGGAATGGAAAAATGGAACATAGAAGCGAGCATTTTTCATTTGCATGAAACAAGGAGCAATTTGTTCATGAAAACACGTGACTGGAATGGCTAAATTAAAGTTCGGTCTTAACAAACTATACATATAGTTATTGAAACGAACGATCATAATTTGTATCGGCAAAAAGCTATATTAGTTTTAATTCTCTCTTCGCCTATTGTTGAGTTAATGAAATAAACCAAGCAAAAAAAAAAAAATAGATGAGCAGGCGTATCTACATATCTACTATACCCGCTACCTGTTTTGTTAAAACTACATATCATGCACCTAAATGGACCACGTAATTAACTAGGGAGGCACAAACAAAACGATCCCGTGAAATTTTTAATTATTAACGGCCGATCGTTGTTTGGCTTCTTTTCATTTAGTTTATGTTTTATTTTTTTTTCTTTGTTTCTTTCTTCTGTTCAGGTTTTTTTTACGTTCAACTCATCTAACCTACATACTTACCACCTATGGCCACATCAATAAATCCTTGGTAATTTCAGGTGTAATTCTTCAGCGCAAAATGCAGTATTATTATATTTACGAGAAACTTGTTGTATAATCTCTAAGACAAGAAGAAATGTAGATCTAATTGCATCAAATTGAAGTTCCAGAACTTATTTATTTTCATGGCCAAGAACAACATTTCATTCATTTTTCAACGGCTTCAAATTTAGTGTAGAGCTTACTTACACCTTTTATTTCTTCATTCTTATTTAATCTAACAAACAAATTGAAAGGTGGATCCATTCGTTCGTTTCATTCTACATACAGATTGAACAACGAAAGAAAGAATGAATGAAAAAAGAACCTAATTGCTACCTGTCACTGTCATTGTATTAAACCGTCAAATTAAAACAACCATACGGCCAGCAAAACTATAATCGATGCTTTTTTTTTATTTTTTAATTATTTATTTTTACCGCTACTGGTTAATTACATGTTGTGAACCCTTGAAATGTTTAAACCCTTTTGTGTGCCTCTGCATATCCATTTGATTTATTTAACTTTGTTCCACCTTTCGTTTTATTTCATCTCCCAACTAAAGATCCTGTCTTTGGAATAACAACATCGTCAGAACGAATAATATGAAACGTCGATTGAATTCAGCTGGGTAAATGATGGAGTACTTCGAATGTATAAAACATTTCAATGTTTTCAATACGTCGGATTCATAATATAGTATATTTCAGTACAACGCTGATAAGTCGAGTGTAGTGGGTGTGACTCTTTTTGCAATACGAGTTGCGGCAACAGTGAATATCACGCATAACTTATCACACGTGTATTCAAAGAGATTATAAACACAGTCAGTATACTTATAGTTCTGATCAGTAAATTTCTTATTGGCTTTGAAGATATATAACACCAGATTTGTCGATGCAAAATGATATTTTTCTAATTCGGTGCTAAATAGTGCACTTGTCGGCACCCGTTTGAGTACAGAAAATGAAAAGTTTTGCTAACGCAGTTCATTGACTTATAGACATGTGATTTCGTAAGTTTTAATTATATTACGTTAAAATACATCTCCTAAACTCACTAAACACCACACCACCTACTTTCAGCAAAAACAAAACAATACTAGATTAAATCGCCGATATAATCAATTTGTTACTTAAAATTACTTCATCAGAAAAAATAGTGTTGAAAACCAAATTTCTGGTGTTCACTACTGAAACACTCACTGCTGCGCAGCTCGTTTTTCCGCACCAAAAAATAAGCGGCTTTCACACTTGCATTTAAATATACTATTTCCACACTAACCGCCGGTTGCAGAAACGCGAATTATCCCTGTTGCTAAGATAAAATATTTGATCTATTATTTTCCATATAACCCTGATTATCTATGGATTATCTATGAGTTGCTATAGCAATATTTCAGTAAGTTGACATCTACTCACTAAAATGCGGTTGCGCATTTTCTGTCAGTTAAACACGAATGCAAAAAATTCGACTTTTTTCAACTTTACCTATTAGAAAAGCTATATTTTTGGGCCAAGCCACAAATATCTATAAAAATATATATTTCAAGGTAGATGACCTTGTCATTGTTGTTGTAGATACAATTGATTTTAATATCTACTAGGTATAAGAAAACAAACTTGCTGGGAAATCACCCATCGTGTGCTCAACACTGTTTAGAGTGTACACGAAATAAACGTTTCATTATTCCATCAAAAGATAAAACCATTAATAATTTATCATTTGTTCGTATCGGCCGTTTATCACACTTGCATACATTATTTCAGTATATAATTTTTTTTCGAAACATGCATTCTCTTCTCTCTTTCTTATTAATATTAATAAAACAACGCCCGCGATGCAAATAGAAAGAAAATTCATTTAAATATGGCCTTGGCGAGGTAACAGACACGGTTGTCAAATCCCATCGCATCTATTTCTTTGTTTGATTCAATCAATTTGTCTTCGTCATCGATGAATTGATGTAGCCATGCAGTTCAAAAGTCCTTTAGGTAAAAATTAAATTCCAAGACATATGTTATTCAAACAAACCACTCTCAGTATCAATGATTTGCTCTTCGAATTCCACTTGATTCTCTTCTTTTTTCTTGTTGTTTGTAACTAAATCGATTAAACTCATCTCTCTTATGGTTTTGTATTCCTATACGATGCGCCATCATGCCGAGTACGACTCTGTAATCTATTTTCTCGTAGCTCACGTTCAGATCCGGTCCATCGTGACACTATTGACCTTTCATTTTCTCACTGATAATTACCCATGTCTGGGCCAACCTTCTTCCTCGCTCAATAGTCCACCTGGTTTATATATTTACGACGACTTTTATGTCTTTCCCCTGATCATCTTATAGTGGCACGCTGTTAATTTTACTACTTTAACGCCCGTATGTATAAACTCTAAAATAAGGTCTCATTCAGAGAATAATGTTAAATACCCATTTGCGACAAACTATATAAACAATGGTGATAATGCAGATGTGAATGTAACTAAAAGATTGAGGCAATCCCATGCAGATAAAGAAAAATACCACAGTCCATTTGGTTCACTCGTTTGTTTTACCGAAAATGGACATCAGTTGCCAGTTTGTCTCTTTTGCCGCCCTGTACGGAGGCGCGTGCACGCAAATAAATCACCTAATGGACATTAATTAGAGCGCACACCCGGTAATATGCAGATCCACGCTTAGATTAAGCGAACTATAGCTGAAGACGCGGATTAAGGTATATTTACACTATGTACACTACATAATTCTCGTTATGCACATATCTGTAGCTTTTTCACAAATTATTTCCAATACCAGACCAATATTGGGATTATTTAATATACCTAGACAAAACCGCAACTAACCAAACCGTGACACATAAGTTATAATCAGATAAATTCATGGCGTAGTTTCATGTGAAGCTACCTTAAAATGACAATTTCTGCACTCCAATACTACTATTATTTACTATTTTTTCACTTCTGAGCTCGAAAGACGTGCAGGTGGCAACTATAGTCGTAGTCGCAAATTCATGCTTATGCTATATACGGAAAAACTAATGAAGTTTCTTCTGGATACTATTCAAGGCGTATGCCCTGTTGTAAATGTTTATGAAACTTGTCCGTGACCTGTGTACCACAGGAATATATATATATATATATCGAACCAAGCTACAGAAATTGAAGCTCAGAGAGTGGCTGTGTTAATTCATTAATTAGAACAGAAAGCGCCGCCCCGCAAAAAGGGTTGTTTGGTCCAGAGAGGTAAAACGCGCGAGCGCAGCCAAGATTTCCCCCCTTTTTTAATTAAGGGTTGGCTATCATATCCAACGTGAAAATGAGTTCTCCGAGGGCGGTCGGTTTAATCAACACTTACAGCTAAGAAATAGAAGAAATTTAACAATTAAGTTGTATTACTCGTGTTCGTATAATATACACTCAAATGTGTTGTGACATGTTTTGAGGACGAAGCCAGCGGACGAAGAGAAATGTCATCCTCATTTTGGTACTCGTTCATATTAGAACCTATCCAGAAATTAATTAAAACAAAGCAAGCAAATAATATGCGAGTGTAATATTGATGATATAGCCTATACTGCAGATTGCTAATCGATCGTGAACATCGTGAGAACGAATAATGATCTGTAATAACTATCATAAGTTCAAACTTCAATTTCGATACTAATTTCCATAGGGATCGATTGGGGATAATTGCGAGACATCATTTCTTTGCATTTAGGTGCTTGCGGCGAAAACGATAAAGAGAAAGCCTATCATTGGATTTATAGAACATTACATCTCTATATGCATGTAGGTATACATATTACCTTTAGCCATTTAAAATTGCATCATAGTAATTCTCATTATAGGATTATAATTAGATAGATTGCCACTAAACTGGCAAATTCGTTAGATTTTCCTTTGTGGAAAATTAGGACTGAAGCCAATCTCATTGGTGGATTGATAAAACAAAAGGAGGCGACAAAGATGCGCTAATGAACGAGCTTTAATTATGATTTGCAGAAGGGGCGGAATTGGATGGCGCACGCATACCACATCTATGGGAAAGGGGTAATTATTGGAAACTGCAATTGAAATAGGGGAGATATTCCATATGCGATTAATGTATTTTTTTCGTCAAACATTTATTATCGCTTCTACAGTAATCACATAATCTGTTATTGCAATTTTTCATCGACTATATTATTCGGGACTGTATGGGACATTGCAGGAATCGAATTTCTCGCTTGACGAGATAATTTACACGTTTTCCGCTGACGCAAATCTGATAATTTAACGATGCAGCATCGGCAGGGGGTTCATCATGTACCGTGTGGTTAATTAGTTAGGCTCTCGAAAGAGGTAAATCTTATACTTGTGTGTGAGAGAGAGAGAGGGAGGGAGGGCGGTAACCATTTCAGAAAAAAACCCAAAGAGATATCTTACACCTAAAATATGTAGATTTAGAGATTGTATTTGAAACCAATATGAAAAGATGATAAAAAAGAAGTTTCAAATAAAAAAAAATCTTCTGACTTTTTATTATGCACGTATGTTGAAGGTGGTTTCTTGTTCTCTATATTTTGCAGATAGCCCTAAAAATAAAACAAATATCAATCGTCGTTTTAACTTACCTAGTGACAAATTGATGGAAAACCCTAGAAAGTTACCGCCCTTTTTCTAATTAAGCGCAAGTTCATTAGCGCCTGGAAATACCCCGCCTTGATTCTCCCTTTGTTTCATCAAGCTGGCCAATCAGAAAAAAGCTTTTTCTCAGTTTTCCCAAGAAAATTAATTGCACGAACAAGTGGAGAGGAAAATTAAGGCCAACCGATGATTTATCGAATACGTGATATCCACGAAGTTTTCCGCTTTCCAAGTTTATTGAAGTCGATAGAATAGGAAAAAGATGTTGCAAATTAATAATATTTCATCTTAATTGTTGGCTATTATTATAATAGATTAATGTCGAATGAAAAGGATGGTTTTACATCTTACTTAGATTTACAGCTTAGGTAATTTTAAATTTGGGAACTATCTATGCAATACAATCTCCTACCAAATATCAGACCATAACATCTTTGCCGCTGCTAATTAATTCGATTTGGACAAAATGGAACGTAAATCTGGTCGATCTGATGGCCACAACGTTCCGAATGAACAATGGCGAACATGGTGATTAAACAAATGAACAAACGCCGACCCTATCGATTTTTAACGAACATTAAATAAATGCTGCGAGAAAAGCTTTAAGAGTTCTTTCTGTTTAGTGACATTCGTAATTTCCTATAGCTGAGTAGTATTCATGCAAAGAAAGAAATTCGCCACTGCCATTTTGCAATTATGTAATCACAAAAAAAAAAAACTAAATAGGAAAAGTGACGAAGAAAAAGGAAATCCAAACAATCTATTCCCTTTTTCTTCGTTTTAAATTGCCGCTGTCAAGTCGCCCCAAATGTTCCAATGTTAATTTCAAAATGTGACTGAGATGTGTATATTAAACTTTCAAAGTTTCTCGGCCGTTGCCCAACTTGATATGACGCCCGGGGAATTTAATAAAATTTTGCGTCTGAAGTGAATTCGGGAAAACCACATTATGGCCCACACGGATCGAGTTTATTATCTATTGAAAGAAAAAAGCGTCGAAACACCAACCTGTAGTTAAAGGGACAATCACCTTTATTGCTTTTTCAACAATTAGATGTAATAAATGTAATGTTACATATGTTTATAAACCTCATTGGGGTGAAAAAAATATACGACAAAAAATCAGTAAAAAACCAGAACATTTTCTAGTTCAATGTGACAAAATCGGCTACCGGTATTGGAAAACCGCTCCAATTATTGCAGTAGTTGCAACTGTTACTATATAGCAACTTACAGATTCTACAACGCATTTGTTTGGTTTGATGAATTTTGCTCCGGATAGTTTTTTGTAAATATCCTTTTATTCGATATTTCAAAATGAAATTCTATAACTTTTCCGCAAAAAATAGGAAATTTGATATTAATTTTATTCAGGAATACATGTTTTTTGCCTACTTACAAGTACTGTTGATTGTCCCGAAAAGTGGAAAATACCCATAAAATGAAAACCGTAAAATTCATTTATTATATTTTATACAGTCGCCACAATCCGCTGATCAGCAATCCTTACAGTGATGATTCCCAGGATACCAGTGCTTTGTGTGATAAATGCTTATGCTCAAGATGAAGCGACTTCGAACTACATGGTTTACGTTACCAAAAATTTCCAGATGGTGAAACAAAGAAAATTCGGTACTAATTATTCGCATGAAAAAAGAATATAAAATTAATAAGCGAATGGAAAGACATCAAAACAGAATTATTCTAGAAAAAAATAAGCAAGACATACAAATATCTACGATTCGGTGTTTTGATTTATGCTTTAATAGCCCTTAAGTACGTATTCAGGCAAACTGACCTGAACAGTAAGTTACACATAAATAACCAATTTTGTGTAATTTCCTATAGATAGAAAGATGTTTTTTTTTATTCAAGTAGGCATAGACAGTACAATATTTTATCTGAAAATTTCATAAAAAGCATTACATATTTTAGACTTAAATGTACTAGTACTCTATCAATATATAAATAGCTTAGACTCCTAAAGGGTAGCCTCAAGTGCAAAAAACATCGTTTCGAACTAAAATTCCCATTTTTAATGACGAAAACTACCTCTTGTGGAAGATTTAACTAATGATTTATATCCGATCGATACCAAATAATGGACGCCACTTGACAATTATTTATTTTTAACCATATTATACGAAACACGTTGCAATTCCTGCATCTTGATATTTGCAGATATGGCAAGAGATCCCGCTACGGAACACCACTCTTTTAAGTTCAGTATAGTGTGCTGTGCTGCTGAAATTATACCCATTGAAAGCAATGTATGGTGTTTTTCCTGGGTGCGAAATTCGCTCAACAACGCTCCGGGTGAGAAATATAAGACACCTACGCGAACCACTTATAAACTATACCTAATGGTATGCGCAATTTATAATTTTCGTTCATTTTTTTTTCTCTTTCCAGTCTTCGGCCCTTTTGCAGCTTCAAGCTATATAGAAATAATCATCGACTAATTTTCAAGCTGTACACACACATGTATGCCTACACGTACAAACCAATATGTATTTTATTTTATACAAATCATACCAGCAGTCCGAGAATAGAACGTCAAGTAGCCGGTTATATGCTGTTGCTCCTTGTCCAAGTGTCTCGAAATCGGATGACGATCAAATTAATTAAGCGCGTATAAGCCTTTTTGTTTCGTGTCATTCTTACCGCTTATAAATATCAGCGCGATTTTTTTGGCGTATTTTTTTTCGCACTATTATATGGGTAATCGCCTTTGAACGACAATGGATCAAGTTTACCCTGGCCATTCATGTAAACAAGAGAAAAATATTGAAGTTAGACTGTTCTGTAGATAAAATCTATCGAGGTTTTTGTCGAGGAAAAAGAAATTGAATTTAATCTGTCATGTCTATACATATAAAAATATGTAGACATGTACTTTTTTCGGAAAATAAAGGAAAACCTCCTCTGCGCTCGTTAATATATTAAGGTTAGATACATATTTTATCAAAATCTACGTAGCTCGTAGACCATCCTTAACAAACTGAATGAACCAACATGATTTCTATACCACGCCAAATTAATAAGTAAAGAAATTATTCGATCGATTGTGCATTATCCTCAAATAAATTTAAAACATCGAAACCTCCATTATTAGCTTAAAATTATCCAATAAACTTCTTATCTTTAAAGAAGGATGGAAGATGGCAACGCAAAACACCCGAATGGCACATAAGAAGTACAACGTACTTATGTGATTTTTTTTTCTTTTTCTTGATTGCACTGCGGGAGGTCTTGTGTTAATCACAAGAGTTTTTGTTTTTTTCAGTATATTCCATACATTAAAATAAGAAAATAATTTCTGAAACCGGAATCTTAAAGTTAATTAGAACATTTTAGTTAAGATTGTTGTATCACCAATAAGTTATATATTAAGTATATAATAAGTAATTTAAGTATTAATTAATATAATAAGTATAATTAAAGCTTGTTATCCCTACGCGTATAAGGCGAGTGCTGTTAGTTTACACCATTCAGATACTGTATGTAATAAATTAGAATACTCCGAAGTTTTTGTTACCTACCAAAATGTAAATGTAATTTGTTACCAAATTACATCAGTTAGATCATTGATAACTTTAGTTAATTATCTACGTATGTCCACGTCTAAATCAATAAAACGGGCTTTTTTTTCGTCCATCTCAAATATATATGAAACAATCATTATTAAACTAACTGCTATATATTCTATAATACAATACTACTCTCCAAATCCGAACCTTTCTATTTAATTAAAATTGTTATGGAGGGTTTTTAGTGCGAACACTTTGAGACATGCTCACATTAAAATTTCTATTTCCATATGACCCGAGTCTGGGACTCAATTTTATGGATGCGTGGTCGTCGTATTTTATTTACTTTTATTGGCACAAATGCAAAACGCTTGCTTAACTGTTTCAAGAAAATTAATTTCAAAAATTAATAAAAAAGGATTCAATTTTAAGAGGTTGGCTTTTAAAAATGAAATTTGAGGCAGTTGATTATATTGATTTAATTAAGTTTAGGGGAAAACGTAGAAGACGAAAAAAAAAAAAAATGAATGCGGAACGTTACATATAAAGAAGAAGAGGTTGTCTCTTTTTCTCTTTAATGTCTGTGCTTTTCAGAAGGGCTCATCGACGCTGTTAGCTAAAAAACGCGCCGCGACGATCAATACATAAAAATTTCATATTGAAAATGATTGAAGGAGGCAGGACGTGGCTCTGGTGGTGGTTCTCCCAATTCTATTTTATACAGTGGCTTACCAATATAATATAATCGGCTTCTATTGTTACTTCGTAAATGTAGTGACAAATACATATTACGTAGCTTGAAATATCAAAATTGAGACTTATAAACCTGAAACATTTATTCAGAACTTACCAAAGTATTCAAAGCCCAAGTATTTCTTACCATTTTTTTTTTATTTTATTACGTTGATATTTATGCTGCGACTCTGAGTTTATCTCCATCCTTTTCGTCTTTTCTTTTGCTCGAGCGCTTTTGTACACAATTATTATTAAACTATCTATAATATTCCTTTTTTCTCGGTTTGATATTGTTCTTTCATCGTTCGTTGTCGCTTGCGCTTTGCTATGTATATAGATAATAAGAAGCAGGAGAACTCTTCCTTCTTCCTCCCGCATCAACAAAATTCCGGCTTTAATGATCATCATATACGAGAATCGAGAATGAAAGGCTTTAACATTCGAAGGAAACGTTTTTCATTTTTGGCCTTTAAATGGAACACATAAAAGCGAACTGAGAATGGAATTATTGCCCCTGTTATTGTTGTTTTCACAACGAAAGAAAGAAAAACGAAGAATTAACGTCAGCTCACAAATGATAAATGGAAGTTTAATAAATAATAGAAAGATTCCGTGTTCAAGTCCAGAGAAAAAAACAATGTGGTTCCGGAAATGACAAAATGAAATACGTTATTCGATCCATACTGTTGCAATTTGATAAACACATTAATCGGAATTAATGAGCTTTGATTCGAGTTTACCAAATATATAAATAAATAAAAGAAATTAGTAATTTTCTTCACTCCACTGCACATTGTTGACCAATAATTCAATTTTTTCCGAAATAATTCTACATTGGACAACAAATAAAATGTAAAAATGGCGATAATAGCATTCCGTTGCGTGGTAAACTCCATGAGGCATAGGCCGTAAAAATAGTTCGACGCGTGAAGGCATCTCCATAATGATCTGCTTTTGAAGACCTGTTTTCTTACCATCGTATTCACTCAGAATCTCGTCAAAGAGAGAGAAAGAAAGAAGGAGAGAGAATTAATGCAATTATATTGTTTTTTCGTATTTAATCTATATACAGTTGCAACGCAGAGAAAGCAGTGAATATTTGGAACTATAGTTTGGTCTAAAATTAATATAGTGTAGGGTAGCTATATATACAGTTCCATCGAAATTATTCGCGGTTTGCATATCTTAAATTGACGATGATTATCCTAATCGGCTGATGGAAATCAATCAACTACAAGCAAATTGCAAATTACTATTCGCGGTTCCGCATCATAATTGAATTTGTTTCCTTTTCTTATTTATTTTTTTACTTTTTTAATTTACCGAACATTTACATATTTTTTCTCGCACTACTTGGTCTGTTATTTCTTTTTTTTTTTTTCTTTTCCTAAACTCTATTATTATTATAGATGGCTTCGCTGTGGCTCCATGTTTGTTATTTCTCAAAATCATCTATCGAAATTACTTGGAGTAGATGAAAAACAAATTAAATATAATTCGTTATTAGATTTGGGTGCTGGAGATGGTAAAGTTACTGCTATATTAGCCCCGCTTTTTGAAAAAGTATATGTCACTGAAGCATCTGGAGTAATGAAAAATCTTTTACAGTGTCAAGGTTATCAGTATGTAAATCTCATTTGGTTATTTTATAGTTTACTAATTGCTATTTATAGGCTACTCGATACAAACAATTGGAATGCCGATCGACAATTTGATGTTATATCGTGTCTAAATTTAATTGATCGTTGTGAAAAACCTTTAGATATTTTGAAAAATATATACCAATCTGTTAAATCTGATGGATTCGTTTTATTAGCTGTTGTTTTACCATTTTCTGCCTATGTTGAAACAGGTATAGTATACATTTCTAATTACAAATTAAACTATTTTTATTTCTTCTTATGTTTCACAACTTCCAGTATAATACTTATTTTGTGCTATTTGACGGATGCTCTAGCTTAAAATATTACTACATCCTCTGTTGAGGATCCTCGAAACTAATCCGCCTCCATCATTTCATCCACTTTTCTTCTAGGCGCCGATCACAAACCTAAACAAATCTTGCCAATTGACGGTACAACTTTTGCCCAGCAAGTTCAGAGTTTAATTGAAAATGTATTGATTCCTACTGGATTTGAAATAATATCTTGGAGTCGAGTTCCTTATTTATGTGAAGGTGATTTACATCAATCTTATTATTGGTTGGATGATGTAATTACAGTTTTAAAAACAATAAAACCGTCATAATAATTACTGCTACTGGATATATTTTTGTATATTGAGTACAGGAAAATAATCGGGTGGGAAACTGGGTGGCAACATTGGCTATTGCTTTGCATGAGCTGAGAATTACTTAAATTAAGGCAAAAAGTGTCGATACTATTTTCAATAAATTAGAGTTTTGATTAGAATAATTTAACAACCTGACCTAGTTGACCTTTCTATTTTCAACTGAACTGAGAGACTGAATCAAGTAGTTGGCTGGAACAGATTCAGTATTATGAATTTGTTCCACATATGTGATCACATTTTTATACTTATATTCACATAGTTTCTTTACATTTGTCTTAATCTTATTACATTTTTGAAGTCATATTTCATCGAAAGGAAAACTAAAGAAAAAACAGCCAAAAATTATTTTATTTATATAATCCATTCAGTTTACCTTAGATATAATTTCTAAATTAATTCTAGTTTCTACTCAAGCAGAATTTATTGTTTTTGGGCAATTTGTTGTTGCGCATCCGGATCATAACCAGGTTGATCTTCAGGGGTGTGCGGCCAGAATGTTGGTCTATTAACAGGATCAAGAGCAATATCTGGATAAGCATCTCTGAAGTCTTCCAGGGTCATTTGATCAAATGCCAATAGACCTTCCAAATGAGCCAGTTGTTTTTGGTATCTTCAAATTTCAAATAAAAATTAGTTTTTATGTCAAGTTAAGTTACAAAAAAAAAAAAAAATGGCATGAAACAGTTATTTACTCTGCAATTCTAGCATTGGATTCGACTTTGTATTTTTCTATTTCTCCTTTAATTTCTTTTTCTTGGGCATTCAGTTGTTCAGTAAGAGTATTTGGAGGATATGGAATTTTTAACGCTTCATATTCTTTCTTGAAATTGTCTACTAAACCAGGTAAAGGAACTTTTTGTTTGTAAACATTCCAGTCGATTGCGGGTGGATTTTCTGGTTGAGCTAAAACTCTGAAACGTAAATCAAAATTTAATTTGTGGCTATTGAATAGGAAAATCTATAAAATTATCAGTATCGAAACGAGTTATATAAAAGAGCAAATCTTACCTTCTAAGATACCCATCAGATTTACTTTTAAAAGTGAGGAAATTGGACCGCTGACTTTCTGGTACCCTTTCACCTAATTTTGCCCAATTAATGGAGCTTTGAGTAATTCTTCTAGCAGCCATTTAAAGTCTGATTTTTACTTAAAATTAACTGACGAGTTATTATGCAACGAAACAGAATGACAACACCACTTAAATTTGGGTTAACTATAAAAATTTGATGTTTGGTAGCAACGTTGCCACACCAGAATTATATAATTGAAAAATTAAATACGTCGTTGGTTGTGCGGTTAGATCAGCATTTGCATTTAAGCATTTTCGAATTTCGAGCGAAATAATTATATGAATTTTAATGTGAATGTAGAATGGTAAATTACAATAAGGATTTGTCTGAAACAAATTTCTGAACTACCGAGCAAAATAGATTTTATTTTAATAAGAATTTCTATTGAGGTTAACTATTGAAATCCAGACTTGAAATCAAACAGTGAAATGGTATAGAAAGTTAGTTTCACGGTTGCAATGACCAAACAGACATCTTGTGCTTAGATTTGATAAAGTGTTTTACAAACAACTTCTACATGTTCTGTTAATTTTCCAAAGTCTTGAAATTTATCATAATGATCCGAAGAATTGTTAACAGTATTGTAGACAGCACATTTCAAACACCAACAGAAACTGCAATTTATTCCCAACTATATTGTATCAAGAATGACTTAAACTGGCTTTCTAGTGTTGCTCCATGTTTTCCTATTAATGCAAATAACATCAAAATATTAACAGATCCTAATCAATTCTACAAAAGTATTTTAAAATATTGCTCAATTTCCAAAAAACGAATAACTTTAGTTAGCTTGTACTTGGGCAATGGAGATTTAGAAAAACAGATAGTCAATGCATTGATAAACAATAAATACTTGCAAAACCAAAAATTAAATTTAAATGTACTGCTAGATTATAACCGAGGAAGTAGAGACAAAGTTAATTCCAGAACACTATTATTACCATTACTACAGAATAATAAAAATAATTGTACAGTCTCGCTTTATCATACACCAGCTTTGAGAGGCTTATTGAAAAAATGTATGCCAAAAAGATGGAATGAAATCGTTGGTTTGCAACACATGAAATTATACATTTTTGATGACACTCTTATTATTAGTGGAGCTAATTTATCCAATGATTATTTTACAAATAGACAAGATCGATATTTTATTATTGAAGATAAGCACTTAACAGATTTCTATAGTCAGCTGGTGCACAAAGTACAAAGTTTTAGCTTTAAAATCGATGAGAATAATCAACTGAATCTAGCAAATAATTGGTTTGGCTCTCCGTGTAATGGCAATAAACAAAAATTTATAAAACGTTCATCTGATTGTATAAAACGCTATTTAATTCAAGCTAAAGAGGAGAATCGATTTCGGGATGAGAAGCAAGGTAATTTGTAGTACGATATTCTGTACCATTTTCCGAAGTAACTTTTTAGATACGTGGATCTTCCCAACAATTCAAATGGGTCAGTTAGGGATCCAACAAGATTCTCTAGTCACAGAGAAAATCCTAACGGACGCCGCTGAAGGAGCAAAATTACAAATTTCTACCGGTTATTTTAATCTTACTTCCAAATACATGGATAAATTAATTCATGTGACCAAAGCCCAGTGTAACATACTTATGGCACATCCTTCAGCAAACGGGTTTCTAGGTGCCAA
Organism: Platypus cylindrus; assembly: GCA_949748235.1. Classification (NCBI taxonomy): domain Eukaryota; kingdom Metazoa; phylum Arthropoda; class Insecta; order Coleoptera; family Curculionidae; genus Platypus; species Platypus cylindrus. Next base: position 51,655,087 of record OX456488.1, on the reverse strand, counting down.
AGGAACTGCTGGTGGTATTCCATATGCATATTCGCTTATTGCTCGAAAATTCAAGAAACGATGTGAAATAAATCATCAACATTTCAGGATAAGATTACTGGAATATATAAAAGATGGCTGGACTTACCACGCAAAAGGATTATGGTAATATGTAACATATAACCTAAAGTGTTATCACAATTTATAAAATTTGATTTTTAGGTTTTATCCGCCAGGAGACACTTATCCAACAATGACATTCATAGGTTCTCCCAACTTTGGAGATCGATCTGTAAAAAAAGATTTGGAAACTCAACTGATAATTATTACAAAAAATCCCAAATTAAGAAAAGAAGTGCATGAGGAATATGAAAAATTGTATAAACAAACGAGTCTGGCATTTACTGAACGACAAGTACCTTTCTGGGTTCATATTTTTGTTATATTGTTTAGAAATTATTTTTGAATATGTATGTAATAATTTTCAAGTTAAATTGTTATTAACCTTTTTCGCTGTTTAACTTTTGAAATATGCTTGAAAGGAAAAAGAAATGAAAATTTCAAATTCACAACAGCATGCCATATCAGCAATAAGAACGAAACTTAGTATCCGGCAACATTGTGAAGCAAGTGACATTACATTTTCGGACAAACTAATTTATTTACTGTGTTTATTCTAACTTACAAGTCCCGCAACGCAATATTTATATTGTTTAAATAAAGTTTGAAAACGGTGGAATCAATTAATTTGACGGTTAATATAAAAAATATAAATTAATAAAAAAAACAAAGAAACGTTTCATAAGAGGTAAGTCACGCCACCAGTTTTTACATATTGGACTGTTTATCAAATTGAAACAAGTTCAATATCTACATTTTTTAATAATGTTTAGCTTAATATCGAATTTATTACCAAGTAAATTAACACAAGGATTGACTGCAGCATATTTTAGAGGTATATTTTATAAATTTATTTCAAAGTGAATTGCAAATCTTATAATTTTAGTTCTAAAGTTGAAAACTGTTGGCTTAAGAGGTGCTCACTGTTCAAACATAAATATTTCGTTTTCGAAAATGAAAGTCACTGTTCTACCAGCTTTAGCTGACAATTACATGTATTTGGTAAAGTAATCATTTCAATAGCAATGTATTAATTGCAATAATATGGGATAATACTTTACAGATAACAGATGAAATAACTAAAGAAGCTGCCGTTGTAGATCCTGTAGCTCCTGATACGGTTCTAGAAGCTGTTCAAACAGAGGGTGTTAAATTAACAAAAATTTTAACTACACATCATCACTGGTTTGTTTGACGTATTTAAAGCGCTGTAACTATAAGAATTTCATAGTTGACTATAGACTAACTACAGGATAATAATGCAGGCTGAATTCATTTATTTTTACCACAGTCAGGCTTTTTATTAATTCGTAAATTTTAAATATGCTAATTTTGCTCATGTGTGAATTTTCAATCATGTGAGAATTTTTTCTTACGGATTTAGCATTTTGTACTACGTGAACATTTTAAAACATCTTTACCAAAAAAAAATGGAAAGTAAAAAATATACATATATTTTTTTATTAAAGTGAATCTAATTAAAATGCGGTAGGAAGTTATTAGTTCGAGGCAAATGATTTGAGTACATTAAGCACTTCGGAGCAGCCATAACCGTGAATTTCAGTAGAAAAAATCTGGTGTATGGAGATAATTTGTATAGTCACATGAGAAGTTGACTGATATATCTGAGTCTTCAGAAATACTTACCTAACGCAACCGAAAAATACATACTGACCATTTACGTTAACTTATTACAGATAGATCATTAACCGCCGGTTACAGAAAAGCGAATTATCCGTGTTGCCAGGCTAAAATATTTAATCTGTTATTTTTAGTGTATTTCGTCCATAACAGCTATGATTATCCATGGATTATTTGTAATCTGCTTTTCAGAAACTGGCGGTAAATGAATTGATCATGTAATACCAAGTGCTAAGCTCGTAATTCTAATAATTGCTATAGTCGATCGATAGATTTAATAAACGAATTCATACTATTAATGCAGTATTCGTTAAATCACAAATGAACATACAGAGTGTCTGAGTTGAAAATTATTAGTTGGCAATAAGTACCTCGCGTAAGTTAATTTTTAAATGGAAGTTAGGGAATTAACATTCCCTATTAAGTTCCACTGAGGCCTAAGTTATAAAAAAAAGTATATGGGAGCTAATGTAAACATAATTTAAAGATAGATTTAGGAAAAAGTAAATCAAAATATTGATTTTGGGTTCGGCAAACATTATGCTGAAGAACAAGAATAAAAATAGGATTTATGCGAACATTAAATGAAGAGTTTTATTTTAACTTTTATTTCATTAAAATGTGGCCAATAACGGTTATGGACATATAGGTTTTAATCTGTGTATTCATCTACAGGGATCATGCCGGTGGTAATGAAGAACTGCTGAAAAAATTTGAGAAAAAACTCGATGTTTATGGTGGTGATAAAAGAATAAGTGGTATAACGACGGAAGTGAGACAGGGTGATACTTTTAAAATTGGGGAAATTAATGTACAATGTTTATTAACACCATGTCATACTAGCGGCCATGTTTGTTATTATTTGACTGATCCTAAAGGAAAATCGGCAATTTTTACAGGTATAATTATAATGAGTAAGATCGACCGAACAAAGATCAAAATATTTAGGGGTCAGAAATTTTTGTGCATCATCACCGGATTAATGGGTCATTGACGTGCTTTGTTATTGTTTCGTTTTCAAATCATTTTCATATTTAACATTAATTTTTATTTACTGGTAACTACTAAACTTATTATTTTTATTATATACTAGTGCATAAACCCGACTTCGTCCGGGGTGACTTCCGGCGTTAGATACGTATTCGAACTTATTCCGGATTAACACCGCGACAATAACCGTATTATAGATGTAATATATCAGAGGTGTCGGGTCTATGAAGGACTATACTTTCGCCTATTACTCTATAATCTAGAGAATGGGAATTACCATAGTTGTTCCAAGTACCAGTGACTTATAAGTTGGAATTCTCTAAAAGGCAGTACTCGCAACAAACCAATAATTACCACTAACCATAAGTCAATTTTAACGTAAAATTATAAAAATGGAAAATTGGCAACGTCGCAAAATTGATTTATCATAATTTTTTGTTTAATCACCACTAACCATACGTGAATTTCACAATTTTAACGTAAAATAAAAAAAATTGACAATGTCTCCAATTTTTATTTCCTTAATTTCATAATTTCTTATCTAATTATCACTAACCATACGTAACTTTCACAATTTTAACGTAAAACAAAAATTTGAAAACGTAGCGAAATTTCTTTTCTTTAAATTCAAAATTTCTTAGCTAACTATCATTAACCATGAGCGAATTTCGAAATGTCAAAGTAAAATTGTAAAAATAGAAAATTGGCAACGCTATGTTGCCAATGTATGTTTTTATTTTCTTTAAATTCATAATTTCTTATCTTATTGCCACTAATCATAAGTGAATTTTACAGTTCTAACATAAAACCAATGTCTGATTTGATGATGGCATCCTACTAGACATTTCGTTTCAGCTTTCATTCAAAAATTAGAAATTGATGATATGAATTTTATACAGAGAAAAATATAATATTTTTTTAAATTACAAAAAGAATTCTTTTCTATCCCAATAACTATCATAAATAGCGAAGCTAAATTGAAAGTAACCTCATATCGACGAACTTACAAAATTACCTTAATAGCGTATTCGCTCACATAAACTCTTTTAGGTGATACATTATTTATTGCTGGTTGTGGCAAATTCTTTGAAGGAACTGCCGAACAAATGTATGCCGCACTTATTGATAAGCTTGCCAAATTACCTGATGACACTTTAGTGTTTTGTGGTCATGAATATACACAACAGAATTTAAAATTTGCCAAATATGTTGAGAAAGATAATCCAGACATTGTAAAAGCAATCGCCGATGCTGATGAGAAGCGTAGTAAAAATTTGCCAACTGTAAATGAATACTAAATAATATACATATATGGTAAAAATTTCATTGACCAACTTATTTTAGGTACCATCTACTATTGGTTTTGAAAAACTCATAAATCCATTCATGAGGGTAATGATGGGATCAGTACAACGTCATGCTAGTTGTTTTGATGCAATCTCAACAATGCAAGCAATTAGAAAAGAAAAAGACACATTTCGGGCTCAAAATTAACATTTTCATGTATATACACTTTTAAAATATATGCTGCATTTTTCTAGAATAATTCAGTTCAAGTTTACCTAGAGCAGCTTAATAAAACATCATTTGGTTTTCTTGTAATCTTCCATTTCAGCATTGTATTTCTCTTTCGACCTTTCATATCGCTCAACATATTTCTGAAACAGTTATGATTTAATTGTTGGTATTTATTTTAATACTACGAAAGCAAATCTCGGGGTATCAATTAAAATGGTAGAAAATTTAATTAATGTTGCAAATTTCGGACAGCTGTCACTGCTCTGTATAACTGCTTAATTAAACTAAAAATATAGCAATTAAATTTTTACCTTTTTATCTGGAATGGATAAAGAATTCCATTTTGAAGCTAACTGCCTTGTTAATTCCTGTTTAGTTGGTTCAACTTCACCCGGTTTTAAATCGGCAGTAATTTGCTCCATTAACAATTGTCTCTGCTCCTGGCAAAATTGGAAAAATGGATTCGATGGTCGCTTTGGCGCATTTGGATCTTTTTCTGTTTTCGGCACTTTCTTTCTTGGTGGCCGTTTTGATGTTAATCTTCGTTTACTACTGTTACTTTTAGATTTTTCAATTTTGTCTTTAATATCTTCACCTTTATATTCAACGAAAAAAGTAATCACTTTAATTGTAATTGGCAAAATCATGTTTTAATGAAAAGGAACAGAAAATGCATTAATTACCTTTTTCTTGCTTAATTTTATCTTTAGATATCAATTGCATGGCTGGTTTATTAGGAACAGCCTCGTCATCTTCTGATAAGATATCCGCCGGAATGGTCGACCAATCTTCATCATGCAAATTTAATAAACGTAGCCTGCAAGATGAAAAGTATAACTTAATTAAGCATTCGATGTACTTTTTCATTTACTTGCTTGAAAAATTGCACTTCCTTGTATCTCCTTTTAGTGATTTTATTTACTTCTTGTATACGATATACCAAAATTTCATTGGATCTTTGTAAGTGTGAGCATTCTTCTATCAATAATTTATACTTATTATAATAAACATCTATTTCTGAACCATTCTCATAAACAACATCATTTTCAGATTCGTCGGACATCATGTTTAAATTTAACAATATTACTTTTTTTGTTTAACACCCGTCTTAAAGCCGTTTTAGCATGAAACGGTGTAGTGACGCCAATTAATAATCGATTATTAAAATAAATCGATTTTATTAAAAAAGTCGATTTATTAATGGATTGTTTTGACTTTCGATTATTTTTTGAATCGATTCAAAAAATTGAAAAATCATATTTACTAAATATGAAATTTGGCAAGTTCAATCGATTTGAAAAAAAAATGCAGAGTGAACGATCAATATACGATACATAGCCCTAGTTATATTACTTACATTAGTTACATTATATTACGCATAAATACATTCACCAATACATTACAATTTTACATTCAATTCCTACAGTTGGCAACATTTTTTACTAGAGAATTGAAAGTTAAAGGTTTATGTTCACATTTCTAGCGTCTTAAGTGTATCTGCATGATATCTTGCATATATATTTTTTTTAAATCGGCTATTTTTTTAATCGATTCTTTGAGAATACGATTATTTTGCTGCCGATTCTTTTTTCAATCGATTCCGATAGAAATAATATATTTCACGCTATTTTAGTGTGAAGCTGCTAAGCAAATAACACAGAACAACCGGAAGCCAGAAGGCAATCTGCACGAAATCACTAACCTTGAGAATTGCTCAGATGCGTAGTTAACGGCGTATGTACATCTACATTTAAGTGTCAGCTGTCATGTCACTTTCTTGACGTTTTTTGAAAGATTTAGAAGCGGCGTTGCCAGATTTTCCGTGTACCAGAAAATTTCGTAGAGCCAACAGCTCTCTGTCTGTATACTATGTCTCTATACTAATACACACAGAGTCTCTGTGTGTATTAGTATTATAATTATATAATTTACGTGTTTATTGTGAAATAGAACAGCAAATGAAATATATTGGAGATTTATTCAATAGAAATTAAAATAAAATGAATACATACGTTTTTACAATATACATACACGAAAATTATTTGATTTCGGCAAAGTCAAACTATGTAAAATGAATACACATGTAAATTTGATGATGCAATTATTACAATTAATTAATAACACCGCTTCAAAAGTTGAAACTATAATACCAATTGATATGTCGTGATCCCAAAGAAAATCTTTTTAGTAGCATTTATTGTTTCACTATCGATTTTAATTCTTTTAAAATGTTTTTCTCGCCATTAGTAAAAACTTCCACTATGTTGTTGATTCATCCACCGAAAATAACCATTAAGTTTCACAAATCGGCTTCAAACTCACACTGTGTCATTTTAATACACGAAATATACATGCCAGATTACTTTCACTTCAATTTTCAATCATATAATTACATTTAGATAAAAACATAAAATTTCTACCTCAACCAAAATTAAAAAAATACAATAAACCCAGAGACCTCCACGAAATTTTCTAGTACACTGAAAATCTGGCAACGCCGCTTCTAAATCTTTTAAGAAACGTCAAAAAAGTGACACGACAGCTGACAATTAAATGTAGATGTACGCCGTATGTACATATGAAGCAATTGTTAGGACGGGTATTGTTTTAGAAGTAGAGGTACCGTTTATTTTGAAATAATCGATTTTTCGAATCGATTGTAAATCGAAATTGAAATATCGATTAATAAAAGAATCTGAAATAAAATAATCGATTTTTGAAAAGATCGATTATTTTATAATCTCAAATCGCAATCAACGACCGTATCTAAAAAAGAGGTACATATATAGTATATACTATATAAAGTATAGGAAAAATATAAAAGGAAAAGTCAATTAGAAACAAGCAAAAGCTAGTTTGAAACTATTTGGAATATTGAAATTTAGTTAAAAGCTCCCTTTCAAATCATTTAATTCCGGAGATACATATATTTTTAATTAATAATTAATACCTAAAAAATAAAAATTAAACAGTATACTCAGCATCCCACCAGCTATGCGAATTTACCCATAGGCAATACATAAATAGATATGACTCAACTGTTATTGGCTTTCGGCTTAATTCACACTCCGCACCACATCCTTCAAACATAAACATCAGGCGCAAGCGCAGGATGTCTTTAAAAATCTTAAAACCATGTTAGACGACTTAGTAAACATGATTTGGAAATCGTTATTATACTTCTGTTAAATCATGCATTTATATTTTCAGTAAAACTTTACACTAAATTAGCGATTCTTTTTTCCGATTCTACAAGATTCATAATCGATTATTTAAAAAAATCGAATACAAATATCGATTTTTTTTTAAATGTATTCGATCTTTTCAAGGATCGATTAATAATCGGCATCCCTATTTAGAGGCGTACTTTAAAAACACGTCTTATAAATCAAGACACAAAATGATTAGACTTTTACACTTCATATTTTCTTCCAATGAAAAACCAAGAGCATGATAAATTTTTTAAATATACATTTAAAAATAATATACAACATACAAAAGATTATAAATCTATATATATGTAAAATATACAGTGGCCTGCAAAAGTATTCGTACAGCACGAAATAAATAACAAATACCTATAATTTCAAAACAAATTGGTACTTATTTAAAAATAAATATAACCTAACTGGCTTGCATTTATCTAACTTTGAATTAATATCAAAACTAAATTAATAATAAGATAATAACAAAATTTGGTAAAATTACGAACTTTGAAATAAAACAGAATTTGCAAAATTATTCATACATATATAAAATCACAAAATATAAACGAATCGAAATGTTTCTTATACTTGGTTGGATAATCTTTAGACTTTAGGATGGCAAAAAGTCTGTTTGGCATAGATGCCACCAATTTTTGAATGATTTCCCTACTTATAGCCCGCCATTCTTGGAGTAATATGGATTTTAATTGATTTTAATTTGTTATATTATATTTATGAACCCTTTTTTCTAATTCATCCCATAAGTGCTCAATAAGATTGAGGTCTGGGCTTTGTGGAGCAGTGGAAAAGGTATGCGGGGTATTATATATAATCCATTGTTGCACTATATAACCTTTATGTTTAAGATCATTGTCTTGTCGTAAGTAGTAATTAGAATCTAATCCCAATAAAACGGCACTTTCTTGCAGATTATTCTTCAAAATATTTAAATATAGATGTTTGTCCATTATTTTGTCTATAATGACTAATTTTCCCACCTTTGAGTACGACATACAGTCCCACACCATTACCCCACCACCTCCATGCTTTAACAATTATCTTTGTTAAATCTTTTAATAATATACTGAACAGTTGAACGACTACGGCCAAAAATGTTGGTTATTTCTGTAATTGATTTACCCTTATTTGCTAGTTTGACAATGATTTTTCTTTCTTCCCCAGATATTTTTTTCCCTTTTCGGCTAGGCATTTTAACAATATTATAAAATATTTATTTAATTATATACAATTTTATAATAATGGTTATTAAAATAAATGCATAATAATAATTATAAGAATAATAATAATACTAAGAATATTGTAATTAACCACTATAGAACTAAGAATAAATGATGTATGAGCATATTCATAACTTACGCGATAGAGCGTCTTAGTAGATATACAACAGCAGAGACTAGACCACTGGTTCAAAATTTCGCCACCAGAGGGTACCACAATCGCGGGGGTCCCATTTTTATGTCATTGAGTTTCATGTGTTGTCCGCTAGGTGGCGCTGTGTGTTAATTTTCATTTTTCAATTTTTATGTTAGATGGCGCTTTATGTGTCAATTAGCAGTGTCAAATTTTTGAAATTTGTGTGTCAATTATCAGTGTCATATTTTTTTGCGTCAATGAAATGTCATATTTATTTTTGAAATGTGGCGCCAAGTTTCAATGTGTTTTCCAAGGTATCTTTTGATGTAATATTTGAGGTTTACCACATGGATAAGTATAAAGATGCCGTCGGGGCGCAGTCATAATAGGCGTCCTTACACCTATCCTTAATGTGGTAAAGCACACCTCGTGATTGCAGCAGTAAAGTAGAGGAGTAAAGGCAAAGGAGAGAGAGAGAGAGAGAGACAGATGATAGAGAAGATCTTTTAAATAAAATTTTTGGATGTGAATAGGAATAGAATCTATAAACTTTTATGGGGGTATAAGGACCTTACCACTGCACCACAAAGCCAACCGACATCCATTATTGTGGGTTGGGTATATAAATTGAATTTTGTCGATATAATAACCAGTATTTTTAATTTAAAATATAAAATTGCCTGAATTTTTTAACAGGATGCTATTTGAAAGGATTTTAAGAGTGAAATTTTTTTCTAGAAATGTGATAATCTGTATTAAATCTAAATTAACATATTTAGCCATATGTAAAGTATAAAATAAGCTTTCACAAAATGCGTTAAAGTCAATTAAATTTAGCCTATTAATTAAGGGAACGACATGATATGTATTGATGAATATTATGTTAACCAAATCAGATTCTGTTAAGTAATTTCCTGTCTAGTAATTTGAATCATTTTCAATTTCTCATTATTATTACCTGTTATGATTATACTCTTACAACAAATAAAACGTAAATAGTCTAATTCCATTGTACTAAAATATATATGACGAATCCAATACATATTTGAAATCAGTGTTTCTCATTCAAATTCTTCCACTTGGAGGACATTATTTAATTTTAGTAAAGGCTTAATGTTTAATCGAACATCAATCATTCGGTTACTGAACAAAATCTCGTATATTCAATACATATTAGTGTTTCCTATTTAGATGCTTAAAGTAAGAGGACATTATTTAATTTTACAAAAGGTCTAATGTTTAGCCGAACATCAATCATTCTTTATTGTATTTAATAATAATAAAGGTTTTGCTTCATGACAAACTTACAAACAGATGTTTATCGATTTGATCAGCACTTAAAACACATTTCTCTGAAGGAATTTTAGAATGCGTGGAATAATAATCTGTGTTTTTAATATAAAATCATACCGATTTTCTTTTAAAGATTTATAGATTAAAAGGATTTCTTATTAAAGGGATTATGATTTTGCTGGGGGTGGTGGTACCTCTATCAGGTATTTTAGCCGTATGCTCATAGTAATGTTGAATATTCTACTAAAAAAATAAAACTTATAGTTGCTTGTAATATTAAAAGTGATCATGGAAAGTGCAATTAATTTAAGCAGTGATATAGTAAATATACTTTCAAAAGCTGTACCTTTGTTACAAGAAAGTTCCAATCTAGAAAGAAGCATATATATCAGGAAAATTAACAAAAGTATCCGAAACATCATGAAAATCATGCGTGAGAAGCAACCAGTAAGTGTTTGTATTAAGCTTTCTACAAATTTAAGTCATTTAAGAAGATTTCGTTTTATGCTAAAAAATAATTAGACTCATACTGGTGGCAATTTGCGAGCTTCTAAGAGAAGTGATAGAATAATTTGGGACGATATAAATTCTGCATTGAACAAAAATATCCGAACAGGCATCATTTATAACATGAGGCACACCGATGCCACAGAATTTTTAAAAGATTCTTTTGAACTTTGTAAGAGACGTATAAATAATATATTTGGGAGTCTAGTTCGGACAGTGAAAGCAGTCGGACGCTTGTTTATGCTACAATCGAAAATCGATACGTAAACAAGCAGAGCATTGATTGTGTGTGAATAGTGATTTGGAATTTTATTTTCATTTCTTATTCTTGTTTTTTTTTTATTTATTTTTATATAAAAAAAAAAAAAAGGAGTAATTGTATTATGGAGGATAAAAATCCCTTCAAGGTAGCGACGAAAGTGAAAAGAACGCCACCAGTAGGAAAGGTGGAGGACAGGAAAAGGAGAACCTCAACAACGGAGGAATGGTGATGAGTGAGGTGGATGATAAAAGGGAAAAAAGAATGAAAATAGGAGAGAGAGAGGAAAGAGAAGATACTGAAGAAAAGGCAGGCGCAGTGTCGGAGGAAATAAGGAAACAGATTACAATGATACAAAGAGAAATTTGGGCATTTAAGGATGGGAATAAAAGACAAGAAGGGATAACACGGGAAGAAGTGGAAAAAGAATAAAAAATATAGAGAAAGTATTAGATAAAATGATCAATACAGTCCATGGAAAAATAGTGAAAAAAGAAAAAAAACAGACAACAGAAAAAGAAGATAAAGTGGTACAAAGACTGGAACAAATGGAGAAGCAACTTAAAACTAGAATGGACAAATTAGAAACAAAAATATCGGAATTGACAGTGGGAGGTACAATAACCCAAGATAGGAGCAAAACGACATATGCGGCGATCGCGGAAAAAAAAAATTAAAATGATAAAAAAAGATACAGGGATGGAAAACACCTGAAAAAATAAGAGAAATAACAGTGAAAGCGGTAGAAGCGGAGAAGGTAATGGAAAAAATACGGGAAAAATTTCCCAGGAAGCTGGGAAGAAGAGAAGAAACAAGCAAAAAACTGAAAAAGAAGTGGGGAAAGGAGCAGAAAACAATGAGAAGAAATATGGAGATTAGCAACATGGAATATACGAAGCATAAACGGAAAAGAAAAAGAACTAGAAGATGAGTTTCTGGAAAATAAGATAGACATACTCACAATAACGGAAACGAAAAAAAAAGGGAGGGGATTGCAAAAAATGATGAAAGGAAGTGTATTTATATATAGCGGAGTGGAAACAGAGAAAAGAGCAGCTGAGGGAGACGCATGTATGATAAAAAAGGAATGGGCACACAATATAGAAGAATGGGAGGCGTGTTCAGAGAGGATATTGACAATAAATATGAAGGACGATAATGAGAGCATTAAAACGATAATAAGTGTGTATGGTCCAAATGAAGACGACAAAAAGGAGAACAAATAGAAATTCTGGGAAATGTTAACAGAGACGGTAGAAAAAGCAAAAGGAGAAATATACATTGCAGGAGATTTTAATAGTAGAGTGGGAAAGGGAAAACCAGGAGAGAGTAGAATATTGGGCCAGAATGGGGAATCAACGCTAAATGATAACGGAGAAAGATTGATAGAGTTTTGTCGAATCAACAATATGTTTATAGCAAATACCTATTATAAGCACAAGGATATACACAAGTATACTAGAGAGATGAGCAGCAAAAATGAAAAATCAATAATAGACTATATAGTAGCAGGAAACGAAAATAGAAAGAACATAGTAGATGTAAAAGTGTCAAGAGGACCGGAAGTGGGAAGTGATCATTATATGGTTATATCAAAAATAAAGAAACCACTAAAATCAGACAACAGAGAGAGAAAAGAAGATAAGATAGATTATGAGAAAATAAAAACGTATAGGCTAAAAGATGGAGAGGTGGCAAAGCAATATAGAGAAGAAATGAAGACGATGATCGATAGCAGAAATGAGAAATGGAAGGCATTAAGTTTGGAAGAGAGTTGAGAGGAATTCAAAAAGATGATACTACAAATAAGCTCGGAAGTGTGTGGAAAAATAAAAAGAAATAAGAAAATAAAACAAACGGCATGGTGGATAGAAGAGATCAAGAGAAGAGTGAGATTAAAAAAGAAACAATGGACGGAATATCTACAAAAGGAAAACTAGAGAATCATATCAGCGTTATAAGGAGGAAAGGAAAATAGTGAAGCAATTCACTATTTTCAATTCACAAAAATAGTGAAGAGGCGAAAAAAAATGAATCGGCAGAATTCGACAATAAATTAGAAAACGAAGCTGCAGAGGGAAAAAAAATATTCTATAGTAGACTAAGAACAATAACAAAAGAAGAATAAGATAAGAGAAGAAAAATACATATATAAATAACAAAGAAGGAGAAATATTAAAGCAGGAAGATGAAATAATGGAAAGATGGAAGCAATACTTTGAAGAGCTGCTCTCAGACAATATAGAGAGGACCGATACAAGAGAGGCAGTCAATACAGAGATAAAGGAAAGCAAAGACGAAGAAGAGACATTTAATATGGAGGAACTGGAAAAGACCATAAAACAACTGAAGAATGGAAAAGCATCAGGAAGTGACACAATAACGACCGAAATGATAAAATATATGAGGGAAGATGGAAGGCAGGTAATGCTGTACATATATAGCAAAGTATGGGTAGAGCAAATAATGCGTAAAGAATGGCAGTATGCACTGATAGTACCAATCTTTAAGAAAGGAGATAAGAAAGATTGTAACAATTATAGAGGAATTACCTTATTAAATACAAACATGAAAGTGTTGGAAATGATGATACACGAGAGAGTAAAAAGTAAAATTAAGAAAACTCTGGACGAATCCCAGTCAGGATTTAGGGAAGGAAGAAGCATTCAGGACCATATATTTACGATTAAGCAGATAGTGGAAAAAACAAGTAAAAGAAAAAAAAATGTATACATGGGTTTTCTAGATTTAAAAAAAGCTTTTGATAAAGTAAGAAGAGATAGATTGTGGAAGATGATGTCAGAGAAAGAGATAATCAGGAAAATGATTAGCTTAATAAAAAAATATTATGAAGAAAACTCAAATAGCGTGATAGTCAATAACAGACAATCAAAAAAATTTAAAACGAAAGACGGACTAAGACAGGGAGGAGGACTAAGTCCAACATTATTTAATATTTACATGGACAAAATAATAAGGAAAGCGAAAGAAAGAACTAGAGGACTTGAAGTGGGATGGAATTATATGGAGAGAGTTGAAGTAAAGATTGGAGCACTTGCGGACGATATAATGGTGATAGCATCTAACGAAAAAGAGCTACAGACAAGCATAAATAAATGGAATGAAACACTTAGAGAGAACCGAATGGAGATGTGTAAAGAGAAAACAAAAGTAATGGTAATTGGGGAACAATAGGAGATAAAAATCATGATAGATAAGGTAAAATTGGAGCAAGTGACGAAATGGAAATATTTGGGAGTAGAAATATCTAGTTCAGGAAAGCAAGAAGAAGAAATTAACAGCCGAGTAGGAAAAGTAATGAAAGTGATTTACAGTATCAGCAATACGATTGTGGGGAAAAAAGAAATAACAAGGAAAACAAAAATAAGCGTATATAAAACAATAATAAGACCAATACTGACATTTGGATGTGAGACATGGATAACAGATAAAAAGGAAATAAGTAAAGTTCAAGCGGTAGAAATGAAATACATGAGGAGAGTAAAGGGAGTGACAAAGAGAGAAAGAATCAGGAACGAAGAAATAAGAAAAGAACTGGGAATGGAGGCGGTACACGAATACATAGAGAAGAGGCAGTTGGGATGGTGGGGTCACCTGAAAATAATGGGACAAGAAAGACAAGTGAAAAGGGTATGGGAAGCTAGACTTGGGCAGAAAAGAAAAAGAGGAAGACCTGAAACTACCTGGAATGACATAATAGAAAAGATATTACAAAGAAGAGGAATAACGATGAGTGAAGCTAGCAGGATGGCAAACAACAGGAAAGAATGGGGAAAGTTCTGCGACGCAGTGACGCAAAGCGAAAACGTAGAAGCCTAGAGAAAGAAAGAAAAAAAGATAAAGACTAACAAGCCTACACCAGAAATGGTAGACAGGCTTTACGATACATATATGTATATATATATAAATAATATATTAAAATCTATGAATGCACTTAAAGTAAACACCTGTTTAATCGCTTAATATATATCACCACCAAAGAAAATATAGAAATTTTGGAATATAAGTATTTTCATACCAGAAATTAAAAAATGGCACGGATTTAATAAACTGGTTTGAAAATAACGTCATTGACAAAATACTACATAAAATGGGTGAATTTCAAGAACGTGATAGTGGTTGGGCCCTGAAGGCTTGTATTAACATAAAGAATTATGATAACTCATGTTTTACCTGAAGCGTTATGGCAGGACTCTATCCTGCTACAAGTCATTCAAATCGAATTTCAATTATATAACAAAATTATATAACAGTACCTTGCAGAATAACGGACACCAAATTAGAAAAACATTTGAATTTATTGTACATACAAAATAAATATTATCCTAAAATAAATGATTACTCTTCGTTACCCGATGATAACACGGAAGATGAGAAGCTTAAGTATCACTATTGCCTTATAAAAAATATGCCTAGGCTCATATCAAAACAGATTAATAAACGTAAAATTTTGTTTGCGATAGGTGCCTTAATTATTTTCGAACTCAGGAAAAACTAAACAATGATCTCATTTTATGTGAACAATTAAAATTCTGTAAAATATCTTTTTCAAGTTATGATTACGTAGAGTTCAAAAATATTGTATATAAGCAAAAAGCACCTTTCGTAATTTAATTAGATTTTGAATGTGTCCTAGAGAAAATAGATATTTCAAGCAATAAAAGTCAAATTTGTTATCAACAGCATACGCCATTTAGTGTAGGCTATTATGTAAAATATGCTTATGATCAATCACTTTGCTACTACGACTTTTATCGAGCAGAAAATTGTGTAGAATGGATAGTAAATTAGTTAGAGCTATTAACAAACAAGATGGAACAAAAAATTAAATCATCTGTGTCTATGTCCAATGGACTAGATGTTGAAGCAGCAAAAGATTGTCACATTTGTAAGAACCCGTTTTTAATTAATGATAAAATTACCAAATATCACATTCATTATAATGACCATATACGTGGTCTAGCTCATGCAGCCAGTAACTTAAACTTTAAAAAATTATTTGTAGTACCAATAATTTGCCATAACCTTTCAAATTATAATAGTCATTTCCTAGTTAAAGAAATATGTAAAATGGGAACCATTACTTTATTACCAATAAATAAAGAAAAATACATTTTATTTACTCAGCATTACCCTAACAGTTCTGTTCGATACTGTTTCATAGATTTTTACAGGTTTTTAAATACCTCACTATCTGAATTAGTATCCACCCTACAAATAAATGAATTAAATATTCTAAAACATGAATTCCGTAATTTAGATGAGGAACCTTTTAAACTGCTATCTAGGAAAGGTATTTTTTGCTATGATTATGTAGATAATTTAAGTGAACTATATGAAACGGAACTACCAGCTAAAGAATTATGTTATAATAAGCTGACTAAATCACATATAAGTGAGGCCGATTTTGATCATGCAAAAGTAATTTGGAAAAGATTCAATATTACTAATTAAGGCGAATATATTGACTTATACTTGAAACTAATACAAGAAAGAGTTGAAGTAAAATTTGTAAGGAAGTTACTAAATTGGAGAATGTTTTAATAATTTAATTTCCCTGGGACAGAAAGTAGATATATATGGTAGAGAATATGGTCGCCGTTCACAAGAAAGAATTTATTTATTTAAGAAAACTACCCCGACATTTCACTTTTCGAACACTTTACGTAGAAGACCGGTTTTCAATAGCAATCATATTGTATTGATTATTTTATTAATATTAATTAAGCCAGTGAATAAGCATAGTATCAAATATTTAGTTGATGTTCTATGATATATTTTTGGCCTAGAATAGGCTCCGAAATTAATGTTTAGATTATCATAAAATGGTTTTATTCTTTATTTTCGTCTTAGTGTAAAATGCCTTTTTCTAAGTGTTGCGTCAACCGATTTTCATGAAATAAAAACAAAATATTATCTATGATTATCTCCGAAGACAATGCCATTGTAATGAGGCATGTCGCCTTTACCGAAAGTCGTGTAATTGCATCACTTAGACAAGGCATTATCGACTATAATGTTCCAACACATTCATAATCAATATCCTATAGTTAATAGCGTTTTCGGTCGGTATGCTCTAACTTTTTGCCAGACGCTCCGAAACCGGATGCTGACGTCCATGCTCGCACTGTAGTTGCACTATATTGCTCGTTTTGAGAGTAAACGCAGAACATACAAATTAATAATAAAATGTGTGTATACCATAGACAAACAAGAAAGTGTCTTCTTGTTTAAGAAACACACAACAAACAAGAAATAATTTCCATGTTGATCTATGGTGTATACTACCGTAGGGAAAATTGGCTACGTAGCGTTCCCGCTACGTTCCCGCTTTAGTTTATTTCTATTTTTTTTTAAATTTTGTAAATGCGGGTATGTTAGATGAGAGAATGAGAATTAAATGGTTAACGGATCTGCGTTTGCATAACGATCAAAGGAATAGTGGACATGAACCGGGTACCTCGCAGTAACATTTCTGTGGGTGCTGCCGAGGGGAACGGGGTCTCTTGGTTGGTGAACGGTCCTGGAGCCAGGTGGTAGGGCTGAAGTAATGTCCTTCTAGGACGGTCTCGGCGCTAGAGGAGGAGTTTTAGTGGGTTGTGGCCGCCCTGGATTTTGATCGCGGAGAGGGGCTGAGTCCCACATTATCAGAGTTCTGGGCTATCTTCCCAGTGTCTCAGATGTTTGTAAAAGGAATTTCCCCCTCCATAAAAAAATCTACCGGTATGCGCGCGCAAATCGCGTTCTTTACAGGTACTAAGAAATAGGCCTATTCGGTAGGTTTGCACTGACTGCATTTGGTGCGCACTGATATCCTTAATTGCCCATATTCTGACTTACTGGGAGCCTTTTTAAGCAACTTTTTAATTAATTTACTTAACACAAACACTTTAGTTAAGAATTCAAGAATTGTTTAACATCGTGATATTTCAAATTTCAATGCGCAACGAGTACTGTTAGTGCAGGTCCGCTGATTATGATATTAGCATGTACAATGTCATAATAGAGTCTCGAAACGAGATATTTCATCATTACTTAAGCTCGGTTTCTGTCTTTTTCTTGTTGAGTGGCGTAACTTTGTAAAAAAGAACCTTGCATTAAAACTTTATAGCCGTTCTTTACAGACGCAATATTTTCAAAATGTTTTCAAATCAGTTTGCAATTTGGTGTCATGTTATGTTAAATAAACGTTAAAAAAAAGTGTTAGCTACTGAGCTTCATATGACGTCAATCATCTGAGTTCACTATTTTCAAATTTTTCGGTACACTTTAATTAGATAAGTAAATAAAATAATACTAAAGTTTATTCTTCATCCCTCATTTTCATATATTATCAATGTGGAGAATATAAAAATATTTGAACTTTTTTAACTTCAGTTTTATTAAATTAAATTTCAATCAATCAAATCAAAAGTATCAAAACACCACAGTCCAACAATTTTTTTTCCAATTGTTCGTATTTTATAACCTCAATATCATTTTAAAGTTAGAATTCTCACCTTGCCTTAAAATATTTTAAACTACCTGTGTGAAAAAATTCTAAAAATGAGTAAACTGTTTGAAATAATCTTGCTCTTGACGTCATAAAATGACAGTTTGAAATATTTCAAAATTGAGCGTCGTTGAAAAACGATCTAAAGGTAAACCAGATCACTGCTACACTTTTGGCAAGTTTTTGTTGCTATAATTACCCATGTAATGTTGTCAGAATTATTTTTATATTGCTTGCAAATTTTAATACAAATTTCTAATAGACCTATTTCCTATTACCTGTAAAGAACTAGATTTGTGCACGCATATTCATGTTACCGGCAGGTGAAAATTTATATTATTGCCTGCAAGTTAAACTAATTATTCTCCTGATAATAATAATCAATAAATAGACGATTATACATCATGTAAATAAATCAATAACAGGTATTTTATTAATATTAGTATATTTTTAAAAAGAATTTTCCAAAAATATTGCGACTAATTTCATTCACCTCCATCACAAGTCTTGCGAAAAATCATATGTTCCAACTGTTTGCCTCATAGAAATTCGTATCTTACCGTTTCTCTTGCGAATAGGAAATAAGTCCATTCTTTCAATAACGGAATGATTTTTAAATAAAAAGATAAAAAAATTTATTCTGACAACATTGCTTTTCCATACCAACTATTATTCTGAATTTAACATGAACACAGTCTACTTATATCAGAAATTTGCATTGGTGTACTGTATTTTAGTAGCTACCTAAAATGTAACATCGATCTGGTTTTAGAATAAGTGCGGAGAAGGCTTAGGATAAAATTATCAGTTAACAGTTAGTTACAACATCGCAATCTCACTCTGGTGAACGTGTCCAAATGAATTATTTATTATCTAGAACGTAGCATTGAGTACTTGAATATACTTTTAGTAAATAGTACACAAATAAGCCAAAAGTGAGAAACAGATAATACTTTAAATTCTGTATTGCAGATAGACCGCAAACAATTATCTGTATTTTGCAGATAATTCTTTGGAGTATCAGTAAATTAATAAAAGCTACGAAGATTGGATAAACATGAACTATTACTGACCGAGAATAATAATAATAATAACATAACTTCGGGTTATCTCATAGTGCTTATTCTATGTGACGTTATCAGATAAATTTTTAGGCGACTGTCAACCTTTAAAAGATACAATTTTGAATATATATATTGTAATTTGTATAGTCCATACTGGGTATTGTTGCGTCATACATATTATAAAATTCGAAAATGTGATGGTTTCTCTATTTTTCCATAGAAATTCATGCTGGTATGAGGGAAAAGATCTGTAGACGTTTCACAATAGGTTTTAATTATCTATTCGCCTTCATCCAGAGAGTTTCTATGGTTTGTGTATGGACGTCAGGATGTTGAGGATTACAAAATTATCTTCATGGATTAGAACTTGGTGCTTGTATATTCCACCAGCAAGTTGATTTAATCCACTATATACAGATGGCCTGGGAACTTATACTTGCGGGAGAGTGCAACGGAACTTGCAAGTTCTGAAAAGTAGTTAATGATCCATTAACTACTACCCATTTCAAAAGTATTGAGCCCTCAGTTTAAACAAGCATAAATCGAAAATTTCTGGACAGAATCTTTTAATTTTTGATTTAATCTATTGCCTGTAATGTTTTCTGTGACATAGCAAAAAAACGAAGTAATCGATAGTTTAATTTTTAAAATATTAGTAAAAAGACTCCCAATTTTAATATAAATTTAGGATTCATGAATATTACGATTTTTTCCGGCGTAACCACTGCATAGAATCACTTGAAATTTTCGCAATAGCTACAGTTAATCTTTCTGTGTATGGGATTGTATTTTTAAGTCAAAATATTTATTAGTTAATAACGTATAGAGAATAAAAGCGCTCTTTGATATCTCCCTTAATCTACAACATATCAAGAAGATATTTTCACAAATAGTAGCTGATCCATAAAACACAACATTTCTAGAAAATCACTATAATAAATCAATTATAAAACCGCTTTTTGTTCAATAATATGGTTTTGAATAAGGATGCATAATATATGTTCGGGGTTCGCGCAGCAAGGGGTTACAGCCAACTTCGGCGGCACGCTTGAATTAAGCACTGCCATGTTCTTTTCCTTTTTGTAGAATATCTCTTCAATTACATTATAAAACATAAAAATACAGTTTTTTGTTATGTTAAGAGCTTAATTGTTTTTGTTTATGGTTTTAGATTAAATTTAATATAGAAAACTTTTTATTAACAATTTGTAGTGACTAAAGCGAAGTACAAATTGATAATAAATATTTGTTCATAAAATAAAAAACTTAAATAGTAATGAAAAAAAACCTTTGTAATATGCTTTATTATTATTTATTAATACCTATAAGTCATAAATATTATATCGAAAGTATCAAGATTTGCTACACATCAAATCACGTATTATATTTGGCAATATATCAAGTTCCACACTTTAGACTATTATACAAAAAGGTAGGCATACCTCAGGTGATCATCAGAGTCTGAGGACGACGAAGATGAATTTCCAAAATCAGAGTCATAACTGTTTTAATAATAAACAGCAACGTCTATACTACCGTAAGGCAAAATTGACGGAGTTGTCCGCGCTGAAAGTCCCGCCTTAATGTATTTCTATCTTTTTCTAAATTTTGGAATGCGTTTTTTTACAATTTCCATTAAAATTTATGATAGGAAAATACTGAGGTTTTATTTAAATTATAAAGGTCTTTTCATTGCTGAAAAATCAAGTCTGTAGATAGTGCCATTTCCGAAATATCAATAAGTCATACAGCCCTTATTATCTCAAAAAGGGTACTTTTGTTTTTCAAAGTAAAGTTATATGCTCGAGTATAGTATATATACTAGGCCATAATTGTTTCAAATTTTGTTCCGATATCTCAATTTTTAACCAAGTTATTAGTAATTGAAATTGCATACTCAAATTTTATGAAAATACGGTACTTTTCCTGATTCAATACATAACTTTCAGAGAAAACATGATGAAAGTGTATAACTTCGTTAACGTTCAGAATTTTTGAACGTTTCTAATTCAGTCGACCTACTGAATTGAAAAAATACAAATAATACAAATTTGAAATAATTCTATTCGCGCTTATACACAATTAGTTCGTGGTCCGATCATATGTCGCAGACATATGATCGGACGTTATAACAACATAAAGTTTGACACAGTTGCCTTTCTATAGTATTCTTTATCTCTGATTATATCCTCATCGCCAACCAACGGACATAATAGTTCTCGGTAAAATATATCTATAAAAAAATATTTAAAATTAACTAAATATATTATTTATATTATTAACAAATAAAGAATGACATCTACACACAAACCATAGACAACCTCTGCATTAGGGCGAAAATAAATTTAAGATGTCAGTGTGATGTGGAACATCTACTGTTCTTTTTCGCTCATACCAGCATGAATTTCTATGGAGAATAAATACAGAGGGATCAATATATTTTCGAATATGATGCGTAATACAATACGCAGTACAAATAAACTACACAATATATTGTAAGTATCTGTAAAAGATACATTTTTAGTTTTTACTCCTTTATTAGTCGCCTTAAAATTCATCTGACAGCGTCGCATAGCATACACAGTACGAGGTAACCCGAAGTTATGTTATTATTATTATCAG
The DNA here is from genome assembly GCA_949748235.1 of Platypus cylindrus. Classification (NCBI taxonomy): domain Eukaryota; kingdom Metazoa; phylum Arthropoda; class Insecta; order Coleoptera; family Curculionidae; genus Platypus; species Platypus cylindrus. The sequence continues at coordinate 51,633,001 of OX456488.1, read as the reverse complement.
TTATTAATTGTTCATGTTTATCGAAAATTGTCTTCTTACTAATTAATATTATTAACTTCAGTTCCCAAAGACTACCTGATAACTAAAAAATTAAAAAAAAAACAGTTTTAAATTTTAATACCAAAAAATCAATATCGATTGTCACCGTACGAATGGGCTTTACCATTCTTTTATGGCGCATGCGGTTTTGTCGAGCAATGTTCCATTGGATCTACTTTTTAAGACAGTTTTTTCCGGGATACGCTTTTTAGCTTCTTAATATTTTTTATTTTGTAGATATTTTACTACAAGCGTAATACGTGCTCATAAAACGTTAAATTTTATATAATCGTAGCAGCAAGAATCCAGACTTTCGTTTCACTTGTCCACAGAATGCTGAATACTTTTTGACACTGTTATTATAGTTTAATATAGTTAGGGTAAGTCCATATTCATGTTAAGCTTACGGATACTTAGTTATTAGTACGTAGTTTTGTTAGCTTTTAGCACCCCTTTTATCAGTGCAACTGTCATTCTGCTACGATTTATTTTTGAGTTTTCGTTTTATTTTTCCATAGAATTACCCATATCCAGTTAACTAACTACCTGCTGGAAGTCTATGCAAAAAATTATAAAAGTAATAAAATAAAAAATGCAGCAAAAAAGTCCTCAAAGTCACTACAACAAAATCACTACATTATCAAGAGCTAAAATTCGCACAATAATGAACAGTTCAGCTGAAGTTGAAAATGTAAGCAAAGAATCCGCAATTGTTATGTCAAAAGCTGCCGAATTATTTATAAAATATTTGTCGCAAAAAGGCTACAATGAAACAAATAATGGACGAAAATTGGATTATGAACATTTAGCTGATGTTGTTCATTCAGATAGTCGTTTCTTCTTCATGAAAGATATTGTACCGAAAAAAATTACAGTATTAGAATTTAAAAAATTAATGACAAAGAAACTAACTGCACAAAAGAAACGTCAACGAGATATTAGTCCGGATGCTTCTTCTACATCTTCTGCATCATCTTCAACATCAGCAGTGTCATCATCGTCATCACCATCATCGTCATCGACATCACTAATGTCAATTAAACATAATATTACAGATAATCTTGCTGAAGAGCAAATAAGTAGTAGCTACCCTGTAGACAATCAACAACAAATAAAAGTAATAGCTCATACTGAAGGTTGTAGTGATAATGATGATGAGGATGACAGTTTTGTAGGTGTTGATTGTAGTGAATCTCAATCAAAGCATGACATAATATTTCTAGATTCAAATTAACGACATTTACTTTTTTCCTGTTTATTGTTATTAAAATCCTACATCCTCACTAGTAATTAATGTAATTTATTATGTACAGGTGCATATAATTTGTTGTTTTTGCTTTTGTTTGAAATTGCTTTGAGAGCTAGCAATTTTTATTAATAGTTTTTGCTACTACTGACAATTTATTATTGCACTTGTGATATAGATATTTTTTATGCACTTATACGAATTGTCAGGAAATATATAACAGCTAATAATAATGACTGCACTTATTAATAAAGAATTATACTGCTTTATTCTTATTGTATCTTCATATAGGAGCTAATTTTACGTTATTTATGTACGTGTTTCAACTTATAATTTAAGTTTTTTTTTCATCTTTTCTATTGAAATATTGAATAAGCAACAAATTAACAAATAAATTTGCTTGTAAATTAATTTAAAACAGTATTTTATTTTTACATTTAATGTATTATGCTGTCCTAGATTGATTAATGAGTTATATACTTATAAATACATAGTGTATCTTAATCATGATGACGACATTGCACACTATCATCTCGCTTTTATTAAATACAAAAAAAAATCTTATCTAAATTCTTTCTATAAAATAATTATTTTATACTTACTATACTTAACAGGTCAATGTCATTAATATAACTACGAGCGAATAGAATAGATTATAATGAATAAAGAACAATAATTAAATTATTATAATCATCTAGTAGATATACTGTATGTGCGTGTGAGCAGATGTGATTCTTACACATACTAATGCAATATACGCGAAAATTTAATTTTCTTGGTTGGTACTATTAGTATCTATTTTTTTGCTTTGTTAGTATAAAATTAGTGTTTCTTTCTTCGCAGTGGGAAATTAATATTTAAATCCTTTTTTTTTTTAGTTAAAGTGCATGATGAGTGAGTACTACTTTGTTTTATGCATGCTATCAATAGAACGTTGAACACTTTTTCTTTCAAGATAGAGCTGATATATCATTATAGTTATTACCTAGTTATTATTCGTAATTTATCAATAATGATATCAAATCGATAACATTTACATTAATAACAATGTCAGTAAGCCGTATTTTTGTACAACGAAAATTTAATTGAAATCATTCAAAAATAAAGGAAAACTCAATAATATGAGAAATACTTTACTGCTTTACGCAGTCTTTTATGCTTGCATTTGCTTTTCCTAATGGGTTGCAATATCAGTAATATAATATATTAATTAAGAAACAATTATTTTTTGGCTCATGTATCCAATATTTTTCCATGCTCTGTAAAATATCTAATACTATGTGCCTATCTAAGTACTTAGTTATCTAAATAAAATCATCATATAATATTTTATGAACTATAATGTATAGTTTTAGCTATACAGGGTGTTTCAAATTCGTATGTAAGTATGCGGATATCGGAATCGGTAAGCGATATGAGATTAGAATCCATAAGAAAACCTTCGATTTTCTTATGGACACCATCTTGAATTTTCATAGATATAAACAGTACATGAAATTCCCATTGCAACCACGTATCACATCCACTACTTTAGATATCATTTATTATAAATAATAAAAAAAATCTAATTCACCTTAGTTGACTTTGGATAATTAATAATGGTAGTCCTTATAGAAAATCTGGGTTGCTATGATACGTCATGTTATTTGCTTCTAATATGCTTTCATTATTTAATTATATTGCATATTAAATGATTTTTTCTATGAGTATATAAAAATGATTAACTTTCGTCACTATCTACTCTACATGAAAATTTAATTTCCGTCACTAGTAATGTAATAACTCTTAACGTTAACTTTTGTCACTTGTGACGAACCTAAATCATTAGTAATTCAAATAGATGCACTTACATATAGACAATTATAATGATTGAATTATTAAAAGAATGATGGGAAAAGACGATTTAGCACCAAAATATAAACATTTCTCTTTTTTAAAAACAAAAATTAAACATTTAAAAGACGCGCATTGCAAATACAAAAATATAAAAAATGATTGATAACATATCGTGAAATGGTAAATATTTCTTCAATTTTCAAAATTTTAATAAATGTTTAATTACGCATATAATTTTTGGTTGCCTAATAATCATCGGGAACTGCAAATACATATCAATAGCAACTGCATTATAATTACTGTAAAGTTTTTTTACTTTTTGTAATTATTAAATAAAATAAAATTTTAATTGAAATATACATGTAAAATACAACAATAAATTTAACGAAATAATTAGTATTATCAATAAATGCATGATACTCAATAATCAATACAATTGAACTTTTATATCAAGTTGGCAAGGTCTATGAAGTTTACTTCTGGCTATTTTGTATATATTTTTATAATTAGACTTAATTTTAATATGGTCGTAGAAAAAGTATACTATTATACTCGTTGAAAATCATTTTCTGAATCTCACGAACATCACTAAACAGTTTAGTACACTGTGCTCTCGATTGCAGCAAATGCTATTTTCGTCACCCGTACTATAAATAAAATGCAAATCCCCAAAGGAAAAAAGTCTGATTTAATTAAAATATTTTATTTATGCCAGAGAAATATAATACGCACTTCTGATATGTATATTTACTATTATATCCAGAAAAGTTGCATTATTCTTTCCATTTCTACTGTTAATTATCCAAGGCCAACTAAGATGACTTAGGTTTTTTTTATTGTTTGTCCAAGATGGCGTCCATCTTGGACTTCAGAAACTCGAAAATTGTATTCAATATCTAAGAAAATTAAAGTGCTATGAAGTGTCTGACGACATCAGGTGAAAGCCTTCAAGAATGTGCCTTAAAAATGTACAACTTTTATTTCTCTATGATAAATAATTTTCAAGTTAGTGACGAAAACGGGAAATTGAAATTCATGAATCTCATGAATTTCTCAAATTTGAAAACCGCATTTTAGCAAGCCCAAAATTGCGTAACTTTGCCTCAATGTAATCTACCTCATATCTCCTACAGTTTTCCCGATCCCCATAATTACATACGAATTTGGAAACACCCTGTACATTATTACTGTCATCAATTTATTTTGATGGATCAGAATGATAGCATACACACAAAAGACCCGCGATGATTATGTAGAGAATTTTATACAAAAATACATATAAAATTTTATTCACTTTATATATTTAAAAGATTTGTATGCTTAGTTCGCTGTTACATTGTAAATAGCAGTAGGTTAAAGTTTAGTTAATTTTTAGATAGGGACGTATTCGCCGTCTTATCTACCTAGTGTACTTTTGAAGATTTTTTGTACTTTTTTGTTAATTAATTGAAATTTCTTTGCTAAAGAGTAAACATATATTTCAGTTTAAAAAGATTTCTGCGAGTGATAATTAAATAATAGTAATTAGCCAACTAAATGAAACGGATTAAATAATACTATAGTGTTCCTTTGGTGCTCGATTACTTCTTATTGTTTATTAGAATGAATTCGTTTCAATTATTATCAGGTAAGGATGTCAATGGTAATTGTCCAGATAATGATACTGGGTTTACATTGCATTGCATTTTCGATTGTTCAATAATTAATTCTTAGCAATGCGATTCATTTACATCTTACTTAATGCTTGAAAGCTAGCTTTATCGTTTCATTTTTTTTATTTTTAACAGAAATTTATGAACACTAAGACTATTATCGTTAATATTAATAATAATCGTTTAATGTCACCCGTCTGTGCAAAATTTTATCATTTCTTCTCATTCATCTCTTTTGTTATTCAATAAAAGTCCATAAACTTTTATTGTTAAAGTAAATTGTTTATGACGTTGTGGAAAGAATTTAGTAATAAGTCAATTATTATAAAGAACATGTGGTTTTAATTTTATTTTTAAGAATCGACTGAAGCTACCGGATAGGAGTAAAATTTTGAAAAATTATTCACCCACCATTTGGTCAGGACTATAGGAAATTAGTCGGAACATGTTATTATATCATCTGACCTTTGATGATTATAATTATTTATTGTTTAATCAAATGATTAAAGTCAATTAACATTTTCGTCCATAAAACCAAATCAAATAATTATTCCTTTTGTCGCAAATGTAAGCGTAGGTAGACTGTACTAGTTCCATTATAATAGTATTAAGTTTAACGAGTTTTAATTCTATTTACTTAACATTTTATGTATGTATGTATGTACCCAACGATATACAGGCACAATATTAGATCTATGATACTATTTGTAATAGATATTATCGAGTAACTGCCATATGATATTGAAATTATAAACTATTAATAGTTTATATATTTATTATATAAATTATTATATAATTATAACTCGAATAGACAGATTTTGATGATAAGAAATAACATTTTTTTTTCAGAAATCGCTTCAAACTGTGTAACAATTCATATTAATGACGTATGGCAAAACAGGTCATATCAGTTACTATTGATTGCCGCAGGTACCAACTTTCCGGCATCACCAGCAATCTTACTTTTACTCTCATCAATATTATCAGAGTTTTTATGTCAACACGTATGAAACGTTTGATGAACTTTGTTTCTAGTCTGGCATCTTTGCGCAGACAATTTACAAGAGATTTGCAAGAATGGCTGAAGCTTTGGACACTAATAATATTCTCATGTCAACATCAAAAGCCAATCCAATCCATAATGCTATTATTGTCGAGCGTGTCGATAATCGTGGAACAGAAATAAATAATTATTGTCAAAATAATGTTATTAATATATACAAGTGTGCGTCACCGACACCTTTAGCAGAACCATCCGCTCCATTTTTGCCAAATGGCGTTGTCAATCAAAGTAATGTGATTGATTCAGTTGCAAAAAATAATGAATTGAATACAATAAAACCCAATGGCATACCAAACACAAATTTTGATCTCATCGTTGAAAATGAGCAGCAAAACAAGAAAAAGAAAACAAAAATCCAAATTAACCCATTGCGCAACAATGATAGTGATAAAGAAAAACTATTAAATAATCACAACACTATAATGCAAACTGAAGACAAACCAGTATTACGTGTACAATTTAATCCTAGTAATTCATCCTCTTCATCTACACCATCAAAAAAACCAGATCTAAGATTCTGCAGCTCACCGTCTCCGTCGAATGACTTGAATTCGTCACCACCATCAACATCATCATCATCATCATCAACAGCATCATTACCACCATCCAGTTCATCCAGTAGTGTTTCATTAGAAATATCTGAAGCAAGACCACCAGATGGTGGTTGGGGATGGGTAGTTGTCATGGCCTCATTTGTTGTTAATCTTATAGCTGACGGAATCACATTTAGTTTTGGTGTTATCTATGTTGAACTGTTAAATTACTTTGGAGAGAATCGTGGAACAACTGCATGGGTTGGTGGTCTATTTATGGCAATGCCATTATTGTCTGGACCAGTTGCTAGCTTTTTAACAGATCGTTATGGATGTCGAAAAGTGACTATATTTGGAGCGATTCTAGCATCATTTGGATTTGTTATTAGCTCTCTAGTGAATAGTATGTTTGTTTTGTGTATTACATTTGGTGTGTTAGCTGGATTTGGTTTGAGTTTATGCTATGTTGCTTCAGTTGTCATTGTTGCATACTATTTTGATAAGAAACGATCATTTGCTACTGGATTGGCAGTTTGCGGCAGCGGTATTGGTACATTTATATTCGCACCATTAATTCAAATTCTGTTAAATGAATATGGATGGCGTGGAACAACATTGATACTAGCTGGAATGTTTTTGAATCTGGCTGTTTGTGGTACATTAATGCGTGATCTTCCATGGACATCTGAAAAACAGAAATCATTAGCAAATGAACGAAAAAAGAATCGGAAATTGAAAAGGAAAAAAAAACTTTCCTCTGCGGACTCGTTTTCAATTAGTACAGGCACATGCACAGCGAGTGTTCTTCAACCAATAATCGAAAGCCAGGAAGAGAATGAGTTTGATGTGTCAAACAGCAGATTGTATAATTCAGTAATCCATTTACCAACATTTATTCATGAAGGAGAGAAATTGCCACTAGAAGTTTTGGAATCACTTGCCACAAATAAAGATCTTTATAATATTATTATAGCAAATTATCCGAATCTGTTGGTTCCATCGAAAAGTTTTGGTGATTCAGGTCGTTTAAATGAAGCCGCTCTATGTTCAAAACATGCCAATACAACTACGCAACTGTCACCTCCGGCTCTAGTATCCAAAGATGATATTACATGGTGGATGAAACGAAATAATTTGCCGATATTACCAAACCAAAAGATTGACATCAACTCATCTCATGTGAAAAAATCACCAGCTTCATTTTTTAATGATTTAAAAAATCACAGAGTTTCAGTTACGTATAGAGGTGCAATGTTAAATTTAAAACGATACAGATTAAAAGCGACTTCTTGTCCAGATATTTATCGAAACTCAGTTACAACAATTGCACAAAATGAAGTTAAGTGGAGTACAGCCTTTTGGGATTTTTGGGATTTACTTGTTGATATATTTGATTTTTCACATTTTGCCGATCCGAAATATTTAGTTTTTGCTCTGTCGAATTTTCTGCTTTACACATGGTACGATGTACCATATGTATATTTAACGGATAATGCTAAACATCTTGGCTATAATGAAAGTGATGCATCAATATTGGTATCAATTATTGGTATTATAAATATGATAGGCGAGGTAAGTTCCTTTTAAGTAAGTTACAATGTATCACTGATACGTGAATCAATTTAATTCTTCATAGATAATTCTTGGATGGGCAGGAGATCAACCATGGATAAATGCCAGCCTTATTTACGCAATTTGTATGGGCCTTTGTGGTGGTATAGTTGCACTAATACCGTTAATTATCGATTATACTTGGCTTTGTTTAATATCTGGTGCATTTGGATTTTTAATAGCTGCTAATTATTCGTTAACATGCGTTATATTAGTAGAACAAATTACACTGGAACGATTCACTAATGCTTATGGATTGTTGCTACTAGTACAAGGATTTGCTAATTTAATTGGACCACCAATTGGAGGTATGTACTTACCACGGACAAATGAATTATAATACTACTATAAGATTAAAAATTTTAAATGAAATAAGTATGGCATAATTATATAATAAATATTAGACTATACCCCTTATCAGTTCTAAGACCCGATACTGTGAAACCACTTAGGTACAATCGTACTATCAGAGCAACCTTGTATACATTTATTGTCAATATATTAGTACATTGATAAATAGTATTGATGAGCACGCATCTGCTTACGGCGAACTGCATTACGTTTCTCTGAAGTCATGTTAATGTTAATAACATTTTGTTACTATTTTAGGTTGGCTTTACGATATAACTGGCACGTATCATCTGTCATTTTATTTGGCTGGATTATTTATTGCTTTGTCCGGCTTAATGCTGATCATTTTACCAGTGATAAAAAAATGGAAAGAATGGACTTTTGACAAAAAACCTACTATAGAAACTGCGCCTTAGAACAATAATGCATTGATGCAATGAAACATAGATGTAATAACATGCATAAAGAACGAGTTGACACTTAGCTAATTAAGTCTGTTATTATTGTTATTATTAGGTATTACCAATATTTACTTTTAGCTATATCTACCTACCTCTCTATGTTAAACATCAAACAATTAATTTTCCAGTTAACCAAAAATTAAAGTAAATTAACTTGTAAGTTGTAGAAATAGATAGTGTTCAAGTTTTATTACCTACCAAGTTCTTGAGTCTTTACACTGATGGTTTAACTACAATAGTATAGTTGTCTCTTATAATTTAGATAAAAAATCTGCGGGTTGAAATTTAAAACGTTATATTTAGGTTTTTAGAATTCTTATTGTTACTGTTATCAAAATAGAAATTCGTTAAAATTTCGGAAGAGAAATTTTGCGGTTAGGCCTGTTTCTATTTGATTAACTTTAAATCTATTTTCCTCTTGTTATATTAAATTTTTTCATATATAGAAATAAACTTTTAAGCACCAATTTTCCCGTAAATATTGATTCAATCTAAAAATTAATTAATAATAATAATTAATGAAGCATAACTGTGATTTAAAAAGTGTAAAAAGAAACTTTCAAAAATGATTTTCACCTTCAGACTACTACAGAGTCTACTCCATCTTAATTAGTAAATCATTAGTAGATTTACGATACTCAATGCAGGTAGTACATATGTATTAATTTTTTATATTGGATAGTTAAGTTAATTTTATTTGTTTTTTTTTTTTTTTGGATTTTCTATCGTGTTATAATTTTTTTTATATTTTCTTCAACTCTGACGGCCGTTTCGATATTTAAATCCTTTTCAAAGAGTTCCTTCTTTTCATATTTCGCCTTCATATGCCAATTTTTGATTTGTTAATTAGTACATATAATATATATGCCTTTTTACATAAAATATTATGTAATATGTGCGTGCAATTATGCATTTTAATTTTTCACATGTGGATACAGTGCATGTTGATTGGTGGATGGATAATATGTAAAATGTAGAATTGAGAGATTTTATTGCATAATTTTAAATTTAAATATTATGAGACAGTATTAGTCGATTAATGAGGAATTTTGATTAATAACTTGTTTTATAAAGTTTTATTATTTTTTTATTATTCTTTTGTAAAGATTATTTAGTTTATTTTCCTGTATCAATAGCTATCTTCAACATAATTAGGTTTTACATTTAAGAATTGCTGATTAAAGAAATGTTGAATACCTATGTAATACATGATTGTGTAGTAAATTCAGATTTAGAGAATAAGCTAAGTTGTTTTGTTCTTCTAGTCGCAAATTGACTAAACAGTAGATAGAGATTACTTTTGCCACAAATATCTTAGACATTGGATTTTATTGTCAGAAAGTACTATACATTTTTTAATCTAAATATTTTGTCATCTACAAATCTTTCTATCTTTAGCAAATGGAATAATAGCTAAAAGGATTCCCGCAACTACAATCCAAATGGCAGCTTGATAAAACGATTGACTATATGATTTGGTAATATCGAATAAATATCCTGAAACATTCAGATTTAGTTAACAAGTCATATCCATTCAATGTTACCTATTTACCGGCTAATGGAGGTCCTGTTAATTTACCAATTCCCTGACACAGTAAACTCAACCCATAAGCCATACTGAATTTATCCAATGGCACTAATTCAGCAATAATTGCTGGTGTCAGTGAATGCTGACTAGCGTAGAATAAACCAAAAGCACCGCTAGAAATGATTAAAATTAAATAATTAGAAGAAAACAGCATCATCATAGCACAAGAAATTCCCGATAGAAACAGACAGGATGCGTATAATGTTGCTACAGCCATTTTGGTTCCCAAGAAACCAATAACAACCTGAAGGTAAAATAAAGTCTCTTATTATTGTGTTCTCTTCATTTTTCATTACTTTACTTACCATTCCAAGCACATTCGTCACACCAATAACAGAAATGGTTATAGAGACCTGATAGTCATTGTACCCAATTGACTTCAAATGATCAGCTAAATAAACAAATGGCACAGCAAACCAAATACACATTAAAATAGTCGCAATGCTAACCAAAAAGAAGTGTAACTGCAGAAAAAGAGATACGTCCAAAATCTGGCCAAACCTTTCCTGAAAATTGTTGAACCAATTCTGGAAGGTCTTGAGTAAAAATGTTTGTTGAAATAGATTTTGGAGAAAGATGTACCTTCTGGTCAGCATATATATCGACGGTACTTTTATAGGATTTATTTTCTGATATATTCGGGCAACTTGCAACAGTTTCACCATCATGTTTTAAAATCCTAGTTTCGGAATCCAATGAAGGTTCCTTCGGTTCTTTAATGATGGCCATATACCCTTTCAGTAGATGATTACTTGAATGGTGTATTGGCGTTTTAATTAATGGGGATGATTGTTGTTTATCTATAGTATTACGTCGTCGGGTATTATGAGGGATCTATGAGCAATACAAATAATAGTTCTGACTGCGTCGAAATTGTTTAAATTAGATTAATTAAAGTAACACACCTCAACAAGAAAAGTTGGAAGATTGACAACTGAATGATACTTAACCCCATTTTTATGGTCAATGGGAGAGTCGATATGATCATCCAATTCGAATCTGGAAGGTTTCGGTTTGTCTTTTTCTAGTCTAAAACATTGGCATTCTTTGTACCAAAGTCGTTAATATGTCCAGAAATATACCTGTCTTTTTCCTGTTGAAGAATCCAATCTGGATCCCTCTGCAACAAACCACAAACACACATATTGGAAAATAATCCAGCCAAAATCAGTACTGTTCCTCTCCAACTATATTGGTGACTCAGTAATGTAATTAATGGTGAATAAATAACTGTACCAAAACCACATCCAGCTGCAGCCAATCCTAATGCTAACGTCCTTTTCTTGTCAAACCAGAAAGCAATAGTAACTACCGCTGTTACATAACAGAGAGCTAAACCACATCCGCCAAGTAATCCAAATGTTAAATACATAGCATAGATGTTTCTGCAGTACGTGCTCAAAATGAAGCCAAACATTGAAATTAAGGCACCAACTATTGTCATTTTTTTACAGCCATATTTGTCGACTAGGATACTTCCAATTGGACCACCTAATGGTAAAATTACGAACAGTATTAGTTATATCAAATAGGGTTTTTGCCAGCTAATTATATCATATATTACCCACTAATGGTACTGCAACATAAAGACTACCTATCCATGCTGTAGCCGATTTGGATGCTTCAAATTCATGTAAAAAATCAACATATAACAAACCAAAAGAGCATGTAATACCATCAGATACTAAATTGATGACAAATGCTGCCATAACTACTAACCAACCCCATCCGCCATCAGGAATTTGAGGATGATTTTTATCGATAAAAATACTGATTGTTGATGCTAGAAGTGATTCTCTACCTTGTAGTCTACCTAGATTATAACTTGCTCTTCTATCATTTATTAATAGTTTATTTATATTGGAATTTTGTGGTTGATTGATTGAAGAATGGTGATTATCGTGGTTGGAAGTATTATTAATGCTATTGGTTGAAGCCATGTTGAGCAGTTTGAATTTCTCTGAGAAACAGTGTGTTGCGAATTAATATGCAATTGTAAGAAGAGACGCTATAACGTAATAAAGTGCCCTGTAGACCAAAAATGCTTGATTTTTTGAAACAAGTTTAATTACATTACTAGTCCACTTACCTGTAGGAAGTGATTGATGTTGGTTAATTATCTGTTATCTTAGCATCGTTCAATGTTTTAATTATATACAGCAATAAATCGGTAAAGAACAAATTAAGATTTGCAACATCAATCCGCGCTATTAATTGATCGTTTAAAATAGGTATTAAAAAAAAGTTTCAATAAATAGTAGTGATAAAATTTTAAGATAATAATATTAGGTACTTAGGTAGGTACCTACTTGCTTAGATAAGAACGTATTAATGTATTTATCGTTGTGTTATAATTCAAAATTAAATAACAGAATCTAGCTTTGGGGTAATAATAATGGTAGTCATCTACAAATAATAAGAGAAAACAAATGAATTATTTAAGGAAAATTTTGGTACATAATTTAATTTAATTAATAAATAAAATAAGTTATTAAATCAGCTTAATAATATTTGTGTAATAATGTTTTGAGTAAGTTATAAAGCAACAAAAGGAAACAACAATGGAGTTATCTAGACACTGCACAACTCACCTGTATGGGGATGATCTTTATTAACATGTAAATTATTCAGTAATAAAAAAAATAGTTATTTTACATAACATAATAACTTGCATATGCAAAAGTATAAATGCGATTATTTTTTTTTTACAATTAAAACATTAAACAATTAAATTTATATTTAAACTTATCGAAAAAATTAGGTAATCAGATTAGTTTTTACGTAGCCGAGGAATTCGAAAAATAAATCAGATAAAAATTTTTTGCTGAAAAATATCAATTTACAATAAATTATGATGTATAAATTAATAGTGAATATTTACTATTGGTAGCTGCTAAATTAATCGATCTGAGAATATACTATGATTTTTTTTCTGTTAATTCATTGTATGCATGTATATACTTATTCTTTAGTTATTATAGCTCACAAAAATATAAAACTTTATAACGCTGTGCCTAAGAACGAAATTAGATTTATTTACTTTTACCAAGCATAAAGATATGATGTGTATCATGTTTTGCCTTAATTTGCATACATACATGCACGTTTGCCTTGAGAAAAAAAAAAATTTACAGTAAAAATGCGTACCTTTATGTTAAGTAGACACCATGGGCATAAAGAGGCAGGCACTAATTGCAAAAGAAATATTAAAAATTGGCGAAGGAACTAATATATTTTGAACTACGAGGACAATTACTATGAAAATGGCTTTTATGCATTCTGTCCATAATAAAAAAAAACTGTTACGAAATAAAACCACTCTAAGCTATTTATTGAATTTATTGATTGATAACGATAAACCATACATAATATATATGGATATATAATATCTCCATTTAATCCTTAAGCTCATAGACGTTGGATTAAACAAAGAATGTAAAAAATTTGGTTCAAATTACCGGTGCTTGAAAATTTATTTAAGAACAGCAAGTGTGTGAAACTAGAGCATAGGTAATGCATTGATTAAGTATCAAAAGATAAAATCGAGAAAAATCAATAAAATAAAATTTTATTACACTTAAAATTAATAAGTACTCTAATATCGTAATGCGACTTTTTTGAGTCAAGGCATTTAAATGAAGCAATCAATCACTGATCATTTCACTATTTCCAATCATTCGTCCTCTTTACAGTGACTGATTACAGCAGACAAATCACTGTTAAATATCCCAAAATCGCTATTAAAACAAACAGCACAAAAAGCAATAATGTAATAAAAACCACATCACTTTCTGAACCCTCAACTTCTTTTTCCACTGGCCCGTTACCGATCATTTTTCTATTTTTTGTATAGGGTATTAGCCATATTAAAATGCCTGAAAGAATTGTCCAAATTGCTGCTTGATAAAATGATTGTTTCCAGTCATTCGTCAAATCGAAGAGCAGTCCTAAAAATCATCAGCTCTGGTCAGCTAACTATAATGACAGATTGTCACATTGAAATACTTACCAGCATATGGCGGCCCTAATAAAATACCAATACCCATACATAATAACTGTAAACCATAAGCAATCGTAAATCTATCCAATGGAACTAATTCAACTAAAATTCCTGGAGTAAATGAAAACGTGCTCGACAAAAACAGGCCGAAAGAAGCTGCACAAATCTCCATTATGACGTAGTTGTCGATAAATAGCATTAAACCTGCTACCGATATACCACAAAAAATTAAACAAATTGCATACGTTTTCGTGATATTCATCCATGGTCTGTCACCAGCCCAACCCAGGCAAACCTGTAACAAAAAACTTTTAAATGGTTATGCAGAAAAAAACGAGATGTTATTGAGCGATGTTTGGCTCGCTGAGGATTAAATATTATTTCCATAATACTTGCCATTCCAATTGTATTAGCAATACCAACATTTGATATAGTAAATGATGCATCTTCATTGTTGTATCCATGATTAAGCATGAGTTTGGCGATGTAAAAATATGGCACTATAAACCAAACAAAAAGGATTATGGTTGACAAAGACATCAAGAAAAAATGCAGCTCTAAGAATAAAGAATAGTCGAACATGCCCTTCACCAAATCTATTAGTTCGGTGTACCATTTCTAAAATGTGAGTGAGAATTTGTTTTGTGCTAGTTAGTTCTAGAGTAAATTCATGTTTGATTAAATCGTGCTCACTGCTTTTTTTCTTTTCCATTCAATAGAAGAGTAGAGCAGGAATTAATTCATATTACAGATACTGTCATTACATTATTTACCTCTTGATCATGTTGTATAGGCAATGACATCATCGATACACGGTAAATATTAGGACAACTGGAAGCTTTGAATTTGTATTTATTTGTAGTAAATATAGCACCTCGATGCACCAATGACTGTCTATGAACTTTGAGGTTTTTAAAGTATTTTTCGTGTTTCTGTACATTGTGCCAGTGTGGCTTAAGCTTAGGAAATGACGCATTTCGTGGGATTTTTATTAATTTTTCGCCTAAAAGTGGTTCATGGGCAACTATTTCGTGACTTTCTGGCAAAGAGCTCTAAGGAGTTTCCAATAGAAAATAACCGATAAATCACAAGAGATAATGAGTATTAATTAAATTAATTCTTGGGTTCAACCTGATGTATCGATGTCATTTTAAGATCTCTTTGTCGTGCTAATTTGTTTGGTCTTGTTTTCTCATTAGGATCGACTCTGTTTCCTGTATCGGTATCTATAGATGCAGATTTACCTAATATTAAACTGGGATAATTTTGCAAAACAATATTGTACAATTTCCTATTTTTACTGAGCAGTTCCAGAACTTCGAACGGTACCTGAAACAATCAATCAAAAAGACTATAATCAATATTTCAAAAACAACATTTACCTTTTCATTTTCTTGAATAAAAGTTGGCAAACTTAAAGCAGACTGAAAATATTTCCTTAAGGCCTTATCATCATCACTTTTTAAGGTTTTTTCCAAATTCTTCAGTAAAATCTCTACATCTTTTCCACTTGTTAACAGTAACTTTAATTCTTCAATATCAATAGTAGCAGTTGATGGACTTATCGACAAGACAGATACTAAACTGGTTTTACTAGATTTTTCCCATTTGGTTTTTTTGGGTGATTCACTACATGTACAAAATGTTTGATGATCTATTTGAACTTCAGCCCATATGCAAAGAGCAAAAATACCTGTTTTGTTCAACTATCCAATCGGGATCTCGCATTAAAGCTCCACAAATACACATATTCAAAAAACACCCACCAAGTATTAATGTGGTACCTCTCCATCCATATTCATCAATCAGAAATGTTGTAAATGGTGAAAATAAGAATGTACCAACACCAGTACCAGCTGCTCCTAAACTCATTGCCAAAGTACGTTTCTTATCAAACCAGAATGCAATTGAGACAACAGCGGTGACATAGCATAAACCTAAACCTAATCCGGATAACGTCCCAAATGTCAAATACAGTAATCCAATTGAATAACATTTGGAACTGATAATAAAACCAATAGCTGAAATTATACCACCGAGGATTGTCATTGATCTACAGCCATATTTATCAACTAATGCACTCATTATTGGACCAGTTAGAAGCGGTACAGCCATAAAAAGACTTCCAATCCATGATGTAGCACTATTGGAAGCACCGAATTCATCGAGAAATTCGACGTAGAGAAGACCAAAAGAAAAACTAACACCATCGGCAATCATTGATAAAACTAAAGATGCACAAACTACGACCCAACCCCATCCACCATCAGGGATTTTGGGTTTCGTTTCATCGATTTCGGAAGTAGATGAAGATGACGACGCTGAAGAAGCAGTAGATGAAATTGATCCAGATTCAAAACGGACTTCATTCGTTTCATCAGAAATTGGTACAATATAACTGCGGGCTGGTGATGATTTTGCTGGTGTTGAATCTAATGATGGAGCAACCGTTGATAGTAAGATAGTTGGAGTTAAGGAATCCGACTCCATTTTTTAGTAAGAGGCTTATTATAATAAATGTAATGGCAATATTGATTTGATTTTTGGGCTATCAATTTACTGGGATTATATAAAAATTATAAATTTTCGATAATTTATTTAACCAGCACTTTGGATCGAGACCTATTTGAATATTTGGTATGGTGGATAAAGTACGTTTATTCCTGTGACTTCGCATCAATTACCGGAAACTAATTAACGTTGTAGATTAATAATTGTTTTTTTTTTTAATTTTCAGGCAGCAGCGTAGATGGATCGATACATTAAAATCTGCAAAGTAATTAAAAAAATCTAATCTTGGTCACTTCGCCAACGAATAAATAATTTTTTATCTTAATTTACGTCTTTAGTGTTAAAAATAAAATTAGAGCAAGCTACAAATATCATTATTGTATCTAATTTAATCCATTTCCATTTCAATGTTCTATTTTTAGAAATATTAAATTTAAAAATGAAATACGTATGCATAGTTTCGACGTTGATAAATAAATGTATATATTGCAAATAATTGAAGAGTACCGTCTATAATTTCGTGGATTATACCACTAATATGTGCAATTATTGAAATGCCCTTGTAAAATCAGTGGCGATTAGACATTCTGCGTATGAGTAAGTACGAAAATGATTGGCAATAGATCTATTGTTTACTCCAAAAAACATTCGCAATATTTACATAAATAAATTTGAGTTGATTATTATTATTATTGCGTCTTTCCAACATACGCAATCTAGCCAAATTTAAAATGCTTCCAAAATAACTTTGGGTATTCTGGTTTGGTATTGTAATGGCGCCTTTGTTTTTGCTTGTTAATCGTCAAAAGAAAAATCGATTTTTTTTCATAATTCCAATTATTATTAACTTCAATGGACATGATTAAAATTTTTCTATATTTTTATCTTTCTCTAAATTAAATATTTTTAATTTATGATGCAAAATTAAAGTTGAGTTAGAAGTACGTCCGTTCTTAATGCTCTTTTATTTAAACTGATAGATTTAGAAATATCTTAAAAAAATTGAGTCAAAGGATTTATTTAAAGAAAAAGAAATTAGTTTTGTACAACTCGGAAATATCCTTATTCTGAGCTATATATGCTATGTAAATAAATTCCCAGGTAATTATGAATCAAAATTAGCAATTCTTTATTTAAACGTCGAAAATATTGCAAATATTTTAAAAGCTGGCAAAATTACCACCTATTCCTACAATTAATTATGTAACCATTTAAAAAATGTAATTATTATTATCAACTTATCACACTTAAACATACACTTCCTCCTGCTTATCGATTTTTACCTTTAAATATTTTTATTTTTAATAATTTTTAGCAAAAAAATTATTGATCCACTCGTATAATTTGACAATTCTTCAACACAAACACTTTCAAAAATTCGACACAGAATTTTTTTTTTTTTTTGTATAGCTGAAATTTTAGTCAATAACAACGTGACTTGACTGACTGATTGCGTTATAATAAAATTCTCTACAACATACAATGGTTCAACATTCGAATTACCGGACAAAAAAATAGAATATCGATTAATACTCGTAACGTATTAGAGGCTAGCTGGCATGAATATTTTGTAGTGGTGTTTTAACAGTTTCGCCAGCACTAAATAGTCTAAATGCTCTGTAATCTTATGTAAAACTAATGTATAAACCCGACTTCATCCGGGTTGACTTCCTGGGCTGAATACTATGAGTACTCGCACTGATTCCGGATTAGTACCTCGAAAATAACCGTTAATAAAATGTTTTAATTATATTGAGTACATGTAATACATATCAAAGGTTTCGTCTAGGAACGGCTATACTTTCATCTAATACTCTGTTACCCAGATAATGGGAGTTACCATAATGGCAGTACTCGACTTCCTCCGGGTTGAGTTATAAGTTGGAATTCTCTATAAAACAGAATTCTCAATCAAACCATAATTACCACTACATAAGTGGATTTTACAATTTTAGCTTAAAATTAAAGAAAAGAAAATTGTCAACGTTGCAAATTTTTATTTCGTAAAATTCATAATTACTTATCTAATTGCCACTAACCATACGTGAAATTCACAGTTTTAACGTATAATAAAAAAAATACAAAATTGGCAAAGTCGCAATTTTTTTTTATTTAAATTATAGCCTATATTTAAAATACACCCCTCTCTCCCTTTATACCCCTTTGTAAGAATTGAAATTAATCACCAGCATATTAAAATTGAAATAAAAATTCAAACATCTATAAATATCAAGTCAGAGCACCATACCCCGATCCATCTCCTTTCCTTCATACCGGCGAGGTACTGAGAAACGAACATCGTACGTACAACAATGTCGGACAATTCGATTTTGTATATTTAGATTTAAATGTATTGAAATAAAAATACGTAAAAATCAATAAAAGCTGGGCCACCGAGTTACAATATGACAATAGTCATATTGTAACTGTCCTGTACTGATGTACCTGTAATAGTGCAGACAAAAAGGTGCAACTACCGCGGATTGTATATCATGACACTAAGGTCTGGAAATCGTTTTCCAAAAACCTATTATCCTTGTAAAAAACGAATAGAACAATAGGTCAGGTGCGATTTACTGGTATATTTGTAACATACAGAATGTATTACAACAACCAACTTACCATATAATTGACACATCTTTGAAAAATAATTATCATATTGTATTATGTTTTTTATTAAAAATATTATAAACTTATGATTGTTATGCATGAATAAGAACAGAATCTGATAAATCTTTAATAAATTCTGGAAATCCTCTGACTAAAACTGGATGATGTGGTACTAACTGAGCATCACACATAACTCCTAAACGAACATGGTCTGCATATTCATTTATACATAAAGATATACCTGAAATTTATTTAAACAAATATATTAAAAAAGCAAGAAAATAAGAATTTTTTATAGATTGGACACATGTAGATGTTCCGTTTCAATATGCACGGTTTAAAGGCGCTTTTAGCTTTATACCTAAAGATTTGGCTGATGTCTGGTTAGAAAGAAGCGCTATCTTAAGACGGAACGTCTAATAGTCACATTAAAATCAATATTATTTCCATTTACTTGTATTTGCCTGTGGTGGTCGCCAATAAATTGCTCCTACAACTTCCTGCCCCCATAATGTTCTTTGTGTTACATTTGGATATTTATTAGTAACTTCAGTAACTGTTACAACATATTTTCTTGACAAATATTTCAAATAAATACTAACCACTGTTGATGGTAAAAATTTTGTTAAAATTCCATATTTTGTTTGTAAAAGAGTCAATAAATGCGACAATCCTTGTCGCTCAATTGATGATTTAAACTTAGTTTCCAAATCTTTTAAATTATCCAACTGGCATTTATCCGAATGTGGATCGGCAATAGGAAGATTCAAACAAATCATTCCACTAACTGAGTCTTGGGATCGAATATTTGTACCGGTGGCAAATAAATATTGAGAGTTAATGTTCCGCATTGTAATTGGAAGTTCATTAATGATTGTATCATTCGTTTGGCTAAAATATTTCGAAATACCCATTGCACATGCTGACAAAGTAACTTCCGTTTCAGAAACACCCAATTTTCTGGCAGTGTTTTCTATCAAATCCCGCTTCACTGGGTCACTCCAGGCCACTGCTTTCCTGCCACATAAAGTGATCGTTTGTAATGATTCCTCTTGAAGCAACAACTCCTGGATGATCGTTCTAGGTGCCAGAAAGATTATTTTAAACATATCCAGTATTTCCTTTAATGAATTATAAACCAACGGAATGTACGTGTATAGAATTCCAACAACTGTATGAGGATACGGACAGTACTGTAGCCGAAAACAGGAATATAGAGAATACGATTCTGAATAAATCATTATAGGCAAACGAATTGGAAAGAAAACAAATGAGAACCAAATACTATGGAATGTCAGCAGTACCAAATTCTTCGGGCTTAAAGTTTTCATTATCGACCAAAACAACGTTGTGAAATTAATCTGTCGTTTATTGGCTTCACTGCATGTAGACAAGAGGACATATTTAAATTTTGAAAAAATATCAGGTTTAATCACACGAAATCCTTTTCGACATTCACGTAGAATTGCTATCACAGTTATTAACGTGATTGCTAGAAATTGCGAAACAGTTGGTGTTTCTTTGAGCAATTCAGGTTTTTCTAATGGTTCATATGTATTGACAAATTCATTCCAGTAATTAGAAAATTCATCCGCCAGTTTTTCCTTGAGTGTGGAAAGAGCTACTGGCCTTGGAAGAACGTCAATAATTGGGCTTGTCAATGTAATGTGTCTAAAATGATGATACTTAATAGAATAAACAAAAGACGTTCGAGAGAATGGTATACATACCCCATTGGTTGTTTCGTTGGAGGGATTAACGGCAAAAGGTCTCCAACATTCACACCTTCACTCAATAAAATGTGATGTATTCGAAATAAGATGTAATGGTAATCCTCGGAAGTGGGAATGATTATTATTTGCCATGGAGGTATGCCGCTAGGTAAATATTTCGTGATAATTTCACTAACGTATTCCTATTGAAATATGTGAATCGATTTAATGCAAGTAGAATAACAAGTTTACCAAAATATATTTAATACTTGAATATTGAATTCTGTTACAGCTCGTCCTTTATAAGTAAATTTGGCAATTGTAATATGTTGATCCAAATCAAATTTACCCCTTTGCCAAGCATAGATGCCACAACGGGTTGTAAGACTTTGTTGTAATCGAGGAAAGGATAAGTTGCCATTCTTGTCACGTCTTTTCACAATTTCCTGGAAATTATATATTAAGATAATGAATGAGAATTGTATGTTGGGTGTCCCATTCATAATGGCCTCCTCATTTTTGGACTTAAAAGTATATCTAATCGATATGATCTGTTTTGGGGCTTTTATAGCTTCCCGGAGAGCCTGGTTTTGACCAATTTTAGATTAGATTTTTAGATTTTGACCAAATTTAGATCAAAGTTTTCTAAAATAGAGTTTTCGAATCCGCATTAATTTTTTTTCAATAAAATGGACTACTTTTTTTACTAAAACTAAATACTGGAAATCAGTTTAGTAAAACTCACCTCAAAATTCGAAGTCGTTTCAGAAATGGAACAGCTTCATAAAATTCGATGCTTGTTATTGAAAAAACCGACAAAACCATTTCGGAACCCATCTCTATTTTCAACATTTTTAATTGGCTACATACAAATGTTGTTGCAAAAATGTACGATGATGAATCGATGTAATTTGATTTAAATATTACGTAATTACGACGTAAATAAAGTAGTTTGATTTACATTTTTTATATTAATTAAAAACAAACTTATTTTCTATTCCATCTGTGAATTTGTGAAGCTGATTTGAGATATTTAATCTCTGCAGTAGTAGACAAGAAGAAGTACTCCATTCTATTAAACCAAGCGAATCATATCGATTGATTAATATTTCAAGTATAAAAATGGGGGAACACTACGAGTGAGACACCCTGTATGTATATGTATAGTAGTTGTAGTATCTAGTAGTCAACTTACCTGTAAATGTCTTTTGATTGCGTCTGGATGTTCTTTTCCTTTAACCGATAGTAAAAGTGCTATGACTCCCTGATTTCTATGTGTATCTAATAATGTTCTAATTGTGGTATAATTAACAAATTCGACATCCGGATGTAAAAAAGATATGCAACTTAACCAGATGATTTTAAATAGTTTCAAGCCTTGAATTATAATTAAAGTATAATTACTGGATTCATTAATTAGAATAAATATAAGTAGAAATCAATTTTGGATTTGAATATAACCAATTGCATTTAAAACAATTAACTTTTACATTATTTAAGTTATAAAGTAAGTACTTATGCATTAAATATTTTTGTAAGTACTCCTGCATATCACTTATTTTATTATCATCAAGACTGTGTATATTAATTAAAATAATCATTTTGTTTTATATTAAAATTAATAATTTGGGTAACAAATTGTTACAAATTTACATTAATTTATTGTAATAATACTATAATAGTACTAATTCATGTGCTTGTCAACTATTTGAGTTAATAGACGAACGAGCCTCATTGCTTTTCAATATCCAAAACAATGCAGTTAACTATAAACAATTCAATTTAAAAGGCAACTTACCAAAGAAACTAAATATCAAAAATGGAATAAAAACCAAAGTCAAATTAAATAAAGACCAAGTAACAATAAAGTCAATCATTTCTTGATTCAATTTTATTTACTCAATCTCTTGTCGAACATGTTCAAGTAAACAGTAAAATATATTTTTTAATGGAAACTAATTATTAACAATAATAATAATAACAAAGATATCAGAAGTGATAAATACAGGACAAGCAATCATTAAATTAAAAAGTAAACAGAGAAAGCACGAGTACTGCCGTTTTTCAATTCTTTATGGAATGTAACTATAGGTATTATCAATTGTGGTTGCAATGTGATATTATTTAGACACATACATATTTTTAGATTATTTATCGGTGTTTTTTCGACCTATGAACTGTTATAATACTGATAAAGTACGTATTTAATTTAAAGACAGATTTTGTACTTCTTACTAATAAATCTCCACATAATTATTTACATATCTGGTGTAGATAAAGTGCTGTAACGAAAGAATTCAAAGTAAGCAAGCAATAATTTTTTTAAAATTTTTCAATCTAGTAATTGCATGAGAAAATGACCTCCCAATTAGTAAACTATAGTATAGATATATCACAGCTTACATAATTTTTCATTCGATTTCAACTGCCACTGCAGCTGTATTTTCATTTTTTATTGTCAGCATGCGCACTAGGGCAACTGTATACATAGTTTCACCCTTATAAAATCACTCTCTTCATGCATTTCCATTCATCCCTTTTCTCGCATATATGTACATTAACCAATATGCATTTTGTGGTTCTGGCATTTACATTTTATTCTTAATTTTTTTTATATTTCTTTAATGAAAATCGCTTGTTGGGACTCTCAAGGTTAGTAAATTAGGAACATGTAGAAAAATTTAATACTTTAAACAGTTGGTAGACAGTTTTGTAGCAATTTTCATTCCTAGTGTAATAAAAAATTAAAATGTTTTCCCTCTCTGTGCTCGTTTTGTTCAAGGTTTACGTTCTCATGATTGACCATGTTTCTTCATAAATTATTCAAGCAAAAAAGGAAGTGGTTCATTTCAATATTTTGTATAATTCTACTGTTAGTAATTAATATCGTTTATCATATTCAATATTCTGAAATTATTATGAGAATTTATTATTGGAAAAATCCCCAAAAAGGAACTTTCTGTCACTATTTATCGCGGGATTTGAGTGGAAACAACAATTTCTTACCAGACATATCGGACACATATGTAAAACCTGGAAAATCGATATTTTTCCTCGAAACATCATGCGCATCACATTTACATGGAAAATTAACATTAGCCGCCCGACAGGCCTGTGCTGTAGAAAGTGCAGCTCGAATGAATCCAAATCGACAAGTATATCTTTTATATGGTTCACCAGGAGTATTTTTTAATGAAGAAACTGAGTCTGATAAATTTATTAGCGAATTATTCCGATACCCAAATATATTTCTGCGCTATTTGAATGTACCGAGGTTTGTCAATGGAACTTCAGTAGCAAATCTATGGGAAAATAGAAAAGTCAGCGTATCCGAATATGCACAATCACATTCTAGCGATGTACTTAGGTAATTCAGATTTAGGTAATATTTTGTTTGTTTTAAATTAGTATTCAACTAACAGTAGTATTTAATGAGTTCTTTTAACTCTATTGATTCAGATATTTAACTCTGTGGAAGTACGGTGGCATCTACTTGGATATGGATGTTATTGTAACTAAAAATTTGGATGACTTAGGTACAAATTATGCTGGTACTGAATCACCTAGAGCAGTAGCAGCAGGAATACTGCATTTTAATGCATCAGGTAATGGCCATCGTTGGGTTGAATCCTGTTTACTAGATCTTAAAAATACTTTTGACGGCCATGATTGGGGACATAATGGGCCTGGGACTGTTACAAGGTAAACTATTATTAGAACATTGACCTATACCTATACTCACTTAAAATGAAATTCGAATTTATTTTAAGATTAATAAAGCACTTGTGTGAAATAAAAGAAATTAAACAGTTGCCAAACAACACCAAAAATAATTGTAAAGGTTTTACAATTTATCCACCAAATGAATTCTATGCAATACCATGGTGGAATTGGAGATGGTTTTTCGACGAAAATTATACCACTAAAGTATTATCAATTATAAATAAAAGTCATATCATTCACGCGTGGAATAAATTCAGTATTACACAGAAATTAAGATTAAATTCAAATGCATCGTATTTACGTTTAGCCAAACAATTTTGTCCAAATGTTATTAAACAATGTGATGAGTATTTTTAATGTAATACTTATACATAATCGCTGTAACAATCATATCATTTAGTAAGTATTTTGTCTAGTGTCAAAATGTTTTGTAAAATAGTTGCTCAATTTTTTAAATAAATATCAACCCTTATTTGTTTGTTATGTAAGTCCCTGAAGTATCTTTTATTCCAAATCGCATATGTAATGCATTTATTATTGACATTTCAAAAGTTTGAAAATAGGCTATTCTTAGTAGTACGGTGAGATGAACATATGTCTATTGGAGCAATTTGCTACCTCTGGATCTAGTATTATTATTTGTTTTTTTTTTTTTTAATGAAATGATGAAATTTGTTATCATCAATAACGAAACAGTTTGTGAATGTTTAAACGAATTATTAATTCTTTATTTATTTTATTCATTTTACAGTTCCTTCATATGCATTTAAAAACTATAATGAAATTATACCTACGAGTATACTGCATACTATGTTGTCCTATTTGTTCTATGTTGCTATGTTTTTTTTTGACAGAGAAGTAAAATATGTAAAAGATAAATATAAATATATGAATAATAATAGTATATTATTACACGAGTGACGAAAATAGCATTTTCTGCAATCGAGAGAACAGTTTGTTCTCACATGTTCGTGAAATTAAGAAAATTATTTTCAACGAGTATGATACTATAGTTTTTCTACGACTATCGTTATTAAAATTAAATCTAATTAAAAAAATGTATAGAAAATAGCCAGAATTAAATTTCATATAGACCTTGCCAACTTGATATAAAAGTTCAATTGTATTGATTATTGAGTATCATACATTTATATGTATCTATAGTATATCTATACTATCTAGAGTGATCTAATAACCCATAACGTTAACTTTCGTTATGGGTTCGAAATAATTAGTATTGTCAATAAATGCTGTGAAGCGTATGGTGAAAACATATGTCGGGTCATTGCGGGTCATCCTGAGTTGTCGTGTCTAATCCAAAGCTTTAGACAAAATAACCCATTGTTTATATTGTGATTGAAGATTGATTCTACTGATTGCGAATGCTCAGATTTAAAAAAGCAGGTGATTGTAAAAGAACAATCAGCATAAACAAACAAAAATGACGTTATCATGGAAATCTTCTAGGATCGTAATTGTTAGCTGTAAAATCAATTGTCAAATCAAATAATAACTGATCATGATAATTCACCGATAAATGCAGTGATATATTAAATACATATATAATTTATATATAAATACAGTAATATAACCTAATATAATAATAGATTATTATTAACCTTTGTCTATGAATTAACCTTAAAAAATGAACAATTTGAAAATAAGTAGAATTTTATTTAAACAAACAAAAAAATTGCAACATTCTGAGGTAACTATACATATATGACTCTAGTCAAACCAATTAACCCAATATTATTCAGACTGCAGTGCGTAAATTTCATACGCCAAGAAGAGCTCTTCTCTATGTACCTGGCAATGATGTAAAAAAAATCGACAAATCTTTTACACTGAATGCCGATTGTATTGTTTTGGATTGTGAAGATGGAGTGGCAATTAATAAAAAAGTTCTCATAAATGTTTTGCGTTCGCAACAAAGAAGTTACATTAACTTTTCTAGGATCAGGCTAGAATAGCAATTAAACAATTCCTTGATGAACCTAGGCCAAATGAGAATAGCGATGTGGGAGTACGAATTAATGCAATAAACACTCCTTATTGGCAGGATGATCTGAAGGCAATTTGTAATTCAAAGTATCTTTTTGATACGATTCTTTTGCCAAAGACAGACTGTATTGAAACTGTTAAAGAAGTAAGTTCAGCATAAATAACTATAGGCAACAGAAAAATAGATAATAAAAATTAATATGTCACAGTTTGCTATTTACTGTATTAAATGCATCTCTTTGACTCTAATACAATGCAAGTAGGGCAAATTGCATTCTGTAATCTGTACTCTCTATAACTGGTATTCATATTTTGATGCTATACTAACAATTAACAAGGTTGATAATAGACTGGGGATAGTGTGAGTAGCGTTGTGGACATAAATTTAAGTTCCTTGTGGACATAAATTCATTTTGGTAACTAATAATAGATTCCTATATGTGTTGTCCAATATAAACGGCAAGACTAATGAAGCAGTTTTGATTTAATTAAATTAAATTAAAAATAGTACGTATTGTTCGTTAATATCAGATGGAGCAGGACCGCTCTATGCGTAGCATGTTGCTGATGAATATTTATTGGGCAGGACGCTCATTAGGGCATAAAATTAATTATTACTACAACCAGAATTATACTGGGTATGCTTTACTTAAGCATCAACTAATAAAGCAGATACACAATTTTCGATAATTTTAATATCTTAGTATTACACACGATATGAGTACAATCAATTTGACAGAAAAATTCTTTTGTAGTTCTCTAGTGCGCTAAAAGAGGCCATCCCCTTAGGGACCAAAAAAAAAAAAAATTTAATAGCGTTAATAGAAAGTCCAATTGCATTTATAAATTTAGTTGATATATGTCGAGCCGCTGAAAAAATGTCAAAAGAAATTGGTCATTTCCAACTCACTAGTCTAGTGTTTGGGAGCGATGATTTCTGTGCAAGTTTAGGTGTAACCAGAACGGAAAATTCCTCCGAAATATTGTATGCCAGACAGAAATTAGTGTTAGTTGCAAAAGCATTTAAATTACAACCAATTGATATGGTATACATCAAGTATAAAGGTTAATATTGTAGATATTTAGAGCCACTCAACCCCACTAAATCTATTCATTAACTGTAGATCTAGAGGGTCTTAAAAAACATTCGCACGAAAGTATGCTAATGGGGTACACTGGTAGGCAAGTTATTCATCCGAATCAAGTAGCTGTAGCTCAAAAAGAATATTTACCAACTAAGCAACAAATTGAATGGGCTGCTGCTTTATTAGAGGAATTTGAAAGATACCAGAAAGAAGGAAAAGTAAGTGGTTTCTTCAAAAACAGACTGTATACACAAAAACATATGATGAGAATGAATGTTGTTGTTGTTTCAGGGAGCATTCAATTATAAGAATCACATGATAGATATGCCAACAGTAAAGCAGGCACAAAATATAATGCACTTCTCTAAATTAAAGTGAAATTTTTTAACAAAATTCTGGCACAATAGAAGAATATTTAATAATTCATTTAGTAGTTTCATGTTCCAACGCTATGCTTATTCCCTATATTGAAGACTGGCATTTAAGAAAATAAAATTCGTTGTAATATAAGTGTGCATTAAATTTTCATTGATTTCTAAGTAAATTACAAAAATAAAAAATAAATGTTAAACTGACTACAAAAAGTTGTCCTTATTATTATCTTCTTATTCTTAGTCAATTTGTTTTTGACCTAAGATACTGTAATACAATTTCTCCCAACGTTTGGATTGCACACTTCTTTTCTTTTGATAATGTGGAAGATTGGATCTTCTAGGAGCTTGAAATAAATGTGGACTTGCCACCACCATTTTATATTCATTACCTAAATATATAATAGGCGACATTATCTGATTTCCGAAGTTCCAAAAAGTAAGTGCTTACCTTGTCCTTCTTTGGGTGTATCATGTATTAGTGCAGTTTCATCCATTAGCATTGATATCAATAGCATTTCTTGTCGAATAAACCTTTCTTTTTGTTCCAGTGGCAAGGCTTTTACATCCTTGTCAAGATCAATTATGAACTGCATTGCTCGACGTAATTGTGATTTCGTATATTCAGTAGACCCATCAGATGAATCAATTTTATCTGTAGCTTCCGACATTATTGAATCTGAATGTGTTCCTTGAGTTAGGTCTTTATTCTCGTCATTATTTATATGGACCTAAAAAAAATGAAAAGCCATAGTTTTTGAGTAATAGTCTTATAATAACTTACGCCAAAATCTTTTCGTTCTTCGCCTTTCATTGCTGTGACTTCTGCAACTGCAGCTTCTTCATCTTCTATGTTATTTTGATGGAGTCCTACAGTTACTTCACTTGTTTCAGCATGATTTTTTTCGACACCGAATAGTTTATCCACCATATTATGTCTACTGTCAAAATCGACTAATGGTATTTGTCTGCTTATTTCATCATTAATACGAGACGTCACAGTAGAAGTTAGAGTTGTTGCCTCAACTGAAGATTTTTCTATGATTGAGTCGTTATTTTCCTTTTTTTTAATTTGCTCCTCTTCTAGACTTTCGGGCATTACTGTTGCTATATCGGGAGAAATCGACTTAATGTCGAGAGTCTCCGTCTGTATTTCTTCAGGCTTTGCATATTTTTCAGTAGTTGGTCTTAAATTGTCACGTAACATGTTTACTTCCCCAACTTTTTTAGCTTCTTTAAAAGGAATTGTGATCGAAGGCCATTTTGGATTCGAATTTATTTTAGGAATCGATTCAATTTTATTTTCTTTCTCATCGCCATCCATTTTCAAATGTTCACTTCGCATAATAGTATTTTTGGAATTTTTGTCTGGGTGTGGAGTTGATTCGACAGCTTCATTGATTTTGTGAATATATTGAAGTGTTTTATAAGCTATACCTGGAGGTATTTCTGATTGAAGCAAAACATGATACGCTTTATGTTCTTGTTGTGACATATGATTTAATTCGAATAGTGATACTGTGCTATCATAATGGGTTTTATCTACTAATGCATGGTTTGCTTCTGGGTTTGCTGCTGAGTCCAGTCTAGATGACACCATTATGTTTTTTCCCCCCATAGAATCTAACTGACTTATTTCTGAAAATTTACGAAACATTAGATGAAACTACTTAGTTGCATACATCTACAAACCTCCATTCGGCATATCTACTATATTTGCGTTTAACATTTCATTATGGAGATTCGATTTTAGGTCAGCTATATCATGTGATGGCATGTTTTCAAATGGCTTCTCTTTAGTAACTCTTGCAATATCTTCGTCTATATTTCTTCCATTGTCTTCATTATCATCTCTTAAGTGTTCACGTTCTATCCCTAAGAGACCTGATATCAAGTTATGTTGATTTGGTACGGACTTATCAACAGTTTCAATGATATCTTTAGCTAAGTTCAGCGGTGATATTTTGGGGTTATTAGTTGCTGGAAGTTGCTCATTTGGACTGTTTTCAATTAATGCGTTTTCTCTCTCATTTTCTTGTTGCTTCTGTCTCATTCCCAAGAATCCTTCATCTAAGTTTTTTTCCATAAATTCCAATTGATTAGGACTTGTACTAGAACTATTTGCTGTATTCATTTTCAATTTTTCTTTGTAGGAACATGGATCGTAATATGATGAGAAATTATTAGGTATTCGAATATCTGAAATGCTCTTTTCTTTGGAAATTTGCCTCTTCAAACGGGTATTACCAATATTTCTATTTGGAATCCACTGAAATGCTCCAAATTCACCAATATTTCCATTACTTGATTGATCCGAAACTCTTTTCTGTAATACAATATTTCCATTTCCATTAATAGAGCTGCTTTGAGCTGAAGCAGCGGCCTGATTGAGATACAAAGCCTGAGTATTTAGTTCGTTTTGATACCCAGGCTGAATCTGCGTAGATGGAGCAATGGCAGTAACTCCAGGTTGTAGAAAAGATTGAGTACTGGAATGAATGTTGGTATTCAATAATGGATTATTTCCAGTTGGTAAATTTAAGTAGGAATATGGGAGAGTTATAGTAACATAAGGTTTGCTAGGTGCAGAGCCCTGAATGTGGACCAGTTGACCGTTGTTTAAATTTGCACTACCATATTGTTGAGGTTGTTCAGATCCTGTGGGAATCGTTATATGAGATGGCTTATTATTGACATTAACAAAATGAGTAGTTGTATGACTGTGGCTAAAACCACTATTCAATGTCGGATCAGGACTCGGCGAAGCCACTTTTGGTTCGATTGATTTTAAATTGGGTTGCATGCTAGAATACCAATACAGTTAAAAAATATGGAAAGGTAAATAGAAATTCTAACGGGAACCTTTGGGGATTTGATTTATTTGCATTATTATCAATAGGCAGTGTAACTTTAATCTCTGGTGAAATATTTAGTTGTAGATCGTTATTAAAATTATTTAATCCTGGTGTAATTCTTTGATTAATGCTATCTAAATCTTCAGTAGCTCGTTGAAAGTAGCCATATGGATTAGGATAATCCCTATCTCCAGTTATGCATCTATGAAAATTAGACAAAATTCAAAAATCTTTACAAGGAATTTAATTCAAATTTACCCAACAGTTTCACCACTATTACTTAAATGTCGATGAAATTTATGTTGTTCGCCACTTCTGAAAAGAAAAAAATATTCCACAATTGTTTATAAGTAGCATATCCTCTTACTCTGCTGGAGCTTGTCGCACTACATTAATATTTTGCTTAGAGCTACCCAGCCTATTCATGTCCCATATGGTTTGAAAATTGGAATCATCTTGTTTAATTTGTGGTGCACGCTTGTTGTATGTTGGTTCTTTAGTATCATTTTCATCATTCGACTGCACCCAGGAAAACATTAGTCTCTGGGGATTCTTTTCAACCAACGTTTTTTCTTGTAATTTAAAACCATTATCTGTACCAATAACATCAGGTGTTGTTCGTTGATTTATTGAAATATTTTCTGGATTCGCTTGTTTCTAATTTAAAGTTAAAAATTTCAGATTTCACTTGAGATTGCAAAAGATTCAACCCTACTTCTATCTTTCGTCTTGGTCGTAAATTCAATAAATTATGACCAATGTTGTTATTTTGAAGTAAATGTGGAGTTGTAGCGTATCTTCGATGTTTCGCTAAATCTACGGCCAATTTAGCGCGATTATGTAGAGCATTTGCCATCATTTTCGTTTTTTCGAGTTGTGCCTTAGCAATTGCTGTAGCTAACTGAGGCAAAAGTAAAAACGATATGGCTGGCAGCATAATAGCGCTCCATAGAACACCTTGATTGAAAATCTTCTGAAATAGAATAAAAAATGAGCATTAAAATATTGTTTTTAAAGTTTAAACAGTTATTGGACTTTTACCATTGCCTTCTTGTATGGTCACCAAGATATAAAGTTGAGTCTTTTTACCACCTGGATTCTATCAATCTATAAAATGGAATTCGATGGACGGGTATAATTGCAAATAATATAAATACTTAATTGTTATTATTTAAACTGCATCAATTCGTGCTCATTGTCATTGTTTAGAATAATTTTTGTTTAAATTTTTTTTTTTCAATTAAACTATTCGCTTAGGAATGTTTATTGGAAAGAAAAAACAAATTTCTTACATGTAGTTAATTGTTTAAGGGTTTAATATTTCACACCCTTGATATTATGTTTACAAAATAAACGGCATCAATAGTTTTAGACTAAAACTTTATTAAAAATTCAAAGTAATTTTATTACATTATTACAATGTACAATATGCCTATCTATGGGATTTTAGTAAATAAACAGTTTAGTTTATATATATACAATAAAATATGTTACGAAATTAGGCGAGTTCAAATGTATAGAACACGCGTCAAAGTTAATATTTAGCAATAAAGAAAAATGCTAAAAAAGTAAACTGTTTTCATCAGACCCCATTTTCTAATTTCTGAAAATTTAGATAATATATATTTTTATAAATAAATCATTAAACAAAAAACTTAACAAATACAAGTTTTTTTAACAATTATTTAATAAAGGTTCCTTCTTTAATAGGTTAATTTTAAAATTAACCACTTCTTTATGAAAAAAATCATCTAAAAAACATAACACACACTGAAAATCCAAAGCGAACATTCCTGATTAAAATTAGAGGGAGAGGGTGATGAAAGGGACAAAAGTTATAAACAAATAAACAATCACATAAATTCAGGAATCAAATGGATTTGGGACTGGGGCTACAAGTATTTGTAGAAATTAATAAGCGTCAGCTTTCAGTTATTATTAACTAAGTAATATAGTAGTTATTATTCATATTAAAACTCTCTTCATTTTTTCTTATTTCTTCTATTTAATTATTGTTTCTAATGCAATTCACCTCTATATTTTTCTATCCTTCTATAAATCGGATTGATCAGGACCTAAGCCTATAAAAGAAAAAGATTGACATTAATAATAAAAAATAAGAAGAAAGTATTTGCTAATTAATGACGAAAAATGAGGCGAAATTTCATTAAATTTTAATTCCAATAGCGTTAATTGTTAAGGTTTTAAATCAGTCTTCTTCTGCCCATAATCAGTCAAATTATGGCAATCTTTACAGTATTTACTTCCCGTAGCATCAGTGTTTTTAATTTTAAGTCTATGATTTAACTATAAATGCCACAAATAGGAAGGGTCACTCAGACCCAGTATATATTCAGAGTACCGCATGCTTTTGAAGCGGAGACATGCCGGCCAGCAACTATTAATATTCATTTTGACAGAGACAACGTTTTTGTCTCTGTCTTACAAGATAATATTTGACATTTGTATGGGTTATTTTATTTTACTTATTTTATTATACCGTTATTTTTATTACAGTCATTAAAAATGTGAAATAATTGATCCAGATACAATTGGGTCACGGTCATTTTCATAATTCATAATCAACAATTTAACTTTAATTTAATTTTGATTTGATTAATTTCATTAATTAGATTTTAAACAAAATCATGTGAAAAATAATATAATGTATACTCTGCTTAAGAATGATATTGTAAACGCTACTAAACTAATAATGAAATAATAATGGCGTCTGAATGCGGTACTCTATATAAACTCTACTGGCTCTGGGGTCACTGCATCGTAATACCCAAATCTAAGATGCACGTAAAGCTGAACCATTCAACTGCTCCTAGGTAACAATAGTACTTTGTTTTAAATAATTTTATTTGCATTTGAGTTAAAAAAAACAAGAAAACACAACATGCCACTCACAAATACGAATTAATTAGCAAAACGAGTTAGAACATTCTTAAATGAAGCAAACTACACCTTTTCATTTGATTTTAGTTATTAATAATAATAATATTATAAAATACAAATTAAAAAAATGAATATGAAGAGTTAAACACTGATTAAAGAATTAAGAAATAATGGTCGAGCAAACGAACGAGACATATGACAGACATATGTTAATGAGACAAAGAGACGAAAATAAGTAAAAATTAATCAAATGAATTAAGTAAATCAAATGCAAATAAAAATATTTAAACCTAAATATTGTTTTACTTAGCTTTAAATATTATACATATGTAATTCTAGTAATAAACTCTCTTATTAAAAAAAAAGGTGGAGTTTACTCCAAGACACAAAAACTCAACTAATTTCAATCTATAAAAAATGTTTGTAAATATTCGTACCGTAATATTCGGTACTCATAATTTGGCCTAATTAATACACAATACGAATAAAACCACATAAAAAAATCAGACAAGTACAACCAATTATCAAAAATAATACTTTTTTATGTTTTTTAAGTACCTCGAATCATTGGACCTGTGCGATCCAACAACAAACAAATTTCTCATCAAAAAAAATTTAATTTTTTTTTGTTTAATCCAATATCGTTTGTCAAGTATTCGTTACGTCGTTCGATTGTGATGGGAAAGATAGGGTTAATGATGATGAATGGGATGTGATAGTTGATGAGGATGATGATGATTTATCTAATACTCTCGATTGAACACGTGGACATTTGGCCAAAATATTCGCCTCCACATTGGCCATTTTATTAATACTTAATTGCTCTTGTAGGAATTTAAATGTTTTCGATGGTAGAATTTCTTCTTTTGTTGCATTTGTACTAGCAGCTTCATTCCAACTCTCATAGTACTGTTTATATTCAGATGAATCACCATAGAATTCTTGTGGAGTTTGTGCAGGTGTACTAGATTGAGTACTGATTCCTTTTGTTGGTGATAAAAGGCTACTGTATTCTTCCGATGGGGTGTCAGTACTTTCAATGCCTTCTTTTAATATTTTAACGGCGGCAGCATGAAGTTTTTCCTTGGGCAAACCACGGAACATTTGCGCTTTTTTCGAACGCAAAAGGCTCTGTATTAATTCATCAACTAATTTCTCGTTAATGTTCTTATCTTCTGCTGTTTCAACGGTAGTGCATTTATTCAATGGTAGACTTAATTTGCTTCGACTAGGTGCCAGTTTATTTATATCTCTATTTCTTCGTACTGAAAGCTGACTAAACCTATCTTCTCTACTATCGGCAATTAAAATTTCATTTTTTATTCCTCGCCACTTTTCTTCTCTTTTTACGTCCTCCTCTTCTTCCTCTTCAATTTCACATTCCTCTTGTAGCAGTTTGAAAAGGCGTGAATGTGTAGCAGCTCGTTCATATCTAGTCAATTTACGTAGTTCTGGAAATTCTTCATTATCAGAAATATGTCTAGAAATGTCAGAAATCACACCAGAATCCATTTCTTCTTCTTCCGAATACTCTTCTAATGACTTCACACTACTTTTTGTCGATGCTGTTTTACTGTGGCTTTCCATTGCTACTTCAACAATAGAAATGCCAACTTTATTCTTAGGTATCGCCGTGCCAGCTTCTCCTTTGTTATCAGCGGCTTTTTGTTTCTCTGCTATACTTTTTCTTAATGCCTCAATTCGTTCCTTAATCGTTTGCGGTTCTAAAGCAGCTGAACGATTAGAATATGATTCTTCTAATTCTTGGAATTCATTTGGATGCATTTCTTCGTTTCCGGATATTTCTGAATTTGAATCTAGTGTTTCTGTCTCGTCGTTACGTTCTTCTGATTTTTGACTTTGAACATCATTAAGGACCGGACTCTTGTTACAGCTACTATGCATAGAGCCAACAGAATCCGATTTTATAAGCTGTGCTGCTATATTATTTTCTGTTTCTTCATCATCATTTTCCAAAAATACCCTAGATTGTCTTGGTTTAAAATCGTCATCACTACTTTTAATTTGGCTCCAAAAATCTATGTCACTGTCATCTTCTCCACTACTGTTTTCAATTTGATGTAAGGCATCTGCAGATTTTTTTTCTCGAAATTCTCCTTCAATGATTTCTTTTTCAGTTATTTCTTCATCAAGTTCAGTAATTTTTTCTGTTTTATTTTGAATTGGGAGTTCTTCTTTCTCATCAACATTATCATCAGTATTATCATTATTCTCCCACAAACCTGAATTTCTTTTAATTTCATCAAACCTACTTGCAAAACTATCGATTTTCATTAGGGTACCTCCAGATACAATTTCGTCAGCATCTTTTGAATCTTCTTTAAGTATATCATATATACTGCATCTATTATATGCGTTTGATTCAAAAAATGAATTATCAAATATAGTCTCTTTATTTCTTTGCAATATTAGTTTAATTTCTTCTTTTTGTACTTCTTCTTGGGCTTGTATTTGCTGTGCTCTCTCTTCTATAGTTTCTGTTGTCATGTTTTGTTCAGGTTCTTCGTTACTAATTTTTTCTACATTAATTTCTCCCCACCAATCTGTATCGATTTTTTCCTTGGTTTCCAAATAATTAACGCCTGCTTCAGCTATAAATTTACATCGTTCTGAATTAATATTATTTGATAATTCTTCATCATCATCTTTTACTTTAATCTTAATTGTTTCTGTACTTGTTAACTCCCGCATCATTTCTTTCTCGTTATTCATTTCTTCTCTTTCATTAGCACCATTTAAATTGTCTTCTCCAAGCTTATTGGCTTCCTGTATTTTAACACTTGCACCTCTTTTTCGAATTTGAACTGTAAAACTTACATCCGATTGACTTTCCTTTTCGGGTTTCTCTTC
Organism: Platypus cylindrus; assembly: GCA_949748235.1. Lineage (NCBI taxonomy): Eukaryota > Metazoa > Arthropoda > Insecta > Coleoptera > Curculionidae > Platypus > Platypus cylindrus. The sequence goes on along the minus strand of OX456488.1, from coordinate 51,595,978 downwards.
TATTTCGTTATTTGTACAATACTGTCGACTTTTTTCTTGAAACATTTTAATTTTACTATTTACATTCTGAGAAGAGAGAAAATCTTCATCTTCATCTTCACTTTTATGTTCTTCGATTATTGTAGTTTCACTAATAACACTTTCTGGTCGTCTCGACCAACAGCTGTCTCCTCTTTCACTTTCCTCGTAAATTACGCTTAATTGATCTGATATAGACTCATTTTCATCCCCATATTCAGTTAATAAAATTTCTTCTTCATCATCTTCGTCCTCTTCTTCTTCCTCGTCCGTCTCTTCTTCTATTTCTGTGTCAGTTTCAGAAATATTCACGCTATCTAAATTAGTATTCAAATTTTTTTCTACATAAACATTTAAGTTGGGTACAGATTTCAATGATTTGAGGCAGAAGTCCTCGTCTTCTGTATCCGCAATATTTTCCTCCAATTCTCTTTCTACTTTCACCTCCTCCCAATGTACTTCAATCTTATCTTCTTTTTTACCTGAATGCTGTAGATTTTGGGTATGACTATTTTGACAAATGTTACTCATTCTTGGTGCAGCAGATTTACTGCGCACTTCAAAATGTGTTCTTAAACTTTGTACGCTATTCGGTATATCCTCCACACTATTCCTTCGCTTCAATGAAGATCTGCGACTACTGTGGTTAGAAATTTCACCACAATATTCTTCACTTCTTTCTTCTGTGTTATTGGATTCAGGAAAACTACAGTAACGAGGTATCATTGGATGATAACCATAGTAATAAGAATAATAATAAGGATCGTAATACGATGGAGGATACATAAGATAAGGAGAATACTCATAGTATTCATTTTCAGAACTACCGGCGATGGTAGTATTTTTACTCTGAGGTAAGCACTTCTCTGTAGAATGATGTGTATTTCCAGGAACATTAGGCGATATAAATGCAGTCCAATAAGGTGAAGGAACCATCGGAGTAACTATCGGTAATGGAGTGGATCGTCCACCTTTATCACTTAATTTTGGACATGATTCGGTTTGGTGATGGGGATGAAAATTATAATAATCTGGCCAACACGGAGGCATTACTGGTGTAGGTACCCTTTTAGGAGGTATTCGAGCAAAACTTTGGGATGATTCATTATGATCTGGCAGTGGATGATACAATTCGGACCAATATGGTGGCATCGGGTAATATGCGTAAGGATTATAAGGAGAAGGATTTATAGGCTTTTCTTCAACATAGTTGGCATTGGCTGTAAGAAAATTACAAAATTGTGGGTTTTGATCTGATTTGAAATTCATTTTTATATAAACTCTTAAATATAATAGTTATGTGATGACATAAGGATACAATATGTTTAGAGATGAACTGCATTAAAACAGCTATTAATTAAATTGCCATGATTTAATTGTAGATTCTTACCACAGCTTTCTGAAGGTGCAGTCATTGCTTGTAACATCTTAAATGATCTGCTGGGTATATTACTTCCCATATATTTTTTTGGTTCAGGTACAGTTTGTTCACTGGGATGTACATAGGGTTGACAATGGCCATTTCCTACTATTTGCGAAGACAAAATTCACTTTCACTTTCATTTAGTCATTAATGCCAGTTTAATTTACCTTGTTTATGTTGTCCATTATCATTTAATTTCATTCGTCTCACTTGTTCAGTCATTTCTTGCGGGTATCTCGGAGAATGATGAGTAACAGGAGTATCATCATTATCATCATCATCAGTGTTTGTAAATTTCTGAATTACTTTAAATGAATTTGATTGTGTGGGTTGCGTACCCCAACTTGTCTGACGATTAAAATTTCTAAACATTTAGGCTTAGTCACTAGTTAATAATTGAGAATTACTTCATTGTACTATACCTTTCATTACTTCCAGGGGAACTAACTGATCTAACTTCAATTTGAATGGGAATTATTCTAACTCCATTTCCTTCTGCTTTAGGTGGCTGCTGCTGCTTCTGCTGGTAAATGTTCGGATTTGTTTGCAGTGCTGGTTGATGTGATGATGAATTTTGAGTGGGCGGCTGATATTTTTGTGTTTGCTGCTGTTGATATGGTTGCCTTTGTTGCTGTTGTTGTGGTTGACCTTTAACGATTTCATTTTACGAATTAGAACTGCTCTAGAAAATTTAAAGAATATAACAATCACCTTGATTTTGAGGAGGAAATCTCGATCCAGGATGTTGCAAAACAACGGGCTGAGTAATATAAACAGCATTGGGATTTTTATCTTCAACTGGCTTTTCTTGTTGATAAGGTGCAGAATTAGGTGTAAAAAATTGATTCTGATTTGGGGCAGTCTTTTGTTGTTGAAAAGCTGGAGTTCTGTATTTAAGTATCATTCATTTAATTATTATTTAATTGTTTTATAGCCGCGAATTACCTCTGTTGAAACTGTTGTGGAGATTGGTGCTGCTGGGCAGGAGTCACATTAGCAGGTTGTTGCCAGCGTTGTTGCATATTTGGTGGCGACCGTGTTTGCTGAACTCTCTAATAAACACGTTAAATGTGGAATATATGTCTATCACCAACTTAGTATTTGTATTACCTCTTCCTCATCTTTTCGAGCCCATGGTGGAACTTCCTGTTGCTGAACGTTCTTTTGCTGCCATGGTCTAGGAGCTTCTTTCAATGTTGGCGTGCCCGGTGATTGCATTTGTGGTTGACGATCAGGAGGAGTTGGAGGAGAATAAACTGGTTTCTGTTGTTGATTTAGTGGAGGGATGTATAATGATCCAACATTGGAGCTAACAGCATTGCCTTGAAGAGGTTCGTGGCGAGGCAGTGTTGCTTGGCGTTGAATAACTGGAGGATTATAACTTTGTTCTGTTGGAGAATCGAATGACTTGAGTTGCTGTTGGTGAAAGGATGGCTCTGGTTGATACTGAGGTTGCGGTGGAGATTGAGCAGGTGACTGATATTGTTGCCTTGGAGGAGCACCTGATTGAGGTTGCCGTTGTGGTGACTGAATTACAGACGAAGGATGTGATGGCCTTTCTATTTTAGAATTTGCATGGGTTTAAAATGAAAAATCTTGAATTATTGACAAAGTTACCAATGTCAGACGGCTGATACTTAGGTGATTGTGGCTCATAACTTTTTTGAGGCGGTGAAGTTGGTGAGCAATTTTGTTCTTCGAACATTTGATCCACAATGCTTTTCCTTGGAGAAGGACCTCCAGTTTTTCTTAGTAGAGCCATTGGATTTTCTGGTATAATCTTTGTCATATCGGGTCTTTCCAATACCTGATTATCACCAGTTGTCACTTTTTGGGTTGGAAGCGGGCACGTGGGAGGTGGCGGCGGTGGCGGTACATTCTTTTGCATTGGTGGTGGTGGTGGTGGGTTTGGAAAAACTTGAACCTACACGCATGCAATTCAGCCCCGAATTTGAATTTATGCAAATCGAAATTTACCTGTGTTTGAGGTCGCATAGCTGCCAATACAGACGGTGGCAGAGGCCCGGTGTTTTGTGGTGGTAGTGGTGCTGTATTATATTCTGCCGCTCCTCCTAAATTTGCATTTCGTTCAATACGTCGTTGCATTCTTGGTGATCGTACCTCTGATAGATCTATACCACCTGGGGTATAGGTAAAAGGTTTCTTGTCTTTAGTCATCATTGCATTTTGAACGCAAGCAGGAGGATCCATTTTGAACTAATAATTAGATTCGTTAAGTCCAGTGTTAATCAGTATTAATCGAAGCTAATTTAGTTACCTCAATTGGACAATTCGTTAAGTGCTCGAAAGCGATAGAAAATGGAGTATTGTTTGAATGACTGTTAGAATAGAACTGCGTCTGTCTGAAATTAGAAGGAAATCAAATTTATATCCGATTAGCATACATGTGCAATTTAATATAAATCTTTAGAAATTAAAGAAGTTAAGAAGAGAAGTTGCTGCTGTAACAGCAACTATATTATTTCTGTAGATGGTTTTAAAGCGGCTGAAATTCGTTATCGGAATTATACAAATTCTACTTTAGTTTCCGCTAGAAAACAACCAACCAAGTACCACTTGACCCCTATTCAATGCGTGGAAAAGGGGTTTCTCCACAACATATCGCCATTTCATCTGGACAATATTATAATATTTGAGAGACAAAACAAAAACACTTAATTTGCTTAAACAAAGTTTTTCATTTTTGTAGCATATTTATTTGTATAATCATGAAGTACGTTGTCCTGTTCTGCTTGCTGTTGTGTCGCGACATAAATGTGGGTGTAAAAAATCGTAATTATATGCAATAGGTATAATAGTGCGTTGTCCAATGGAATGGGTGTTTAGTAAAACATTACTCAGTCGCATTGAAACAAGAGGAAATACTTAATCTAAATTGCATATGCGAATAATTTATTTCAGCATAATTTGCATTTCTGCGTGTACTTTAAGTGAGAACGAAACAGTGATATAACAGAAGTTCTAAATATCTTTAATTTCCAGTTCCAGTTTGGCCTCTTTAAATCTATATCTCAACAGCTCTGCAAATCAACAACAACAACGTAATTAAACTAGGACGCGGCCTCTTATACAAAATGAAATAAAGACGAAAAGTAAAACTAATTAACGAAATACGACAACGGTGCGACGTCTACGTCTTTGGTGATTCATATTAGCAAATTAAATCTGTTCCAGAAAATCCGTCCGGCCGGCTACCAAATCACTTGTATACTATACTGAATCGCTAAAAATAAATGGAGATGAGAATATTGTATTTGGTGGCCTTATGGTTTATTCTTCACTCCAATAATATCTAAGCATGTTTTGATCAGGGTTAAGTTTAAACATGCTCGTAATGGAAGAAAGAAAAAATAAAATTGAAATTCAAAGTAACGAGGCCAAGGGAAAGCGTCTAACAATACAGAGTATTTATAATAATATCATTATGATTCAGTCATCCTAATCCTGACTGACCTGTATATGATGATGATTAATTTGAAATAAATTGGTAGTGCGAATCAGGAAGATATTTTTGTAATTCGAAATTGAGTCATTGCTGATCAACTAGCAAATTATTTTGAGATTTGTCAGCAATTACATACGGGATAACCCAAAATCCCTGCAATATATTGGATATACAATTTCATAATGTGGTGATTTTCCTAATGCGGGAAATAAATGCACAATTTTTGATTAAAAATTTTTCTATAAAACATTTATCTATTTGATTTTATACTTGATGAACAGCAATAAACAGCATAAGCCCTCCTGTGCAATTCATAACCGATAAAGAAAAAAACTATACTTTTTCCATTAAAAAGTGTTTTCAATAGAAATTATACCGGAAATCACTAGTCACTTAATACTGCTTAATTAAAAAAACCAACTAACTAGAAACAACAATTTGAGAATAAGCAACAAGAAAGAGTAAAAGTATTTTTTTGAGATATCTAGTCTGCGAGAAATGCCATTGGCATTTTTAAATTCAAGGCGCTAAAAAAACCTTCTTGCCATATGGCACCTACTGGTAATCCCATATATGGTGTAAATATACATATAGTTTGATTATTATTACAAAGCACAGTATCATTGAAACACAATTTCTCATCATCAGAAAGATACTTACAATGCCAAGAAACATAGATAAACTTTTACGTATCATCGTAATTTTAATGCACTGAGACTTAAAAACTGCCATGAAACAGGTCATAGAATAAAAAAAAAAAAAAACATACAAAAAAGACCACCCGAAATTTCTCTGTACAAACAACTGACTAGAAGTGTCTGTTTAGTAGAGTAATTTTTGTAAGGGGTAGAGAGAGTGAAAGGAGGAGGAGAAGGAGGCGATGTTCCAAAATTTTATTTATGTTCGAATGAGATACATATAAATATAGATATATTTAAACCTGGAAAATTCAGTAGATGATAAAAATAACCAATTCGATAATTTCTTTTTTGATTTTAAATTGAATTAATTCTCTGATGATGAAAAGGTTAATCAGGGCGTTACAAGTACTCTCCTTACTGCCTACACTCCTCTAGTTGCTCTTGTGTGGATAGGCAATCATTATTTTATGTAACTTATTTTATCGCCCGAACCACCCAGCTTCGTAAATAATTAAAATAAAAAGATGTTCTACTCGTTAGAACTAATGAGTTCTTGAAATGAATTATTTTAAGTGTTCTCGCACTTAGACGATTACTTTGAAGTATGTACCAGCGCATACATGTGTAAGTATAAAATAAATGTGTAGAAAAACATTTGAAAATTTTCTAATTTTTCGTAGTAAATATTTATAGATTTTACGAGGTAAAATATGTTGATGCGCCATGTTTATATTCCAAAAATACTCAAAAAAAATTGCCGATTTTTTCGGACTATACACACATAAATGATACCTAAACTAAATAAACGATTATTTTACTTTCCGTGTAGTTTAAACAGCCGTAAGTTTCCGAATCAATTGTGTGTATATTATTTCCATTATGATGTCGTAGTTATTTTCAATAAGTGGGCCAACTGGGAAATAAAAATTAGAAATTTCGTTCTTAGTCATGATGCAGAAAAACTTAGGTTTTTTAACCCGCTTGTCAACGATTAATAAAGGAATTAATCTATCACTTTTACGTGTAGATATACGAAAATAGCCATTAACTTTAACAAATAATTCTGTTCAAACAGATTGTTATTCTGTGAAACACTGTTGCTTTTCAAAAATAAAAATAGCAAGCAATCAACCGACAAGAACAACAACGGCAATAACGAAATGAAGGACAAAAAAAAAAAAAAATTGAAGAAAAACCAGTCCACGTTAAACCGGCCGTTTTGTTCTGTCCAAATTGCTTTTTATACAAAACGAAGAAAAAAAAAACGACGAATAGTTGACATTAAACTTGTAGTATACTAAAGTAGAAACAAATAATTCGTTTTGAAGCCATGAAAGAACTACATAAAAAACGTGTCATAATGAAGCTATTCCAGCACCCTTTGATTAACTTATAAGTTTCGGAGCAATAAAAGAAAAGGATTAAAGAATAATAAGAATGTTATTGTTATTCTAATCAACATATCCAATTAGTAATTACTCTTTTCCTGAAGGTGGCTTATAATACACATGCAATTAGTGGAAAAAAATACTAAATTTTTATGTGAAATCAGGAATCTATTGAAGTATTTCTATTGCCACCAAGTGAGGCAAATGCGCCAACGATTTCTCAAACTATTGTACGTATTTGAGTGTTTCTCCGGAAGTTGGAGCCCAGTTAGCAAACTTACAGACTTAAGCAATTATGAGTGTGTTATGAGTATTCGTACTTGCACCACAATCTTGTCATCTACTGGTCACACTCTACTATCTTAATCTTATCCGAATATAGGACCATACGCACTCGGTTTTTTGTTACTTAACTAAAATTAATAGGCATGCAAGGGACCTTTTTTGGAACATTTCCTGTTCTGACATGAAAAGTACATTTACGTTAACCAAACGCTTTTTTCGCTTTGTTAAAAATGAAAATGCCTGCATATTTTTTTAATAGAGAAAGCGATTTTTAATTATGTTAGCTATTCGAGATTTATTTTTGATAGTGTATAGATACATACATAGGTATTACCTATCCTATACAAAAGGCATTTATTAACAACAAGAACTGTCCGCCTTGATAATTGACTTGTAGCTTTAAGGCAATAAAGCGAAAGATAATTTTTTAAAGATTATATTTGTGTGTGGCTAAATTATAGCATAATAATAATAATATGTACGTAAGTATGTATATACTTCATATTATTTGGCTCTACACCTGTTGTATTCTAACCAACTAAAAATAAATTGGCGAAAAACTATGATTAGAATAACAAAGCGTTTGAATTATTTGGTTAATTTTATTTACTATAAATTCTGGCTTTGACCCGACTGCCAATTTTTCTTGATAATGAAAACTCATGAACTGCCTGAAACGATTTAGGATTAGAAAATGAACACCTCTCATCAGCGTGACACCGAAAAAGACTTTAAAAAATTAAAATCGATAACGACTTACTTCAAAAATTGTGCCAATGCCAAAATTCCGAATCGAACCGAAACTACGGAGAAAGAAAATAAAAAGAACTAAAAACGATACATTGCAATTAAACTGAAAAAGCTAAAAATCAAAAATGAGTCAAGCAGCAGCAACGGCGTACCGAAGCGAAAAAAAACTGAGATTTCCCAAACGTGCATATTTTCATTTCATTCTAATGCATGCACTTTCTAATATGAATCCAAATGGATAATGTGGTCATTGGATAAGCTGAATAAGAAAACGAATAAACGAAATCTGCGTACTGGTGTGTGTGTGTATTTGCGTGGGTCAAATTGAACGTGTCTAAAAATGGATAGACAGTTTTGAGACGCCGCGATGCGTAACACACCGTGCAACAGAACAGAACATAAATCGACGACGACGACGACGACGGTAGATGGAATCAGTATAAGATTGAGAAAAGGTTATCATATGCATTCAGGTGGCTGATTGAGAATCCATCATTTTCCATGAAAATGGAAAATAATTTCTATGTAAATAGAAACATTAGCATCTAGTAGTTACTTATTAGCTGTATTCAAAGAAAAATCAGTATTCCCATGAATGCATGAATTAGCAACGGAGTTGAAAATTTCTATTGTTTTTGTACTAGTACGGTGCCCATCAGACATCTAACATATATTCATTCCAATAAATAAAGTTGCCACGTGTAATAGACGCATTATGATGTGAGAAGATAAGATAGTACATAACACCATCCTAGATGGTGGTGTATCCATTACAATTGCTGTACTTTACTTACTGCAGTTTACAGTACTATTACTTAGAGGATTGTTCCTCATAAATATTCTAGATAGCCTATTCATTAAATCCAATTCAATCAACCGGCCATTGATTTATAAAATAAAATATTGGAGCGGCTGTTTGGATTGTACGGTTCTAATTTCTAGCATCACAATTTTCAATTTAAATAATTAAAATTTTCAAGGAAACGGTGGTGTAAATGACTTGGACGTTATCATTTGTTACAAAACCTATCGATTTTGTGCTTTTCTTTTAAATATGAATATAAATTATGCTATCATTACTAATTACGTCAGCGATTAAATATCTCAAATTTGTATCAGCTAAATCTGCAAATTATTAAATTGTTATCATTAGTATTAAGTACTTATGTGATGTGAAATCTTAAAATAACAATTATAAAAAAGTGTCTTGAATAATACCCAGCATCGAGATTAATTTTAATTATGGATCTCGCGTAATCCTTCCTTAGTAGATAATTAAGCAATATAATATCTAAAAATGTAGGAAAAACTTTTATTTTTATTTATTGTAATATTTGTGCGGAAAAACCAGGGCCGAGTCTAGCGGGTGGCAAAGTTGTGCTTCGCATAGGGGCGCTCTGTTTCGAAACTTTCGAGAGTGCCTGATCGACCCTCAGATACATACTTTTATTTCACAATTTTGCTTTGATAATCGATTTTTCAATAAAAAAATAAAAAACTTTATACTGAAAAATTTTGTGTCACCAAATTACCTGTTTTACGTTTACTTAAGAAAAAAAACTCTAAGCCTGTTAGATCATTGACAGTTATGGTTAATAATGGGTTTTTTAGGTTGGATATTCCGAAAAATGAAAATGTTGAACTTGCGTAATTTTTATTTATTTTATGACGTTTAGTTCTTTATTTCTCAACATATTTATTTTAGAAAGGTATATTCTGCTATTTGTCATTATTGAGACCGGAAAACTTCGTAGAACTTTATTCATTTTTATGTGATCGAATTATAAGATGAAGTTAAATATAATTTATGCGACAATTGCGTAGACTGATATATAGAGTGTCCCAAAAAATTAAGGAATATTTTTATATACTTCCTAAATTTGTACTTTTTAAGATTATTTTGTGCATGTAATTTGTATTAGATTAATTTTGTATTATCTATGTACATATGTTATTCATATAATATACATATTGTATATAAATATACGCATAAATAATGGTTTTTATTATTATTATTATTATTGAAGGAGGAAGCGCTAAAATTTTCATAGCACAAGGGCGCTGCTTACCCTTGGCTCGGCCCTAGCAAAACCACACAGTTTATTTTAAGTATAACTTTTGCGATACAAATTCTATAGAAAAAATAGAGCAAAAGACCTTGATATATACAAACAAACTTAAAGATGGGTTTGCCCATATTGAACGGGAAATTTACTGATATTACTTATTGCTATATTTTCTTCAAAAAAAAAATGTTTTTTTTGTGTCTAACATCATGACAATTCCATGCGGAACATTTCGATAATAACAAACGACCAAAATAATAATCGCCTTCATCTAATAGTGTTCGAATAATCCTATATTTTATTATTATATTCTGACATTTCCATTTGCAACCGGAATAACACACAATGAAGGATATTTCCGTACAGAAATCCTTCTTTTATAGAGTGTAAATTACAATCATATGACATTATAGAGATAATTAAACTAAAAAAGTAGTAAAGTACCGTATTGCCACCACCAAAATTTATATGCATATGTACAAACATGTACATATATATATATATATATATATACGGTAGTATGTACATACATTACGGAGAGAGAATGAGATAGAACGCGATTTGTGTGTGGTAGGGTATCATCGAACACAGGAATGTCTTATGTATCTGTAGTGGTACCCTATACCTATATATGTGTTGTTGCAATTTTATTTATAGAGCTCCCGCATACTTTATACCGGTTCAGTGGTATGCAATGGTATAAGTACCATAATAATAATAATAATAATATCGAACAAAGAAATAAAATCTTTGGAACTAAGAATGTAATTTTTCTTTCATAAAAAAAAGTGTGACTGAGTAAGCTAGCCGATTGACTGATTGATCTATAAATAGAATAAATTCCAATAACGATGGTGATTTCTTATTAACAAAAAAAAAAAAAAATAAGAAAGATGGAGCGAATAAATAAACTAAAATAACCTTCATATATAAATAAAGTTGATAAATCAATCATCAAAGACATACTTTATGTAGGTGCATGCAAAGGTAAATAGTAATAATAAATCATCAACGATATGTGCCTTACAGTCAATAAGTTCCACTAGTCGCACATTATAATCACACGTTTGTCGTTGATTATTACGCTTGTCAATCAAAATGTATATGTATGGCTTCAAAATTAGATAATTTCATAGATAAATAAGTCATTATTTAGGGATTATCAACATGTAAATAATATCCATGTACGAATGTTATTAATTCTGAGATTATTTATTCAAGTGAAGAATTAATTAAATAATTAATTAATCATTTATGACTGTAAATAAAACCGCCGTGTTTTGTATCTTTGTTGCAAGAACACATTTTAATGAAGATTTTCTAAGTAAAAAATAAATAAGTAATAAATATACAAGCAAATATGTCTAGGTACAGTCTTAAAAGCAAGAGAACTTAGTGCTAAATAATGACCTATGAAGGAAAGCAAAAATGGCTAAATTTTCATAGAAAATAAACAAACAAGATAAATATTAATCATTTTCTGAATACAATTACTTTAAGTAATAAAATAATCAAACAATATAGCTTTATGCCTCCATCCACCTACATTACAATTACTACACATTAATTGATATAAGATATAAAAAGTAGAACGAAGCGCATTCTAGATAGATCATACATAACCAACAATTCTCATAATATTTATCCTAAACACCGCTCCGCACCAGCATCATACGTGTTGCGTGAAACAATTTCTATCTCGAATCCTCTTTGTTATACTACTCTATTATTAGATGTAACTACATAATATTTTTATTAATAATTGTTCTATTATTAATCTCTACAGTGGCATCTAAATAATTCTAAATTTATTCAGCTTCTGCATTCGGATTAATTCTACCATTCAGTTTTTCCAGTCCACCTTGAGATCTACAAAAATAGATAAAAATGTAAAAACAACATACAATAGATGCCACATTATTATTTGGAAGAGAGAAGAGACTAAACCAGTGGAAAGTGTGGAAACCAACATGAACTGAAGAAGAAAAGGAAGCAAAAATAATGTTTTTAATACTAAATTTATAATTAAAGAATTTAAGTACTCTGATTCAGATCATTTTTGGACTATCTTCGTTATGTTCTACTCTTTTCTTGTATTCTTCTTTTTTTAACTTATACTTTTGATTATTTAATGACTTTCATATCCTTCCTGCTTCATCTCAATCAAATTATTTCTATTTTTTTAATGCACTTTCTAACGTTTGATTCAGACTAATTATTTATTGAAAAGCTTGTGTTTCCAAGTGTTTTGGAATTTTAATAGACTTCGCCATTTTGTACTACTTTATTTAAATCGTAATCATAGTAATCATTAAAGTAAAGAATAATCCCATTATTCTGCTTCGCCTTGCGCTTGTTCTTCTTCATTTTTTTATACTCATAAGTATTTCTAACTTTCTCTTATAGCTGTGCTTCAAATTGCAAATTTGACCAGTCCACTTTTATTTCTTATTATTTTTTTTTTTCCTTTTGGAATGAATTTATAAAATTCTCACGATGTTCTCGATGGTTTCGAGCTTTTAACTTAACCAATTTAATTTCATGATGTATCAAATTGGACTTGATGTATGGAAACTGAATATGTACTTCTAATCACAAAATTCGAATAAGTTATAGATACTTGAAATTAAAATTAGAATTCAAATTCATTTGTTCTGAATGAACTTTTCCATTATTTCCTCTTCTTGTTTACTACTTTTAAATAAAGTATATTTAGAAGGTGTGGCTGTAACAATCGACAGCATAAGTATTATCACGAAACATAATCGAACTACATTTTCAAAGTTTCAACTTCGAATAACAATTATTATTAATAATATGGAAGGAAAGTTAGCCTTAGGCGGGGCTGCGCAATTTTTTTTCATAATGATAACATTATTAATTATGTATTTTACTACATTTATACATGTGTATATTCATTTTACACGCATATTAATAGAAAATAATGCTGCTTATAATATTTAAATTAGGATGTAATTTTATCACATGTTAATGATGATGATGATGATGAGGTCATATCCTTTCTCATAGACGCGCTTTTTTGCCATATGAATTTAAAAATGTTTAATACATATATACAGAAATGCAAATATGCAATAACCTTGAAACCATCAAAAATTATAAGTAGATTATTAATTAATTAGAAGCAACTATTTATATACCTAAACCTTCGGGGTTGCTCATTCCTTGCCTCTCTCCTCCTCCACCAACCGAACTATTTTAACCCTAATAATCATACTTACGCGATACTATTAATGATACTATCCAATCCATTATTTTTCTTGACACGATTTTTCGGCAAGGTAGCCAAATAATCATTTGCCTGATCATGGTATGATCCATACATGTTCCTTAATGCTCCATAAACTGCTCGTTTCACTCTTGGATCATTTTTGTCGATTACACCTATTGGTGTGGCAAACTTATTGTTTGGAATATTAGCGCCGAGTTGGGGAGGCAGTGGAAGAGGAGGAGGTGGAGGAAGAGAAGGATTAGTGGAAACAGTACCAACAGTTTCAGAACATGAATATGATAATAGCGGCGGAGGAGGTGGTGGTGGTGGAGATAATGGTGAAGGCAAAGATGTCAAAGGACCTATTGGTTTAATACCAATGTTATTTATTGGCAGGAGAGGTGTAGGCGAAGATAGGCCTCTAATTTGTGGAGGTGGTGTAATAGAAGGTGAAGAAGGAGAAGGTGATATAGATAACGATGATAATGCGGAATCGGGACTATCCGAATATGTATCTGGAATCCCTTGTTTTGGGAAAGTTTTGTTCACTACTGATGAAGATGGTTTTGGTAACGTAATTTCAGGTTTCACATAATGCATCTGGAAAGGCTTCGGTACTGAATTGAAATTTCTTGGTTTATCTTTTGCATTTTCCAATGTTTTTTTGGGAACTGGTCCAATACTAGCAGCTCGTCGACAAATAGCTTTTTGCTGGTGCTGGCTAGTGTTCTCAAATTTTTTCGATATTTCTTCGATTGATGAAGTCTTCTTTGTGAAACTATTACTTGGTTTTAATGTACCGTTTTTCCCGGTATTCTTTTCGAAAATTTTTGCCGTATCACTTACTGAAACTGGAGTAGTAGCTTCCAATAATGGCGGCGAAGAATCGCTTGTATTTTTAATGTTACGCGCCTCGAAGAATTTCGGTTGGAATTTTTCCGTTGCCGATGGGCTTTTAATTTCAATAAACAATTCCGTTTTCACTGTTGCTGCTTTATTATGATCTTTAGCTGATTTCATTATTACTGTAGGTTTAGTAAGATTATTTGCTGCAGAATCTGTAGAGTCGTTATAGGCAACAATCGATGATAAACTAGATGAATTGGATACACCACTGTCGTTCGATATTAAACTGAATTGTTCTTCTTTTTTATTATTGCTATTTTTATAACTTTCCAAAAATATAACATAATCTTTGTATTGCGGTTTACGATTGCTTCGAGTTAATGTCGCAGACATTGCAGAAAAATTATAAATGAACGAAAAGAATTCTGCGAAGGGACAAACAAAATATCAAATAAAAAAAAAAACGTTACAACTCCGCCACTTTAAAAAATAGATATTACAAATTCAAATAACACCGTTCGGAGAAACACAATACCCACTAGTCCCACAACAAAGTACTAGTCGTAAATACGTTTTACTAAACACGGTTAAAATGCGAATAAGTTCGACTTCGAGGTTTTTAAGAGACGCTTCGCACACTGTAATAACAACTTTTTGATTCAAACTTGGGCGACGCTGAACTTAAACGCGCAGTTTCATTAGGATGGAATTTTTTTCAGATAAAATATCATGAAATGCACCTTTGAGTGCCTAAACCCACACATACATATGTACACATACTTTAATTCAATAAGATATAATCAATTAAATCGGATCTATACATTATAATAATAATAGATAATAGATATTTAACCTAGCAGTATTTCAATAAACAATTTTCTTTGTTATAAATAATTTTTTGTGATAAAGTCCAAATTATAGATAGATTTAGTTATAAAATGAGTAAAGTGGTCTGCTGGTAAATTAACTGTCAGGAAGCACAAGATTTAGCTTTGAGAATATCAATTTAATAAACTAGAACATAATAGGTTTTGGCATCTGAATTTCTCAAAGCCTTACGCGTTCATCAGAGAATATGTACATACTTTCACTTGCACCACTTGCCTTTATTACAGCAGCAACAACAATATATATGTATAGGATCAAACCAAAGTTGAAGACAAAAGACTTTTGTAAAATCATTAACCTTCTTGTCTAAAATATAATTCTCAGAAGGATTAAATAATACGGTTGGCTTCACATTTTAAAGAAGTTCCATATCATGGAAGAGGATTATTAACCTCGCCTTAAGAATTAATTAAAAATTACAAAAAAAAAGAAATAAATGTTTAGATTATAAGAAGTCACTCACGGAAAAAAAAAACAAATGTTCGGTTTCAGTGTAGAAGTCATTTGATTTGATAAATCCAAATCACTTTCACATACATGATGATCGAGTCATGAATGTGAAGCGCGGTGTGAATCGAAAGGAAAAGAAATGTATAAAATGATGTTGATGAATAGTGATAAAACCACTTTTACTTTTTATTGAGATTAAGAATTCGTTTTTGACAAAAATTAAAAAATGGTAATTTATGGCCTACTACTACGTTGATTATAACGTTATTGACTATAAACTTCCACTTCTAGGGCTGAAATTCACATGTAGAATTTTAATTAGGCCAAATGGGAGCTGAGAAGACATTCACTTTCCCTATGTGCAACGAATATATTAATAAAATAAATAATAGTACGAAATAAGCGTTGACTCATCCATTAATATTTATTTACATACTTGATTGATAATAATCGCTTGTTTCAAACCACATTAAAGTAAAATATACATGAATTCGTCATATAGAATGTTATGTATGAAAATATATTGTCAAACATATATCGTGACGCATTTCTTAAAAAAAAACAGTGGCGGGTCTGCCCGTTGGTCACAGGCCATCTGAGACAATTCCCAAGTCTATTACTAGCAAATTTTTATTGTTGATGAAGGCAATAATTAAATATGTATTCCATAATGTATGAGTGAATAAAATTTTGCATTACGCAACTGCTGGTTAAGTGCCTATTTTTCATTTGATATGACACAATTTTCGAAATTTAGAATCGGAAATTGATCTATAAGAATTATTATTGTTACCATTGACCTTTTCTTAAAATAATTTTATGCAATTAGTTAGCTATAGTGACAGCTCTATGCTGAGATTAATAATATACATCTATGTGGAGCAGTAGACCAAAAACGACCTCGTAAACTCAACAATTTTTGTCTTTAGAATTTATAATAAAGGATTGGCCAAAGGCTGCTGGTATTGCTACCTTCGAATATTATATAAATATACTCGAATTCTTTTGAATGGAATGTTAAGAATTTGACATACTCGAGAGAGTGAAGATGCTGTTGATGATGGGGGTCTAGCCATAATAAAAATGATCAAAGAAAATGTTTAAAGCATTAATCATCTTTTTCGTTGGTTATCGAAAAATGTTATACTACATTATTACGCAATAAAGAAAATAAAATTTACATTTAAATACGACTTGATTTTCCCTCATCGAAACATACATATTCTTTGGGCCATTGACTTTAATGACTCGATAGAATTCTTATTACGAAATATATTTTTATATTATTGCAAATACATAGTATTTGTTGTTGTTATACTTTAATTAATTAGAAATCTTACGTAGAACAAAACATTTATATTTATTCTACAATTTTTCCCTTTTTTTAAATTTCTTTTCAGCAGCGTTCCTTAAATTTATTAGAATAATTCAAAAATATTGAGTCGCTCTCCCACGCGCGCTTTCGCCTCGGAGTAAAAAAAAATATATAATCAGACACTTGACGTAAAACGAAAAAATACTGTCACGAGTAGTTTAAATGTTTAAAATAAAATACATACATAATATTGTTGATGATGAATTTTATAATTCAGAATGGTTTTAGTTTTTAACGAAGTTATAAACCGTAATGATTATTTCGTGCTTATAATTGATGTATTTTGTCAATGCAAGTTTTAACATATTTATAAAAATAACCTTAGTATTAATTTAATCCTTTGTTTTATAAAGCTATCTACATATACAGAGTGGCCCAAGTCGTAAAGACCTTTATGAGAATGATTTGTCCTGACCTGAACGTCGTATATGTTATTGGTGGGACATTTGTTGGGAGATTAAAAATAGTAAAGTTCTATCTTTTAAACAAATTAGCTTATTATCATTATTGTAGTTATTAATATGTTACGCACATTTAAAATTCAGACACTTTGGCACGTAGTACGTACATTATAAAACAAATACAATTATTTCCTTCATATATTTTTTATTAATTTCGCTCTCTGTCTACACTGAATGTCAAATATATGTTTTTATTTGTATAACAACCTTCGTTTATTTTTCATTTTCATTAATTTTTTGAATGTTTCAGTTCTCTTATTTATTACTTTCAATGCAGAACAGAATTATGAAGGAATAATTTTTTAAACTATTAAAGATATAACTTTCAGTATCGTTTTTATCAGAGCAAAATAAATTTAAGGAGCTTCAATTTTGCTTTGCTTTTACCTGCACCCTACACTCCAGCTTTCTACCTGTCATCTTCGATTTCTACTTTAATTTGTCTCTAGTCAAATTGATTGATTAAAATCGACTCCTTATTACACACCTTTATTAATTTCCTTTCGAAAACAACTAATGGAAAAATATAAATTAATTTTCGCATGAATTTCACTCAATTGGTGTTCATTAAATCACAGACCTACTTAAAAGGCATCAGCTTTTCTTTCAACTTTTTAATAGCAAAAACACTGTAGTTCCAGGAAAAAAAATGTGCTATGTTTTAAGTTTAAAGTATCATCAGTTCAGTAACCATTAACTACAGTTTCAAATTATTTTTTTTATATAAACATGTTATAAAATGGGTATTTTTAAGCATGAAAATATTGCTTAAATAAAAAAAATCCGCCGGGGTCAATGATACCCATTTCAATTAAATACGTTGATGGCCAATAATAATAGTAATCATTATTATTAAATCAAGGCAAAGCTTTACGTCAATGCAAGATATTTGGATAGAAAGAATCAATACATTAATTGATTTATGCCCCATCCAGAACTTTGTTACTGCCTAGTGAACAGTATGGAAAGTTAACTATAATTTAATGCTTAAATGAATATACAGTATTTCATATAGTTTATCGTTAGAAAAGTCACCTAGGAAAAAAGCCAACAAACCACATCAAAAATCTCAGCATATAGATAATTGAATACAAAATTCAAATTAGTATCACTTACATTATAAACCATTAACATGTTCAAAATTTAGTGTACATACACTATCATGAAATTACACTCGAAAATGCACGTTAAACTGAATGGAACTACTATTTTTTGGAAAAATGAAAAAAATTCAACGGTCGCACCCGCTTAATATACCTGATGCTGTTGAGTTATAATTTCGAAACACTGAGTTAGCTTTTAGATCTGTTTTTTTTTTGAAATTACGAAGGCAGCAGGACGTTGCCTTCACATTATATATTATCGATAGCTAGAGCTTGTATATGTGTTTGTTGCCTTTATCTCGGCTGGAGTAATGCCAAAATTTTTATCCTCTGGATAGGAATATTATAATAATAGTAATAATAGATTTAATATTAAAAAAGAAAAGAACAAAAAAACAATAGCAACCTATGTACATCATATGTGGTGTGGGTTGAGATCACTAAAAAAAATAGCGAAAAAATAGAATTTTTTATAAGCAATAAAATAAAACGATCAAGGAAAAGTTCCTTAAAAGGTTTGGATGCATTAACTATGACATGCGGTCATGAAAATAAATTTGGTAATCAGCTAATTAGTTATAAAAGCCATACTTTAATTTAAGCCGTTTATTTAAACTTTAAATTTTTAAACTAAAAAATTATTTAAAATTTAAAGGAAAATTCAAAATAACCGTTATATAACGTACAATCAAAATACCGAATCACTTTAGCAGATTTAGCAGTTTCAAATTAAAAGTTAAAACTGTTAAATAGGCAATGCTCTTTCGGATTATATTTATCCTTCTTGCTCCAACCAGATAAAAAAAGGCCAATAAATGAATGTCAAGGTCAGTAACGTCTCAACAACAAGCTTTAAATTTTTAACCCCGCCAACCGCGATAATATACCTTAAAGAAAAAATATGATACATGTATTAGAACTTTAAAGAATATAATACTTAATATACGCGTTTTAATTTAATGGAAATAATGTTGTTTTATCTTCTATTGCATATTCTAGCTGTAAATTGCAATGAGCATAGTTTGGAAATGAGCGAACAAGGAAAAATGCAGTACCAGGTAGTCAATATGTGTTATTCTATTAGGACTTGGCAATCATTCAATTGTACGAAAATATAATTCTATTCGATCAGTTAATAATCGATTTTATTTTAGTTAATAAAAGAACGAGAATTAATACCAAAATATGGTCAATGCTGGAAATTAGCTTTAGATAATTTGGAAGCGAGTTGCCGTTATTTATCCGAAGACACACAAAGCAACATGGCTCTTCATTTCGCCAATTGTTTTCTGGAAATGTCCGGCCATGAGACGTATAATTGCGAATTAAATAGAAAACCAAATTTACGAAAAATATGTATTAGCAGTATGACTGACAGGGCGTTTAATGTTTATATAGAATTTTATACGCATACACAAAACATTTGCTGGTTTTTACACGGACAAATGTGGCAGGAAATAATGGCAGAAAATACTTTGAAATTTAGTCAACAATTACGACAATCAGCTAGACAGCAAGCGGATTTAATTAACGTACAGAAAAGTAGTATTGTTTTACAAGAAAAAATGCTGGAAAAGGGACAATTTCTAGAACATATATTGGATGACTTACATGTTTCTATGATAACACATAAAGAAGTCTTAACGGTAATAAGCTTATTGAGTTCAGAAAAATTAGTCTTTGTAATGGAATAATATGGTCGAACCCTGGTCTGTTTTCTGAGTTTGAGGAGTTTCAACTCCGAAAACAAGCCTGGTTGAATATAGGCAAATGCGAGTTATATTGTTGTTAGATAGATTCAACATTAAATCGATTCCTATAATTTCCAGATTTTAGCTGAAAGTGTATCCAGTTTACAATCGTGGATTATCGGAAAAATATCATGGTTCGATTCAATCATTTTCAACACCCTAATGCTGCTTTTAGTTTTTCTATTTACATCAACATCGCGTACAATTTCAGCTCGTCTTCCATTGATTACTCTAATTTTTATTAATCTTTTAACAGAACGACTTATTTGTTTTTTATTTTCTGAACGACAAACAGAAGTCGATACACAGAAATTATACGACGCCATACAATCATCTATTTGGTATTTACGTTATTTAATTACATTTATTGCTATTGGAATAATAATTTACAGTATAGTTTCATACAAAGATGTATTACAACAAAATCTTGCATTATTAAGAACCATTGAGAAACAAAATGAAGAAATAATGCGAAGAATTGTACGAAATAATTCAATTTTAAAATCGACAACACCTGTTGATAGCGTTGATGTTATTAGTGAGGCTATTGGAGAAATAAGTTATAAAAATGAAGGTAAATGTCATCACTGTAGAGTTAAATCAAAAGATGATGAAAGAGAATCCAGTGTTGAATCGAAAGGAACGAGTACAAGCTCTGCTAGATATAATTTAAGAAGTTCAAGACGAGGTACACCAGTAATTTCAGCATATAAGGAAACATCTTAACTATTAAATTTTTGCTTTTAATGTATGTTTTTGAATTGTTATTCATGTGTATAATTATTATTGTAAAAACTATTTTATTTATACTTTTTATTAAAATATTCTCGATAGAATACTTTTATATAAATAAATATCGTTATATAAAGACAGTACCTGTGGACAGAACATCGGAAGCTGTTATTTTATTTGGAAAAGATTAACAAAATTCTAAAATAATTAATAACGTTAGTATATTTTAGAAAAATATAGATCATATTCAAATATCACATATAAGAAATAAGTACATTCTCTCTATTATTTATTATTTTCACTTTAACTTCTTAATTTTGCTAGTTGTGCTTCAATATCAGCATCAGTAAGCTCATTTGCTTTGCTTCCAACCTTTCCGGATCCAGGCAGAGGTGCATCAGACATCTGAAACAAAAAGATATCCGTTCATGAGAGTGCTTTACTCTTTGTCCATCCGTTTTATTAAGTTTATATGAATTATGTATCCAGCATTATTTTGATGACTAATTGGGGATGGATTCTTACTTTTCCACTAATTTCAATGCCAATTTCATCTAATACTTTGGTAACAATATTATCACTTTCTTCTTCATCTCCAGATTCAGTAAGCATTTCATCCAATGTATCATTAACTAGAAAAAAAAAACAAATATATGAAATAGTTAAAATAGTGAAGTAACATGTAGTACAGAATAGCAATAATACACTCTTATACCAAACGGTATAACATTTTTAACATACCCATTTCATCTGTCATTTCTATCTTCATATTTTCTCGTGAAAATGCATTTACTGTGGCAGCAATTTGTTCTGGTTTCATAATACGATTCATATTTGACATTGTTTTTCCAGCAATGCCAATTGATTCAGCCAGCTTGATATTGGCACCCATTGCTTTATTTTGGAACTGAACTCCAGTAATTTTACTTCCAGCAATATATGAACGATTCTTTTGTTTACGTAATTGAACTAGTTGTTTTGCTAAAATTTTACATCCTTCATTGTTTCCTTCTTTAGCCAATTTTCTGATTTCTTGTTCCTTTAAATTGTAAGATTAAACAGGGTAAATTATGGCAATCATTCTTTAATTTGCAAAAGTGCTGTCCTACCAATTTCTTTTCTTCCCTTTCTAGTTTTAAACGATCTCTTTCTAAGTCTCTATTTACTTTACGTAATGATCGATCTGTTTCTCTTTGCTCCTCTAAAATTAAAAATTCAATTGTATTCGGACACTTTTAAATTTAAAAAAAGTAATAATTAATTCTATTCACCTTTAGGATCAGGTTTGGACCAAAAATTGAAAAACGACATTATTCTTATAATTGCTAGAAAAATAATATTATATATATATAGATACGTAAATTAAAAATGATAGTTTCTAGTTTCTATTATGTCCGGTCAAACTATTAGCAATTTAGCTTAAAATGCTGAAATCAAATTCAAAAGATACTTATTCTTAGACCCATAACGGCCATAACAAACAAAACTGAATTAAAAAACGTAAAAAATAATCTCTAATGTCATTTAAATTGAACCTAGCCTAGAAAACAGAATTTAATAGAGAGCACACAGATGTTCCAATCCAATCCAAACAAATACAAAGATACAAAGAAGTTGACAGACGGATAGTTTCATGTATGCAACTGACATAATAGTACGGCGGATATAAAGTTGCCTACTCTTATAACACTTAAAAAAAAATAATGTTAGAGTTGAAGATTTCAAATTAATCTTAATTTTGTAGCTGCGTCTCAGCACTCATTTGGTTCAGTCCGCCTATGGAGATCTATAAGGAGTAGACTCAACCTAACAAAAGTCAAAATATTTGTGGGTCAGAAAAGTTTTTGTTCACCAGAGGGATTTGTGTATATTGCGATAATTGCAGGTGATTGTCAGATCAGTGACGTGCTTTGTTATTATTGCGTTTTTAAATTAGTTTAAAATTTTACATTAATTTTGATATTTAAAATAATCCATAGCATTCCAAAGAAACAATATAACTATTAAATAATTTTTAATAACAATTTCAAAATAAATTTTACTTTACATAATAAATTAACAAATATGTTTGTAATATATTTTTAACCAATCTTATAGCTTATAGCACGTCACTGATCATAAAATTAATAAAACTATGCCAATTTTTCAAATAACAATTGTTGCACTATATTAAATATTCATTTTTACAATCATAGTTTTAATCTGTTGCCATAAAATCTATGATTTTTCTTAAAAATAAGAAAATTGGATTCTCTCATAAGAGCAATGTTAAAAACAGTGTCTCTGTTTTTAACAGAATAAGTGATTTTTTTTTTACAGTGGCCTCGAGACTAACGCCAGATTAATCCGTCAAAATAATTTTGGCAGTGATGTGATAAAAATGAATCCATTTTCAGTTTTGAAATAGTATATTTGAATACAAGTGTGAAAAACCGCTTGTTTTTTGGTGCGAACGAGTTTGAAACACGAGCTGCGAAGCAGTGAGTGTTTCATTAGTGAGCACGAAAAATCGGTTTTTCATACGCGTATTCAACGCTATTTTTTCTAATGAGGTAATTTTATTCAACAAATAATTAATTAAAAAAATTAATTATGTCTGCCATTTAATCCAGAAATTGCTTTGTTTTTGCTGAAAGTAGGTTTTGTGGTAATAACTGAATTTAGAAGATGAATTTTAATATAATCTAATAAATAAAACTACGAAATTACGTTATTATACGTCATTAAATTGCGTGCGAAAAACTTCTACTTTTCGGCACTCAAATCGACTAAAACGGGTGCCGAAAAGTGCACTTTTCGGCACCGAATTAGAAAAATATACATTTATATCCATACAGTGGTAAAAAATTGGTCCTACCCATTGTTTTGTCAATAATTCATTCATTGTACAAGAGGTGAAATGTGTATTTTTACAATAAAAAATGGAATCGATTTTTGACTTGCCTGCAAAGGCATATATAGGAGGGGACTAGGCAGGTTGGGAATTTGTGGTTTGATAATGGGACAGGAAAAGTGGGAAAAGAATTTCTCAACTAAAATTCACTAGAATAGTTCTCTAGTATTTTAGAGGAGCTATTAGGTATTTAAGTTTGTTTTTAGTTTTACATAAAAAGTAAGAAACGAAACTCCAACGAAATTCTCGTCGAGATGGGATGTTTTTCACTCTTTATATTATTGTTATTAAGAGCAATTTAAATTGCACACTGCAAACTCAAATTGTCTCAGGTTTTTTAAACGGGGACGTTTAAAAAAACGCTTTTATTAAAACCACTCATATGCTAAACAGTAAAGAGACAAAAGGGCTAGAGCTTACTCCTAACTCTGCATCCGTCAAACATTCCATGTTTGGTTTTTTTTGCTGTGTGCCACACAGAAAAAAAAGCCGTTTCCAAATCGAATAATAAAAGTGTAAACTGCAGCGGCCTTTTCCAACCGTAGGACTAGAAAATTTCATATCCTATGCTTGTAACATGAAAGAGGAAAAATATATAAATGATGCAGAATGCAATGATGGGGGGTAATGAAAAGTAAATATTTTCCGGCAAGTGCTTTTCCCAAAAGGTAGGTAAATTGAATTGAAAATTTTCGTTTGCAAATTGCAAATATACGAAACATCGGTGTATGTATAGTGAATTATGAATTTGAAGTATAATAAAACTAACATACAATTAAATGCATATGCATGTAATGTTACTTCATACTTAGCGAAAAACAGTATAAAGTATAATATATATATATTATAAAGTCTACCAACATGATTACCAGTATAGCATATCACCGTATACCACTATAATTTAGAGAAGTTTGTTTACGTAATTTATTTAATTTATTATGTAAAATTTGATGTGTTCAAATTGGTATTGAAATGCAGCCCTGGTAGAGTAAATATTTTTTTATCTTGGTCGTTCAAGATTTGTTTAATATTTAATAATATGAATCAATTTTATTTACATAATGTCGTACAACTGTTTAATTTCTTTACTTTTGCTATTTTCTTGATAGATCAGATTTAATTTTTCAATTATAACAAATTTTAGTTGTATTGTCTATGAATTATAAGGAATTACAGTAGCGTTTCAATTGAAAGTATGGTTGTCTCTTTTGTATACACATAAAAAGCGAGACAAAAACGTTATCAATTTTGCCAATTGAATATATTCCAAATAGGGATGCAACGATTACGATTAGGATTAATCGTAATAGGCGATTATTAATCGTGTATCTTTCAGGCTGTTGGAAAATTCGCGGAAAGACTACCTGTTTTCGATCTACTTGGTATTGACCGAACCCTTGCAACGGCTTTCTTTACTTTTTCCAATGCACAAATTGCATTGTATTTAATACAGGCTGTCTGAATTTGTAGTTGTGCAATTAATTTCAAATATTAACCAAATATGCAAATATTGATAGCATATTTAATGAAATATTTGATTCTGTTAGATATGCCAAATATGTATTTCATATAATTTTTAGGTATTCTAATTATTTCACTGTAAATTCTATTGTATTTTTTCAGAATTTTGTTTGGGTTATAGAATTCAAACCTTGTTTTTTTTTAAATTTAATTTTAATTATAATATTTATTTATAACTTTTATACTATATTTTATAACTATTTATAACTTTATGGAATAAAGTTAATTTTTAATTATTTTATCTAAAAAAATGAATAAATAACTGGTATTAATAGATATAGTTACGTTTTTTTTGGTTTGAAAAACTTTGAAAATAACTTTTTGAACTGTTTTACATAGTACAGTATTTTAAAAATATATGTATATTAAGTATTGACCATGAATTAGCTATTATGATTAATAATCGGAATCGTAATCGTAAAACAATAATCGTTGCATCCCTAATGCCAAATAATTTGGAATTAAAAGAATTAAAGTAAATTTTCGCTTATCTTTATCTGTACTTACTATGTGTATTAATTATTTTGGAATGAATCTTCAATAATTGTGTCTTTATTATTTAAGAATTCTAAATTAAATCGATTAAAATATCAATATAATTCTAAAAATAATTGTGATACAAAGTTGCACAAAATTTATGATAATAACTGTGATACATTCTATTGCCTTAAATTGTACGTGAATAGTTTAGTTGAAAAATGTGGTGTGTTGACAATGTTTATGTTTTTTTGCTTTCAAACTTTTATTTGAAATACCTAGGTAACAGAAAAAAATTGCTTAAGGTGCCTTAAGCGTATATGTGTCCATCCTTGTCTAGGGGAGTGCTAAACTTCTCTCCTTTCATTAAACACATGCGTAGTTTTTAATATGAGGTATTTGAACGCAATTCGTATCAGTACAAAACGGTGGAATATTAGTATTAGTACGGCCATCTAGACCTATACAGCTGAACTTCAGTATAATGCTTTATAGAATCCTATGAATATTAAATTTAATATTTGAGAATAACAATACAAGATATGCACATTTGAGAAATAAAAATATATTTATTAAGCAAAGGTTTGCCTATTCGGTCATCGTCCATCTAAATTCCAGAACATACATCATCAAACTCTTAATTTGTTCAGTAAAATTTTTAATACTTCACTCTATTCCTCTCTCTACTTCTTTCTTTTGTACAATTAAATTCATTTACATTTAATTAGACTAAAATTAACTTAGCCAACTATAAATTGACAAAATGTATTTATGGGGCAACGAGGGACTATTGTGCTTGCATATAGATATAACTTTAATTAAGGCGACCGCAGATTGTCATTTTCTATTTCCTGACATTTAACTTGTTTATGGTATCAACGAAAGTGTCTAGAGGCAATCAGGTGTATCTAGAAACTCTGATTTATGTGGATTCGACACATCTATAAGACGATTCTCATCTTTAAACTATGATAAATTAAAAATATAGCCAAGATTTACGGTCACCTTTATACAATCCGTCATAGTGTCCGTATATAGTTTGATGTGGTTTTGCTTATAAATTTAAATGAGCATCAACAGCATCAGCAGTAACAATTCACATCCACGTAGATCCATGAGTTCGTTTTCATTTAAATTTAAAGTTCATTTTAGTGGAATTGAGCTGATGTGTGTTTCTGTATTAGAATTGACTATGAAGCAAGGGGGGTTTTTAAAATTAATAATGGCTAAAGTAGCGGGTGGTCACATATTTAAATGGGTATCTCCTTGTTAGCTGCTGCTGTGAGCCACCCACTGCTTTGGCCAACACATCTTTTTTTTTTCTCCGTTGATTATTTAAATAATAGCAATTGAGAAGGTAGCCAGCCAGCCAAGAGAGTCAAACTGAAATGTAAATATATTCATGTTGATTATGCAATGAGCAAAAAAAAAAAAAATAGAAGTGAATAATGGTTAAAAAATTAAACTACCACCTTATATATATATATATATATATATATATATTCTCTAGCCTATGTTGATCTTACGGCAAAAGGCACAACAGAAATAGAGAAAAATTGAAAAGAAAACTAATAATAATAATAGAAAAGAATAGCTTCGCAAATATTTGTCCAAAGGGATTTTTCTCTATAAAGGGTCGTATATTTCTTAATAATAAATAAATAACGATGAAAAATAATCGTAAATATTTAAGCACGAATATGTACATTTTATCTAAAAAATTTAATTTGCCAGTCACAGGGACTGGAATGCAGAAGTACCAATCAACAATGTACAATTATTAAAAATTCTTTTTAACAGCATACCTTCAATAAGGTCAGATTTATATACCTACTTGTTTTTCTCTATAATTGATTACTTAATTAAAAATTGAAATCGATTGTTACAATTTCGATAGAATATATTATTATTATTATTAGATAATATTAAATCTTCTCATTTCATTTCTTTCTTTTGAAATAATTACAATTATTCTTATTCTTACTATTATTATTATTATTGACCTCATATGGCGAATGAGATTGTCTCTCAGCAAGTTGCTTTTTGTAGAGAAAATGGATCCATTTCAGCATCATTCTTTATAATCAGCTATGCTGTGTTCTTAAATTATTTTGACATGATGTTTAATATTAAAATATACAAGATGATCCATTTAGGCATTTATAATACCCTCTATACCTATAATAATAAGGTTACTAGATTTGAAAGTGTTCATTCTAATACACAATTAAATATGGAAAAGATGCATGGCATTTTTCCCCCAAAATGGCTGTCTTAAATAGATTGCTGTTTGCTAACTTAAACTTTCGGGAAGCAGTTTTCGCATGGTACAGAATAATGTCTTCACAGTATAAAATTGAAAAGGTGGAGGGATATTAAACAAAAACATCTCGTGTAAATGCTATATTTTAGCAAACGATTTCCTTAAATCGTTCCAAACAAAATACGAATTCAGTAATAAATTATGTTGAAACAAAGTTGCCACCGGTAAGTATCCATCCTGTATAGTCATTCATCAACAATCGAGAAAGGAATATAACAATAAAAAAGAACCCTTTTTTGATTTGAGACACTTAATTCAACTCGTTGGTACATTGGATCTGCTTTTCGCTCCCCGGGGCAACCACTATTTGAACTGCTTCGGTCGGTTGGTCATGAGGATTCGATTGTTAGATAGCTGGCAGAGCTGCATGTTTATGAACATTTTCACCATATTATGGAGACGCCGCTGGGGAGGCTCTTTTTTTCGAAAGATTACTCCAAATATCTTGACACGGGGTAATCTCTCGGCATTAAATCTACCTATAGGCGGTCAGTCGTGTGAACAAAACGTCAGTTCGTTTTGTTGATGTACACCTTCGTGAGAGGTGATTGTAAAAACAGAGAGAATGTATGTGGCCAAACAGATTTCTTTATGCCATATTTTAATAAAAAGAAAAACTTTATAGACGAAAAGCGACAACCCTCAAAATATCCTTTAAATCATGCATTATCAAAGAACTACCCTGCTGCTGCTATCCACAAATTTCCACAAAACATAACCGAACTCCTCCCTATTAAAAATAAATCAGTACAAATTCTTTAACATTTTATATACATACTGTGCACCTTGACCTATTATAAAAGCGATTTCTTGAGGTTTTTACTAACAAAAGCCACCGCGAAACATACATATTTGCACATGCCCTTCATTTATGAGAGCCCTATCAATATAATAGGATAGGTATAACTAACGAATTCAGCTATGGCTATTGTAAACGCATTTTGAGGGTATAAAATGAACAAAAAGTAAAAGTAAATGGTGAAATAAAGTCGATACATCTTCTTCTATTCCTTTTCTTTGCTTCCCATTCTGCTCTTCTTTTCCCTACATCACATCCCATCAATATTCGATTCAAAACCAACATTACCCCTCTTCTTTACTTCTACATTAAAAAAAGTATAGATATAAGGTATATCTGGCTTTTTCTTAACATTGACTTTGATAGAAACCAGGTTGTTGTTAATCTTTTACGTTCAAGTTTTAACATCTGCTTAGAGTGCTGAAAAAATATGATAGTTCTTCACCATACAGGGTACACTAATAATTTCCCCTAGAATGTTTGAATATTTTTCTAGATTATGTATAATTCAATCGAGGAAATGAAAAAACAAAAGGCATAATAGTTGCATTGACTTTGCTTTCTAGCTCTGTCAGGTTTGAGTAGGGGAAATGATGAGCATGGGGGCAGACTATGTGAAATATACGAATGCATAATTTTACCGTATTCTTTCTGACTTGGGTTAATGTATTGACTCCAAGCATCGATGAACAAAAAAGTATAAAATTTTTAAAGTAAAATAATTTTTTACTGATTTTGAATATATCATATTCGAAGAGAAGGGTGAAGAGTGAGTAGAGGCGAGTTGGTATGCAAGTTCAGCACGACATTTTTCTCTCGGCCTTTCAAAAAATTACCATTAATATCCAAGTAAAGCACCTTTTGGATGACTAATATTTTTTCGTTACTCCATTAAAGATATCACTGAAGTTATTGGCAGTGATTTTTAAGAAAGGCAAAACTTTACAGGCTGCACAGAGCAGCTGCGAGCCCATCTATTCGCAAAGATTAATGTAGATCCTTTCAATAAAGAAGAATAACAAAAAGAAAAGAAAATGAAGTTGAAGAAAGGAGTAATTGATAATCTAGCCAGAATAAAATGCTTATGCAAGTTTTTTTCTCAAATCATCCTATACATATTATTATTATTATTATTTGTCTATGTAAGCAATACAGTTTAGCTCGTGGTGTTGCATGGTGAATTCATCTTGCCTCATAAAAATCGAAACGTAAAACAATAAAATTAACCATAAAAAAATAAAGGGAAATTAAACAAAATCCTTTCACAAAAAGGGATTTACTATATCCATAAAAATGCCTATTGGAAAAAAGAACGTTATTATTGTGACTATTGAAAGGGGTCGATACAGGGAAGAGGCGGCAGGCAAAGTTAGTTAGGCAAATGATAATTTATGTGACATATGCATATATAGAGTATCTGAAGCTTTATTTAATCGAAAGATTTTCCCAATTTTTATTGTGGGACATTTCAAAAACTTTTTGCCTTCATTAAAATATGTTTGGAAAAAGATTTTTAAAGGAGCTCTTTAAAAATCATGTCAGTTTGCTCTTATGAGAACAAAGTAGTGATCGATTCTTTTAAAAAAATTGATTTATTAATCGATCTTTATGACTGTCGATTATTTTTTGAATCGATTCAAAAAAGTGACCAATCGAATCGGTTGACCATATTTTCTAAATATGAAAATTGGCAATTTCAATCAATCCAAAAAAAAGTTCAGAGTGAACGATCAATATATAATATATTTGCCTAGTTGTATTCCTTACATTACATTACGCATACGAATCGATTCTTTGAATCGATTCTGGTAGAAATAAGAAATAATCAACAACACTAGAACAAAGAGTTTTAATGTCGTCATTTCCGTAATGTATTTGGATGTGACGAATTATATTTGCTCATGCGCACACTTATACAACTAAGTGTTTAGTTGTATCTACGATAAGTTGTATCGTAGATAGCTTAATGCCGGCTGTTAACACTCGGATAGTCAAACTCTTTTGTGTTTAATATACGCTTGATCATTTCAACCTCAGAACTAAACGTAAAATTAAATAATGTTAATAATGGTTTATGACTTAAGTTTTAACGCTAACATTAACTTATCTTATTAAGGTACACGTTTACGTTACGTCTAAAAGATAATAAAAAAATAATGATTAAATAATTCATCTTTCTTATTTTTGTAGAGAATAACAAGTAAAAATATTAAATCATTATCGAAAATTTGGCATATTCATTATACATACTACGTACATAGGCTATACAATTACATGCATTATAGTTGGCGCAGTCTAGTTCTAGTAGTTCTCAAGTCATCTAGTTATTGGAAGTCACAATAACATAAGCCGAACACAGACAGAGAAAAAATTAAAGATGCTCTTGTAAAAGTTACTCGTAAAGATGAATATCGATTTACCTTACTTCGATAAATGACGATACATGTCCATACTTAATTAAAATAAGTATCGATATTTCGAAAACAAATAATTTCGGAAGAGTTTGTTTCTGTTTAATCTGAGCTCATGGCAGCGATCCACCCTGTATATTGTTTCAATTTTATGGGACCTTTCCCCCCATTAATCAATACCACTGAACAAAAAAAATTTATGAGTTATAAAGTGCCTAATTCAGTTTCCTCCATTTAATGATAACAAATAATATTGATGATGATAGAATGGCAATGGAATGAGGTGTATGATATAGCAGGGTAGGTAGGGATCAAAAGAGTTATCAAAAAACTAAAAAGAAAAAATTCTCGAAATACAAAAAAATACAGAATCGATGGGGAAATTGATCCCTAAATGGCTTTTAAATTAAAATTAATGGCTAATACGTTTTCCACCACTGAACAGAGACAGACCTCTGGAACAATATGAGTGAGAGAGTGTAAGAGGCACGAGATAATAGATCTTTTGATATTATTATTAGTATTTTGTTTAGTGCTGTTTCACTTTTGATTAATTGATAGCAAAGTAATCTTTCGCATCAGCATCAATTTGAAGAAAAAACATTGAATGGACATTTTGCTTATTAATTTGAAAGTAATTTGGGTGGTAATTAATGGTTTTTTTTATAGACTTATTATCCTAACAACTCTGAACCTGTTCCTTTTCTTTTTCACAAACAATCGTCATCAGATAAATATGAACATAAATCGAAATAAAAAGCTTTAAGATACGCTACATCCCTTCTTTTTTTCCCACACACAGATGGAAAAAAAATTTTCGGGTAGAAAACTCGTTCTTTGGGTACCAATACTATTGCCAGTTTTTGGGGATATTAACAGATTCTAGGCTGGTTTAATAGACTATTCAACAATATACAGAATATTCCTTATAAAGGGAAAAAATTTAGTTTATGAGGTGTAAAAACATTAATCTTCCATTCCTTTCTTTTTCGAAAGATCTATTTAAAGTCATCCGAGATGTTTCCATGGCCGGAATAGAAATATATATATATATATATATAGATATTTATGTACAGATAAATGGAAAGGAATAAATTATAAAATCACCAAATGTCGTTTTTTGTCCTATCATACCCGTTTTCGAAAATAACACAATAATGTAATGCAAATGAATGGCCAAAAAAAACAGTCTGGTCCATCCTGTCAACGGCGTAATTAATCAACACTCATCTGCATAAATACATATACAGCCATATAGTAGAATATGGCCCGCTATTTTTAAACTGCATATGCCTTGGCACATAGATGGACATATATCAGATAAGCAGCAACAAAGCAACATTACAAACGCTCGCAAATTGTTAGTTTTAGTTTTTCTTTTTTCTTTTTGATGTATTACATTACGCTGTTTGTAGTGCTAATGTAATAATTAACTTTGGATGAGTAATCTTTGGATTTGCGTTGATCCTTGGTAAAAGGACGAATTTTGAATGTAAACATTTTTCAGTGTCAAATATAGTAAAAAGATCGAAGAATAATTTTGGATGATGGACAAAGTAAAATATTTTGTCCAGAGTACGAGTTAGTACCATTCTAATGAACCATAATAAACCATTCGTATACATGTGCTGCCACATAGTTAGGTGCTATATATTCTATACGTTTCACAATACACAAATAGTGTTTTTATTTAATTAAGTTTGGCTTTTTAGCATCGCCCACACGTACATCTTCAGCAAGCATCTTCACTTTTGTTATGTGTATTATAATTAAGTGTGTTTAAGCAAGTTCGAAAGGTCATAGCCGACCATGCCATTGGATTGGATTAACCAGTATTTAAAGAAGTATGTTGTATATGTATGTAAAGAGAAAAAAAAAAAATAAGTCGAATTGAGGTTCGTTTAGTTGAATAAGTTGAACATTTTTAATTTTTGTTTCGTGCAGATGCTTGTATAAATGCAACGCCCACAATGCTATATGACTTGCAATGCTAATATTTAGTTATTCGAAAAATAAATAAGAACTAGAATGAACTAGTCAGCACTTCAAAAGTTAACGAACGGAATTAATAATTAGAAAATTTAAAAAACTGGAGTAGTTAATTGAAAACCTACGAGCCCATTTTATTTATTTCTGTAAAAAAACATTACGTATAACCTGGATTATATTTTTACCCTCAATCAATTTTTATATAAAAATTTAATCAAATTTATCTCTTGAAATAACCAACCGACTTCAAATAGGGAAGAAAAATATTATTAATTTAAAACACACTAGGCGTCCATTACTCGTTGCAACAGAGCGCTTCTCTTCGTTCAATATGATTTTAATTAAATTATAGTCAAGTTTTGAGTAGATACGTAGATGCCTACTTGAAACAGTCACCGAATAAAATACATACTGGTTGTATGTGAAAATAGAAGAAGAAGAAAATAAAACGAAGCAAAGCGGTGGACACGAAAATGGAAAAAGTATGTGAATTTGTGTTTGTTTTGATGGTTTTTGATCAATTAGTTAATGGATTTTAGTGCATGAATGCCATTAAACATTTAAGTAGAATAAATCAAAATTCGGCTGATTTTGTGTATTAATAATAAATCTATCACTGAATGAAGTGAATGGATTTATGATGTTTTGTTTAGTTTTATAAAATTGGCTGTAATTGGCTGTTCAAAATGTTTATTTTGCAATTCAAATCAACTGTCGTTATTAATCAACATGTCAGTTATTTGTCGAGTTATTTATTCTGATATTGACTTATCGGTGAATACAAATTTCTCGCATTTTACGTTTCTGGGAATTTACTCGCGATAAGAAAATATCGATAAGTATGCAAATTCCCATTTTATCATTACGAATCGGAAATATTCAGTCTATATTTGGTTCGTTTGTTTGTGTTGTTTTGCCCCTCACCATCTCGTAATGTTATCGTTTCTGATTATTAAAATCATTTCCAAGATTGAATTTATGTTGGTAAATTGCTATGTTTAAGACATTTCTTTCGATAATCTGACAGACTTTTGGTAGAAAGTGAACCTTATACTATACAGAAATAAAAATGTGTTCGACACAGCACTTCGTTAATTACTAATACCTACATAACAATAATATTCAATGACCAAGCATTATTTATTCACTCTCCTATCTAAAACCATCATCAAATTTTCATTGCCGGCCCCTGATGACCGTGATAAAGTCAAAACGTTCGTCACCAATATCTATTCAATGGAAACACCTTTTATTTATTATTGGATGTATAGCCCGTAGTTTTTCGTAGTACCATTGTGATCCATGATAGTACTAATCTATAAATAATAATAATAATACACAGATCTTACACGCCTTTCTTCTCATTATTTTTTGTATATTATCATCGGCATGATCTTTGATATGATACTCATTTTTGTTGAATAATTTGGGAAACTTTAATTAGCCCTCTCGTATAATATGTAACCCATGTCACTGTCAATTCGCTGGTGTCAAAAGTTTACTTTGGAAGTTCTTCGATTTTTAAATTTGGGGATGTGGAGGGTGGATCAGTTCTATTTTTTTTTCTTTTTTCTCCGTCTCTCTCATTCTATATAATTATACTATGAGTGACTGTTTTAAATAAAAAAGCTACTAAATCATTTTTAATTTTTCCGCTGTTCTTCATTTTGAATTTATAAATAAAGGGTTTCTGGGGCATAGTTATTTTAAAAGAAAATTATAGAGTATTTAATGCATATGCAGATTGATTTACTTCTTTATTTTAATAGGAGAACGATGGACTTTAGTAGATTAGATTCTCTGGTTGATTATAGTGGAGATTTGAAAAATTTATATCTCCGAATGGAAATAAATCGATTTTCTGTTAATGTTTTATATTTTACAAAGCCAGCCATGCAAACAACACGTCTCCGCTGAGGAACCATCAGCAACAACAAACAAATCTCTCATGGGAACCTGGTTTTAGTTTATCCTTCTGTTGGTCGACTTGCATTACAATAGTAATGTACAGGTGCTGAAAAGTGGCGGCGACAACTTCCCGAACCCTTCGAAGGCGATGGGAAAAATGCAACACTTTCTCACATAATTCAATCTATAAGGATAATACGAATGGATACAATAACCCTTTTTATGACAGAATCAATCAGCAAACAGCTGCTGTTGGTAGTATTATGGTGGCTGTTGAGGGATGACAGATAAAGTTTCAATTTTCACCTACACATTATTTGGAAGATAAAACGATGAGAAACAAATTGAAATCAAATCAATATCTACATGGCTTATAATTCGTAATTTTCCTCTTCCTCTTTTGAATTCTCTACATTCAACTATGGCACTTTCTTGACATTGTTCATATACCTACACAAAATACAAGTATACAACATAATTTCTCTCTTCCCCATCGAATACAACAAGTAACCCAATTGTATAATAATAATCAAAATGGAATACAAGTTTCCTTTTGGTATGGGCACGTTTTTCGTGCCGTGCAGCTCTATATGAAAACGTGCCACGCCATATGATTTTGAGCACAGGCAGCTCAAGCTTTGAGCTACAAAATGCTGAACTTCCAAGAAATTCCATTTGAACCAGTTCAAAATCAAATTGCATACTAGGAACAATATAGTAATAATAATAATAATAATAGTAAGTTATACTTAGATTGGATTTAGAGCGGAAAATTAAATTCCATATAACCCCCCTATGCCGTGTCTCGCTTTATTCATTGACATTATTATTGAAATTTTCAAAGATTGTTATTAACGATTTATTATAATTTGCGAATCGCATGAAAAACAATGGGAAGGATGGGCGCAGAAATAGTAATTATTTGCTGTAGGTGTCTGTATCTGATGTCTTCTACTATTGTGAATTAAAATAGCATGTTTATTATTGATGAGAGCCAGAGACAAGGAGACAACGACTCACTCTCTAATTTTTTTTCAATATGAACTTGAACAACGCTTCGTTATGAGATGAAGAAAAGAATTCCATCTCTACAATAATTATTATTTCAAAGAATTTCAATTTTTTCATTTTTTCTTTAAGATTTATTTTTATTTTCCCGACTCGAATGACTAGGAAAATTGTTCTATATCAACTGCTTTAATAATCAGAACAATTATTAGTCGTATTACTACAGCTGTAAACGCACACGAGCTATTTGCTATTTATGTTAACACACAGCACAAGGAAAAAGTATAAATTCTAAAACGCAGCAAAAAGTTGAAAACTTTTAAAAGTTTTTCGCAATGACAGCAACAACAACTTTTTATTTACCACTTTAATGGCCAGTTTTTAGAAAAATATAATACTGCAGCTGCTGCCACTGTTGCAGTAACAAGCTCCTTAAAAAAAAGAACAAATTTAAAAATCGTTGACTTTGAAATATTTAGAGCATTTGGAACGCAGCTGAGCCGAACCAACTACGTTCCAAGTTTGCTGGTTATTTAAATATACATCATTTTATTGACTTATCTTTTCATCAATAAAGAATGCTTCAGCCCTAAAAATCCTAGGAAATAAACTCATTTCATTTTTAAATTTTTACAAGTATAACTTTTGGTGTTTTTCTTTTTTTATCCTGAAATCTAGCGAGAACACGAAACGCGACCAGTATTTCAAACAACACATTAACTAAGAAAATGGAGACCTTTTTTCCTTTTTTTAGCCTTTAATCTGTGCCGCTTTTTTAGAAGATTGATAAAAAATGTCTCTGAATGCCATAGTATTCAGGTTCTACGTTCTGATGATTACTGTTGATTACGAAGCTTTAACTAAGCATTTATCGCATTAAAAGCAGAGAAAATTGGCAAAGTAAATGTTACAAAATGAAAGAAAAAACGTAAAAACGTCATAAAAAACTTACCAACTGGAGCCTATGATAGCACAGATATTTAAACGGATTTCATTGAGGATAATGGAAATATCCAGTTAATAGCAACGAATAATAATACAGTAAAATGTCTCCATAACAGTCGCGTAAAATGTCAGCCTTAGTGGCCATTATAAGGCGGCGACCGGTATCGGGAGGTAATTGTTAAGTGAGGCTTTATCGTAATAATAACATAAAGTAATCAATTAGAAGATAAGTGATTATTTAAAAGCATTAATTACTTCTTCTACAGGTACTATATAGTGCATAGTGGGCACCCACAATCACTAATCTAACCTTTCTGTATCTCTTGGTTTATAGAGTAAACGCAGCGTAAGAAGAACATAATCATCTATTTCGCATACGTGCACATACCAATTTCATAATTTAATATGTTCAGTATTAACTTACTGTATAGATATACATACCAACATGGCAATTAGAACATCTTCACGAAGCGAGGAGTCTAGTGATGTAAGAGGACGAGTGTTAAAATAATATTTGCGTGGGAAAGTGATCATTCTAAATGACGAACGAACGATGAAGGCTCAGTTGAAGATGAAAAAACCAATGGAAGCGACGAACAATAGGAAAACGAATGGAATGTAGCATACTGAAATCTATTAAAATTTTTAATCTTTTCGTACTGATTTGTAATTATTCCAATTTCGTTTTCCCTTTAAAGAATGGACAATGAAACGAAGCATCACGATAAAATTTAATTAAAACAATAACACAAAATACTGTGTATGTAATAAAAAGGAGTGAAGCTTTAAATTTCTTTCTTTTCCTCATTCTATTCACTAAAATTCCTCGACAAATTAACAAAACTTATTATTATTTTATCATTATTACTATTTGACATTCATTCAATTATTCGTTTGTTCGAATTGGTTCACTTCAAAGACATTGGCCACAGAAAGATGAGATTATTATTATAATTGATTAATCAGCGGTAGATTTAGATAGGAATTATAATATTAATTAATGTCTTAATACACCATTCAAAGACACAACATAAAGGAGAGAGAAAGAGAGAGACAGATAAGACTAAAGTAGTGTCTCTAAGTAAATCTTATATTTGCAAAACTATTAACATGTTTATATTACAATAATTTGATAATTATTACAGCACATAAAATATTAAAGAAAATTGACAAAAAACTCCATTTATGAATGTCTAAACCACGAACACCCTTTTGTATGGGTAGATTAAATATATCTTACAAAGGGATGCACATTATAATCAAGCTCTTAGAAACGTATAATTAACATGCAATTAAAATTTTCTCTTTTTAAATTTTGATTCTTCCAAATCAAAGGTTCTCCATCTATGGGCAATTAGGTGTTTTTATGTGCGGGTTTTTAACCTTGGTTAAAACTATCAGTTAAGGTTATACTAGCACACAGAAAGGCATAGAAGAATTATTAATCTACAGAAAAGCAGTAAATAAAGTTAAACGTAATTACCTAATCTTCATAAATGATTTTTTACTGGGAATCTTACTAACTACGATACTATCGTTGATTAAAATTTGCGGTTAAGGTGTTCACTTTTTGCACTTAACCGCGACATAAGGAAAAACGTCATACGGGAATTATGGAATGCGGTTAAAACAATTTTACAATCGAAACCACAATAACAAGAATTCATAATCAACATAATCGTTTTTTTTTTTTTATTATTTTTATTTTGGAAACATCAATTTATTGCTATTGATTTGGAAGAGTACATCCTATGTATATGTCTATAGTAATAGTTTTAAACCACAATATCAGACTAAAATAAATTCGTTTACGTTTCTTTTGTGCTCGAAAAAAAAAAACAGGTTTAAAAAATTTTGTTGCATTGTATTCACTATTGTACGTGTTTAGAAGTGAGAATTACCCTTTAGGTTGAAACACGTCAATCACTTTAAGTGAGAGCTATTTTTCACGCAGAGAAAAAATATACCTAATTCTCTTTATTTAATCCACTGTTAATAGATGAACATGAAAAAAATGAACTGGTGGCATACACTTTACAGATGAAGGGAGTTTTCATCCCTTTAGAAATTGAATTTCTTACAAACAAAAAATGAGTTCTGATTAAAAATTCGGGTTTAAGTAGAGTTACAGATATAACCCTCCTAGTACCTTATTGTAACATTTGATGGCCGTCAAATATAAAAAGAACTCCATCAAAAGGCCCAAGACATACAGAACTTTTTTGCTTTCTCGTAGAAAATGAATGAATCCATTGCACGACGGATGGCTTATTGAAAAAAGAAAAGAACGGATTAAGAATAATAATAATAATAATAATAAAACGATGCTACATGAATGGGTTGAAGAAAATATGAAAAATCGGATTTTTACGAATGTATAGAATTAAGGACATATACTCGTATTTTTTGATTGGATTTTGATTAGGATTAGAAAAAAAACGAAAAGAAAATATGAACATTATGAACAGCTAGATAAAAGAAAGAAATTTTGTGGAGCAGGTAATTGTTTACGTGGATGGTTTATTAAATCAGAAAATGTTGTGTAAGTAGATTAGTTTCGAGATTTTAAGAATAATAACAGAAAAGAAAAAAGCAGTCGAATTTTACTTAACATTATACACTAAAAAAACATTGTCAACTCAAAACTCCGTTCTTTGTAAATGAAAAAGATTCAATCAACACAGTCGAAACGTTAAAAATACATACGTACACAGATCATTATACGTCATCATCATAGATGACTTTTAATGAACTTTGATTAATAAAAATGCTTAATAAATGTATATATGTACAACAACTGTACATCATCATGACTTAATGAATTTTAATCACTATTAGGCTGTTGATAGAATATAAACATACTAATAATAATGACAATTATTATAAACGATTATTAAAAAATGTCACGACGCACACACGACATTTCCTTTATGAAATGCTTCCATGAATTTCTTGTTTAAGTTTTGAATTGTGTAAGTTTTATATTAGCAAATACTTAATTTTATATTAAAGGCATTATCCTACCGGTAGTGATAGGATTTGCTAGGGCTGCAAGTGTAGCAATCATGTCCACTGATGAGGGCACGATTGTGATTGCGAGTGAATCTATTATGACGAATCTTTTCCGCATCTGTTCCGTGAATATGATTTATTTAAATATTATACTCAGTTCTTTTTCTTTATTCTTCTAAGCTACGGTATAATAATAGACCAGAAGGAATCGAAAAAAAGGGGTATAATAATAGTCTAAAAAACAGCATGCTCTGCATCTATCCATCCACCTAACGAATGTGTGGTCTAAATGGAAAAGCAGAACAAAAAAGAAAGAATTATTCTATAAAAGAAAGATAGTCTCTAGATAAATGTATTGTTATGAATAATGAAAGAGAGATTGAAATCAATAAAAAAGAAAAAAATAAGCGGCTTTATTCTTCTTATTCTCCTACGACTGTTGCTGTTGGTGCTGATGTTCAAAGGGTGACAATTTATGTGGCGAGAAGCAAAATTAGATTTAGGTACCTGATTAGGCTTTCCGTCGACTAATAAAAAAAATTGGTCCATTAAACCCCCGTTTAAATATTAAAAGCAATAATTAATTATCTACTA
The DNA here is from genome assembly GCA_949748235.1 of Platypus cylindrus. NCBI lineage: Eukaryota > Metazoa > Arthropoda > Insecta > Coleoptera > Curculionidae > Platypus > Platypus cylindrus. The sequence goes on along the minus strand of OX456488.1, from coordinate 51,555,223 downwards.
TAAAAATGGAAAAGTAATTCAGTGGAAAATTTTCTCGTTCCGCGAAAGGAAATTATTGCTTTTCTTCGTTCTTTTGCCCGTATATTAAATTTCCCGTTGCTTTTTCATCTTGTGTGCGTATGTTTCTGTCACATAGTAATTCATTCGAGTTCAAAGGAATTCATTTTTTGCTTAAGGAATTTCCCATTTTATTTACTTGCAAAGACTTATCTTGACTCCTCTTTACAATTTCATTGAATTCACAGTTCGATGGTTCTTAATTAAAGTATAGTATGCGGTTTATAATGGGACGGACCTTTTTGCTGAGACCTGGGACCATCTGCACTTAATAATCTACTCATTTAAAATGTATTTAGAGCGAAAGTGCCTTGTTGGAAATATACCACGAGAAAAAAATGAAAAGAAAATTCCCCTAATGTAAAATCTCAATGTGGTTTAAAAGGAATTTTATTGTACTTCACACAGTACAATACTTAATCTTCTAATACTATTATTTGTGTATGGCTAAGTAGGAAATGCTATTAGTTTTTAGAAAAAAGGACAGATCAATTCGTAGGCCGAAGAATAGTGAATTAAATCATAGAAGTGCTTAACCAAAATCCATGGTAAACAAACTTTTTCTTACCTTAATCTGCTGTACCATAAATAGGTAGTTACCATTATTATTATTTTTAGGCCAATTTTATTACTCTTTAGAACTTATTAAAACTTTTCAAGCATAATGATAAACTTTATTGAACCAGAAAAATGATGTTCAGGTCAAAAAGAGAATGAAAAGGAAAACTTGTATCTCTATTCGCTTATTTATCAATTTTCATTTTGCCTTTTTGTGTTTTCTTGACAACTTCGTTCACAATCAAAGACTCGTGTCTTTTCTCTTACAAAGGGCCGTTTTCTTGATGGGAAAATAAAATTTTCTAAATCTATAAAGGCAACAGCATAAAGCAGCATAAAGATGATGAGGTTTATGTCAACGTAATTCTTAAAATAAATGCGGGTTGCGATTCATTCGGAGAAATTCAGAATTATTTATTTCTAACGCACCATGCTGTAAGGCACAATTTATAGAAGAAGCAAATAGCATAATATCCTTATATTGATATGACTGAATTTATAACTTAGTGTTAAAGCTCATCTAACTGTTAATTAGCAAGCAGTGTTAATATCTTCCTTATTATCTGTGCGATGGTTCTTTTCTTAAACGGCTCAAACTTTATCTATCATGACATATAAATTGTATTGTCCCAAAATTGATACCTACCATTTATTCTACCACTTTCACTTATTTCCAATTTATTTTACTAAACTAAAAGCAAAAACAATGTGTCTTTTATCTCGCTTCCACTTCCAACATTGATTGACTGACTGTTCAATAGAAAAGGATAAAAAGAATGCCAAAAGAGACAAGATGAATAAACTTGAAGCTTTTATTCAACTGATATTCAAACTTAGACAAGGCAATTGACAGAACAACACTTGGCTTTTGTCTCATTATTTATATTGTTTCTTCGTCTTTGTATTCTGGTATGTCTTTTCCACTTCTTAGATTTCTATTTTGTTTCATTCTTTGGTCGTCATACGCACAGAAGCGAAACAATTTCAAAAATTGTTGCGGTTAAGTTGAAATTATGTACCTTTTTGTATATAGTCAGAAACTGATAGTGAACATTCCAAGAGAGAAAACTATTCGAATTTTTCCGCTGAATGTCTGCTACGAATTTTTATTTTTCCTCAAAGATGTTTATTGCATTAAAGTTTTATATAAGTGGATTTATGATGGAAAGGAAAATGTCTCTAATTAGAAAATGATGAATTTTCTCATTAAACTTTCATTAACGTTATCCTGAAGTCGCTTCTACTTCTTCTTCACTCGTTCATTCGTTCTGCTACCATTTTCCCTGGTCTGCTGCCTAATCAAGAAGCAATAGAGAGCATTTTCAATGAGTGCTTTAAATCTCTGGATATTAAATTTCATTCGATCGTAAAATATACAATTTAGGAAACTCGCATATTGTATTGATTCTGTGAAATCTCTCTCTCCTCAAAGAGCAGTACTCCAGAATAGAATAGATATGATTTGTCTCGCTAAAACATGGTCGTTAAAATTGTCTTTCGATGCAAAAGGGGGAAAAATTGAAACATTTGCAATTACTGCTTTGGAGCATAATTGTATAAATAAGTGACTCATATCGACCCACATTTCCTCATTTCTAGGTCTAATGTAATTAATGAAGACGTGTGAATTGTTAATAATATATATGGTGACACCCTTCACTATGGAGTTGAAACGGGGAGCAAGGATCAAAGCGTTTTAAAGGCTCGTTACTGTAATTTTCGCTCTGTGCTTCAAGAAAGAAAGTTCGTCTTTTGATGTACGCTTAGGGTGGTGAAAATTGCAAAATTTATAAAATGTCGAAGTGGATTTTCCGAGTTAAAGGAACATGTAGTTGGTGGATAATTTGAAATTTCTTTATATATACATATATACAATCATTGAAGAAACCATTTTTGATAAAGGAAAAAAAAAGACAATGACATTTTTTTCTTATTCACTTAAAATTTGATTTTATCAACTAGAAGCAAATTGATGCTAACAGAACAACATTCCACTGACGGCCAATAACAAATGGCCACAGCAAGTTGCAAGTACATAAATTTATATCATCATTGCAGTCTATCGCCCTCATTTCGAGTATAGTGTATACTTGAAGGGATTAAGAAGCCCTTTAAGGGGTCGTGTGTGTCAACGTCGTACCGACTGTTTTCCCAATAGAATCATAGTTTTCAGTTTTCGCACGGACGTTTTTCCTACTATTTCGGGTAGAAAATCAATGAGAAATTGGTATTTTTGTTGCTTTCCCGGTTTAAAACAAAACTTTTTTGTAGTGAAAAAATATCGATTAAACTTTCGACAACAAAAAAAAAAAAAAAACAAATTGGATGGCGGAAAAAAGGTAATGCAATAACACGTATCGTTTCCTTCACCCCGCCAACCCCGGTTTCCCGTCTTTCCACTGGTTTCCCCTTTGTCGATTCTTTCACCCATCCTTCTTTTAGTATCCATTCAATATCAAAAAGAGATTTGTTTAATCCGCATGTAATACATTTGCTTAGTAGTTAGACAGTGTCTGGTGGTTGAAGCAGGAAGGGGCAGTTCGTAGCAATATAGGATATTTAATACGAATTGAGATGAAAGATATTTATTAAAATACGATAGACTTCCGTTCTTTTAATTATGAGTTTATTTTTAACATTTGACAAAAGATTCTTGAAATATTCAAATTCTTAATCTAAAACCAAGTCAAAAGAATTTTCCCGCAAAACAGTCTCGACTGCTGCTTGTCCTAATAAATTTAAATATACATACATATTCCTTGAAGTGGGTAATATAAAGATAGAAAAAAAGGTGACATAATAAATTTCATCAATCGTCGTAAATCTGTATGGTTTGGAGGCCACACAAAACGATAGAACTTGGAACGTCCTTTGTTTAGTTGGCCACTAAAAACATGAGATTTTAATTGTTTCTCTTGTTTTTTTGGCTTGGTCAAAATTGACAGATTTATGCAAAAACTGTTGATAATAAATCTCGCAAATGAAACGGAAATTGTTGAAACGATTTGCCTTTTAGGTTAATTCCGAATTGATTTTAATTTTATTAATTCATTAATTATAGGATGAGATTTTGTAATGTGGTTATTTACTCTTTCCTGCCTTCTTCTTTTGAAAAGATTAGAATCCCTTCAACCCCTATCCATTTCAAGATTATCTTTTTCTATTAAAATTTTCTACGCTCGAGCGTTTTTAAATAAACGGCTATGCATGTACACCCGGGAACGAAATAAAAAAACTAAACCCTACCCAATATAAATAGGGGGTTCATATAAAATATAGTATAGTCAGCTTCAACGCAATTTAGCTTCCAAATAATATATACACATCGGCTTTATCTAAACCTTTTGCACCTAAAACCAAATTGCATAAAGCTGGTTTGGGCATTAAAGTAAGAAAAATGGACAGATTAAAGGAAGCATCCATTTTTTTTTCTTCATCCATCCATTGTACTGATTTTAAGACTTACGATTTACCTTAAACGGTTCATCCTCTTTTATCTCTTTTTTCTACGTTTAGATATTTGTTTATTTGTTAGCGGATAAATTTCCGCATCATACCTTTTTTCTGGAGAGAATAAAAAAATATGAACAAAGAATATTGCTGTATGAAAAAAAGCCTGATAAACAAAAGCACTAGCAGCCGCCGTATCGGATTCCGCTCCAGGATATAGAGAAGCAATAAGAAAAAGGGCGAGTTGGGGATACGTGCAAAGTGTTGAACAGGAAGACGTTAATACAGATTTGTCAAAATATTGTGGTCTATTAAATTTATACAAGCGCAAACAAGATAAATTAGTCAAATATAACTAGTTTTGGAGTTTGGGTCACAGATATATATGAAAAGTTTGTACTCAAAATGGCTACGTAACCTTCGGTGTGAATGAAATCGTTTTGTTTCTTGCTGAACCATAACGTGTAGTTAATTGACGCAATTTATTTTTGTTTTATCACTATCAAATAACTATTTTTTGTGTATGTATTTGAAAAGGGCATTCGTGTTACTTTACAATGCACAATGAATGCGGGAAACAGGAAGGAACTATCACTAATTTCAATCGGTAATTAATGTCAAATTGTTCTATGGCAATTTGTTTAAGCTCTTAATAATATCTATACTATAGTCTGTGATTAGAAAATTAGATAGGATTTTAAAAAATTACAAAATAAAACAAAATGAAAACGACGAAATTAAATGGTAAAATGGTTAGTTAGAGGACTAAAACGACTCTTCTACTGAATATACATAGAAAAACAAATGCCTAGCTGCAATTGTATTTTCTTAGATGATGCGATGCGATATCTTTGATATCTTTTGTATATTCTTGGTATGCATTCAATCAAATTTTCATTAATAACTTTCAGAAATGACAACTTTAAGAATCGTCAAATATTATGTGATATTTCAAAGGAGCCTGGAGACTTATGTCAGCCAGTCTGAGTTAGAGAGGTTAATTAAATAAAAATTATGGTGACTTGTCCACACAGTAATTGACGGTAGTATATTGAACTGATTAGTTTAATCAAGTTATTGAAGCTAGATTATAACTTTTTAACTAACAGAAATTTAACTTCGTCCTTTTGTGCATTATTTTTTGTTTCAAATTTAGTTTAATCCTTTAAATTTTCATGTATAATTATAATGATTTAACTGCAATTAATTAATCTTGGATTGGCTATTAAGATTAACATTAAACTTTCGATGAAAAGAAAATATTAAAAGCAAACATTGCTGAACACAGCGAGGTAAAAAGGCAAATAAATCATAATTAAAATCTTTAAAAGAATTGTATAGGGAGATCCTATTCTATTCTGTTTAATTTACATGCTAAATGGATAATTAATAAAAATTTGTTTACCAAATTACTCGACAATGTATATTATTTTATTATTTGGGATTAAAAAAAAAACAGCTGTCAAATTTAATAGTAAAATTCCAAATAGAAATTAATTCCACAAGCTGCATTTTAATAATAAAATTTTACAACTCACAAAAGCGCTATTCCTACGTAAGGATTTAAATAGAACTTTAATGGAATTTATTTTCTATGATGTTCGGGGTCGACATTCAAAAAGGTTTTTTTTAAATATTTATTACTGAAGGCTCATTATCTGCAAGCATTGTACCAAAAATTATCCTTTAAAAATCTATTTTCTCATCTATATCTATCTGTCTTTATTACATGCTGGCTAACAATAAACAAGATTTCCTTTATACTTTCATCACGATCCTTTAGCGTCATTATATCTCTCTTTTTTATTCTTCTCTTTGTATGTTGGTTTGTATGTGTGTAAACACACGTCTGAATAATAAGAATAATCAATGAAAATACCATTGATCATGGATCCCGTGTTTTATATTTTATTTAATTGAATTTGGGGTTTGAATGGATCCATGATATGAAATGTTAACAGCAAACAAGGAAGAAGGAGACATCATTAGTTATTATGACATACTCAAATGTAATATAGTATATTATTACACGAGTGATGAAAATTGCATTTTCTGCAATCGAGAGAACAGTTTTCCAAGTAACGTTCGCGAGATTCAGAAAATGATTTTCAACGAGTATAATACTAAACTTTTTTTACGATCATCGTTATTAAAATTAAATCTAATTAGAAAAATACGTACAAAATAGCCAGAATTAAATTTCATAAACTTTGCCAACTTGATATAAAAGTTGGCTATCGAGTGTCATACATTTATTGAAAATACTAATTATCTCGTTAAATTTATTGTTGTATTTTACATGTATTGTTTTACTTAAAATTTTATTTTATTTAATAACTAGTGTCTAAACCCGACTTCGTCCGGGGGTGACTTTCCGTGCTGATTACTATGAGTATTCGAACTTGTTCCGGATTAGCACCACGAACATAGCTGTATAAATGCTTTAATTATATTGACTACATGTAATTAATTAATGTATTTGACCACATGGTAAGCAATGCAGTGCTGCTATCTGGTGATCGAATTGGGAAATTACATAGAAGATTACAAAACTACAAAAACTTTACAGTAATTTTAATGGAGTGACTATTGATCATATGTATTTCATAATTTATACATTATTGCATTATGTATTACATACATATGTTATTACATCACTAGTGACGGAAATCAAATTTTTGTTGAAAAAATTCATTTTTCCCAGATTATGGTTTGGTAATATAAATGTCATTATTATTATTATTATTATTAAGGGTTTGAAATTATCTTTGCTCCCACGCACTTGAAATAAGTCTTATTATCGTGGCACAAAAAACGTTAAAAAACTTCATGCACTTGAAATGCATTAAGAAAATTAAACTTGATATGTTGAAATATAGGAAAAAGAATCTTGAGTTGTTTGTTTATCTAATCATTATACTAGCGTAACTGTCAAAAGCTTTTGGTAACAACTAACGTAAAATTTTCTTAAAACAAAACTGCACTTTCAAAAAATTCTATGAATATTTATTTAAAAATTGAATTATAAATTTCGGAAGTAAGTAGTTTTCCTATTACCTAATATTCGTAAGCGGCCTGGATTATGTCGCTTCAGATTAAAATGTACAGTCGCCTGATTCATTCGAGTAGATCATTTCGCAACTTCTGTATGTATAAATAACACAGACTTATTATACTGGACATAGAAAACGCGAATTGCTTTGTCGCGGCATCGAACTCACAAGATTATGATTCAAAGTATAAAAATTATTCTAGTAGGAACATGTAAAAACATTAGTTAGAAAATTAATATTAATTTAATAACAAGCTTTCCGAATAAAAGCCCATGATGACACTCAAGTAACAAAAGAGTTCAACTTTTTTTAATTTAATTGACAAAGAAAATTTAAAAATGGAACCATTTTCGTCAAGTTCGTTTTTCCTCTCTCTCGCTCTAAGCATTTTATATTGGAATGGAATTTTTGATACATAAAATATAATCTAATCCTCCCAGATAGCCGAGACACCACCCCCACGCATTTTAAATCTAAAGGGAATCTTTTTACTTATTAGTTAACTGTAAAATAAAAAAAAAGCTCTAAAGCTTTAATAATGATAATAATGATAAACGATAATGACCATCATCATCACAGAAAAGGATCTGGTAGTTCCCCAATAAGTAAGCTCTTAAGTTAAGGCTTATTTTTTATGATTTTATTAAATACTTTTAGGAACGTCTTCGCTCTCTGTTTCTCTCTTCATTTTTCTGTAATCGGATTAGATTAGGTGACGTTTCAGATTTTTACTTATTTATTTTATTCATGTTTACCAGCAGCGACTTTGCTTTTAATGAGTTTTGATTTAATGTAAGAAACACAAGTGAAAAGAATTAAAACTAATTTTCGTAGGTTAGACAAAACTAAAAAAAAAACAATTATTTATAAATTCGTAGAGAACAGACAATAAAAACCTAATTGAGATGATTAGAATCTAAAAAAAAAAAAAGGCGAAAGGTACCCACTTACCTGTAGACCCCTATAGGCAGTCCTGTAATGTACAGGGCAGCGGTAAAGACTAAAGATACAAGAAATAGAAAAACCCTACTCACAAGAAATTTGTTATTCCATCACTTCACGTGATATTAAAACCCAAACTAGGTACTATCTAGTGAACTATAATAAATTATCTTTCGATTTTTCAGCATCAATTCAGCAAAATCAATAATGGGATTTTGCAATCCATTAAACGTTACCAGATTTCTTGAATTTTACCGAACCATTTAATTATATTCATATTTTCCCCTTTACATGATAGGGAGCTATAGAACAGATACAGACATATGAATATGAATAAATAAATAAATCACCCGCACCATCATAATAAATGCTTCATCATTTATGATAAATTGAGCAGCAAAAATTGCCATTGAAAATATGTTCTCTAAAGGAAGATTTATTTGTTCTGTTTTTTCTATTTTTGGTCGGTTGTCGTCGCAAACGCGTGCCAATTTTTATAATCCTGTGGGAAGTTCACACACAGACAAACACTAGTTATATTTCCACCCTCTCTTTTTTTTTTCTTGATCAACAACCCCATGAATTATTTTTTGAGACCACTATTTAGATAAGAGGATGCGCGCATTGTATGCCTGGGCCTATGGAAAATTATTGCTATTAAAAATTATGTAGAGGTTGATAGGTGCTGCTGAGATCGTCTTTTGGGTGACAATAATCAAGGTTTATCTATGAAGTGCACAGGAGCCAATAGCAGTGATTATTATCTTTTACCTAAAATGCTTTCGAACAAGCATGTCTAGGCGTGACGCCAAAAAATAGACAAGTAATTTATCTTTCGAGGGTGTTCAGTTAAATAGCAAGGCGACAGTAACGCCCTATTAATCAAAAATATTTCGTAAAAATCGAAGTCGTCTCTGTATACAAATTCCTAAATTTACAATTATATTTGCACTAATTTAATGAGACGGGTTTCAATAATAGTGCCACCCTAGCATTTAATTTCCCCTCACAACCCTCTTAACAAGCTTGATTTCTCTCTTAAATCTTCCTCTATAAAATTACCTCTAGTAGAATTCTCTTATTTCTTAATACAACAACCACCCAATCAACTAAGGATTCATCCATCCATCCATCCATCTATCCCCTAATGGAAATCATCCCTACAATACATACTACGGACACCCTTCAATCAGAGAAAAAGCTCTCTTTAATTCTCTTTTTTACTACTGAGCAGAAGCGGAGCAGACATAATGTAAGAAAGAGGAATTCAACTCTGTATGTAGTTTCACTATACGACAAATGAAGAGCTGGTGGAAAATTGTCCAGCTGGGAAAACCGTTTGTAGGTGAAATTTATGGAAATTGATTTTACTTCAAATGGATGTCCTGCATTTTTAAATATAGGTAGTGGGTATATTGGATTTTTATTTTATTGCGATTCGTATCGTGTCACCCTTAACTTGAATAAGCGGGCTCTAATTGGAAGCTACGATGATGGTGATGAGGGTGAGTGAGTAGTGCCAAATTACATGGGATTAAAGGAAATAATGGAACGTTGGATAGAATAATAATCTGACTTTTTCTATTTCGATATGTATTACATATCTCTGCTGGTCTCGTTCCTTCATTTTACCATAAATACCCGAATTTTCCGAATGTTCACTGATCAATATGTACTGTACATATGTATGTATGAAGATTAAAAATTACATTCATTTCGGTATCTGTATTTGGCATTTAAATTTATGTGAATTGTGTGGTGGTAGAGAGGGAGAGGGGCTAAAAATAGGAATACTTGAAAAATCATAAATTGATGCCAATGCCGTATATATTTTAAAAATTTGTGAATTCGAAAATTGAATATAGAATATATGAGAATGGAGAAAACTCAATATAGAATTATGTAAAAAAATCGAGAAAAATCGATAAGAAAAATTTACATGTTCGTGCATAAATTTTTTGAATTTAAATAGTTTATGAGGGACGTAATAAGTAGCAGTAGATCATAATGTGTGGTTGTTTATTGATTGATATGGAAAAACAACTTAACAAGGCTTTATTACCCGAAATACATATTTGAACATGAGCGAAGCGAGGGCCAGGAAGGTACAATGGCCATAAAAATGGTTTCCTAAAACATTACTTATGATTGTCATAACATAATGATAATGTCGTCGGACATTTATAGCGAATTATTGTCACTTCTGTCGGTGGAAAGTACAATAAATGAAAACTTCATTCTCTCTGTTAAATTAAATTCATTTGTCGTTTAGAGGAAATCTCAGAATTAGTAGTGTAGTTGTTTTATTTAAACCCATATACGGATACCTATTTTTTGGAACATAACGACATTTTATGCTCTGGTAAAATTTTAAATTATTGTCAATTCGAGAAAAGGTAAATTACATACATAAAAAAAAATAAAATTCATTTAAATTATATGTATATACTATATACCGTATGGAAAGTATTCAATTATAAACTTTTTATTTAATAGTTAATTAGCGTGCAGAGAATTCATTATTATAATTATTGGTTAATGTAGGAATCCTCTGTATAATTTGTTGAAATGTTCCTGAGATAATTTTGACAATTTTCAAAGTTAGGCTACAGTATATTTTATGATGAGAACTTTGCCCTAATAATAAATATTTTAGTTAGTAATTAAAAAGGAATAGAAAAACAAATTTGGAATTTAACAAATTGGACTAATCGATATCAACTTAGACGAACCCTAATTATCACTTAGGTATTTTTACTGTCTCTAAGTACATACTAAATATTTAACCAGTTTATCCCTTTAATATGTTCTATTATTTATTTATATGTTTTTGAATACATTTTTAAATTGTCGTCAAAAAGTAAGACCAAAGAACATCAATAATGGCTTATTTGCGGAAATGTTTTAGTCAAATTAATTTCAAGTTCGGATTATTGACCATATATGTTACAAAAATTGAATTCCACTCGTAGGTTTAATTGGATATACTAATTTCTTCTACAACAAATACAACGAAACCGAAACATTTATTCAGAAATCGACAGAACTTGTCCATATCTGTAGGCAGCTTTATAAGTTAAAATAGTAAAATGAAGCAAAGAATGTTGGTGTTCAACCGACATTCACGCGTTATTCTACCGCTATTACTAATTCTCTTTATTATTATTATTACTTATCCTCATTAATGTAATTATAATTAATGAATGGTCTTGAACTGCTCAACAATTTTTCCTAGAAATGAAACAGAAAAAATAGAAGACTTTATGGTTGACGATGATGAGTGATCAAAATGATAATACGTTGAATTAAAGAAATAAAACAAAATGGAATCCTGTTATAACATAATAGGCTATGAAAGAATTTTTTTTAAATAATTAAAAGTTTTTTCCGTTGCAAATGGACAGAAAAGCAATGAAAAGAAATCACAAAGCGAGCGAATAATGGACAGAAAAAAAAGAGAAAAGAAACGATGCACGTGTAAATATCGTGGATTTTTTTGTCATGAAAAATACGGAAATAAGAAAAGATTTGTTACGACTTTTCCGTATGGAATTTGAGCTTATTCTATCATTGATATTCGTCAAAATCAGATTCCACGATAACTTGCAATTAAGACGGTTCTGTAATTTGTAATACTGACCGTTCAATGTATAACTACGCATAACAAAATAATTTAACATTTAGTTTAGATGCTTCGACCACATATCAGTCTTCTTACTAGAGATGGGCGAAGTGATCAACTGATTAATGGAAAATTGATTTCAAAAGCGAAAATCAATTTACCTTTTAAAAATCGATTTAGCAATAAACTGGTTGATAGATAACGAATTAATTCAAGTAACAGATTAATCGGATTAAGTTCGTTTAGTTCGATACTAATCTATCAGTACGATTTCCATTTAACCGGCTATTTCCATTGTGCCTAAAGTTTAAGTGCCTAAACAATTAAGTACGTGCATGTTCCAATAATCCTCCAAAGTATAGACGATTTCTATTAATTATCAGAATAATCGAATATGTGTTATATTTATTTAATGCATTATCGTTATCAATAATAAATCGAATCAATAGCAAATCAATCGTTAAACTGATTTGAGAGTAATCAATTTTTGTTATTTTAGACTAATCGTGTATTCAGATTGTCAATTAATCCATTGATTAATGAAACGATTGTTTTATCTGTCTGGTAATCGTCCAGCCTACTTGTAAATGTAGATATTCTGATATCATCAGTAAAATACGAGCCTTGCCGATGTTACAATAGTAACATTGAGATATATATTTATACATATATAACACGGGGTCTTAAAACAGAGGAATCATTCAAACGCCCCATAAACTTAAAAGAAAACAACACATAATTTGTTTGTTCGCCAATTAAAAATGAAGTAAAAATAAATTAACATTAATTATGATGTACGCACTCGTGTACATAACGGAAATTTTATTAAGATTTAAATATTATTTGAGGGCAACATAAATGTTTTTTAAGTTCATGTCATGAATCATGATAGTGTTTTAGAAACTCGTGTAATAAAAACATGTTTAAAATTATCAGTAGTAACTTTTGTTTATTTCGTTTTGGGGACAACAATAATAATTAAAATAATTAATTCGGATTTACCATTATGCAAATTTTTATGGCAAAATATCGCACAATCAAGCGAATAAAGATAGAACAATACACATTGAAAATTAGAATAGCCCTAATTAGATGGTTTATTTATTGTTCTTTGTGATGCCCTACAAAGATTCCACTAGTAATAATTAGAAACTGTTTCTTTTAGAGACAATTGAATTAAACAATATATTTTTTATTTCTCAAACCAATTTAATACAAAAAAATTGTTATAATAATTCTGAAAGACAGTTTAAAAGCTGTCTTCAGCTTTGACAGAGTGGACATTAATAAAGTGGATGCCAAAACGAATAAAATTTCATATGACACGTGCTGATGACAGCAGGTGAACTAGTAAGATGAAAGAACTACTAACTAGGGATGAAGTGAACAAATTTTCATTTCTATAAAGCATCTATTGTCAAATTCATTGATAAATTTATCCGAAATTTATCGTATGAAGAACCATATGATTCTTATATGATGGAATGAATGAACAAGGGTGAAGCGGGATTCAGAAGGGTAGTTGATTCCTGAAGGAGGCGTGTGGATAGTTCCTGTATATTAAATTTAAGATATTTTTTACAGGACCAATAGCAGCTGCATGAAAATGTCAAAATGAATTATAATCCTGGATATTTTATACTATAAAATTCGATAATGAAATCCGCCCTTTACAGTCATATTTTTTATTTCTATTTCTTTTTTTTTTTTTCTTCTTGGAGAAGGTGGTTGCAGTTTACGTTATATCCACACATGTAGAACGTATCAAATATTCTGTTGGAAGATTAAGAAAAAGAAGCAGGAAGAGGGTGTTTCCATTCCGTATAGGCACTTTCCCATTCATTTCTGAACATGTATTTCAATGTATTATAACAACAGGTCGCGCTAAATGTGCTACGGGGATGTTCAATGCAGAAGATTTCGCTGTTGTCTCGCCCATCCGGTGTATGCACATAGGTGTATTGAAATGCATCAGGTATGCTGCTGTGACGACAATCTTCATGGTTATGTTTTGTTTAAGAAGATTTGAATAGAAGAAAACTTGATATTTCCTTTTTACTCCTCGAAAAGAATAGGAACTTTTTAATCAAATATTTATAAGAAAAAAAAACTTTTTCTAACACAAAAATCACCCCGCTTTCAAACGATAGTTATTGCTGCTGCTGCTGCTAATGAATTTTTAAACTTAAAAAGAGACATGAAAGCAATGAAATCTGCAACAGCATTTCTATACTAATAAATAACCCTCATGTTACTGGGGTTGCCGTTATTTCGTTATATTGCCTCACAACTTGGGGTTGCCAAGGGTTCTATTTCACTCCCTCTCAATTCAGCTAATACATTTTTCATCGGAAAAATCTTATAAGGTAACTGCTGACTGCCTGAAATATCTTCATACAACTTTAATATATCCAATAGGACATTATATTTGTTTTTATTTATATTTAATGTTTTCATTTTCCCTTTTTGCTATAGGTACTCACTGAATCCCCCTACTTTTCTGTATCCTATGTATTCTTTCACTCATTTCATAACCATAAAATTCAATTAAAAAACGTCATTAATTTTTTATACTTCAATTCCTCAAACAGGAAACAAACAATTACAACTCTCTCTCTCTCTTTCTGTAGTCTCACTAAGATATGCAGATGTTTGGGAGTCAATCTTGTTTTTCTTTTAAGAATTAGCCACCCTCTGTACCTCCTATGGGGACGCTATAGGTACGTCATACATATGTTAACCCAGTTTTTTCTTGTGTTGTTGTTTAAAAGGAGAAAAGGTGTCTGTAATTTTTTTTCCTTATAAAAAAGGAAGTGAATTCAAGGTGATTGCAGCGTAACAAAATATGAAGCGTAAGGAGAGGATGAAAAAAGATTTATTTTTTAATAGCAGCAGGAAATAAACATATGTGATTGGATTTGAAAAATGAATTCAAGAAGTCGGATGGTTGGCGATATTTTTCTAAATAAGAAATTATTTAGAAATAATTTTATTTATAAAAAAACTAAATGCCATACACATACACAGCTACAAACAAAGAATCGTTGCAGAAACTCTTTCTACAGCTTGCTCTTACTGCGACTCTCTATTATCAATAATATAACCAATTCTATAAAATATCTTAAAGGCAGTTTCTTCCTTTCCATCTATATATGTTTCTATTTACCATCTACCTACCCCTTCTGCTCCTTTTACCGTGGCTTTAAAATTGCCAAAAAGAGAATGACAAAAATCTGCTCTTTCATCTTCCGTCATTCTATTGCATTGCTACTCTACAGTATCTATATTTCTTTCGGGCATTAAATTTTTATCATCTTCATCATCATCGAGACGACTGAAATTTTTCTTTATTGAAGTCAAAGTCAGTAACTACTAGTCATACTTAGAAGTCGAAACTGTACTGGGAATGAAAGTGGCGACGTATACGTAGACTGAGAGAAAGGCATATGGAAACGGAAGGGGGATAAGGGATAAAAAAATGCTTTGCTTTGTCGTTTGTCATTCTTTTTTTTCAATGGAAATTTTTATATCTTTAATGTCCAGGGGGGTAAATTTTAATGATTTCCGATGGTAAAATGAAATTCTTTTATGCGTGTAGTTTCGTATTCTCTTTATTCATTTTATAAGCTTGCACTTTTGCAGTTCTTATTTCATTCCCTTTGTCAACAGGTTCATTAATTTAAAGCCCGTTATACTTCTCGTCTCTGGTTCTCCTTAAGATTCTTCTTTCTTCTGCTCTGCGTCAACAGACAACTTACACAAGAACAAATAAATTTTGTTTTGTTTTCCAATTTATTAGTTGTTTTTTTTTTTGAAGAAAAGTGCTGCACCTGCTTCGTCAGGATGACAGTTTTAACAAATGAAAATCTCGGTTTAAATTTCTTATTCTCTTCTGGGGTGCAAATTAGACGGGCATGGGAAAGAGTGAGGGGAACAGAGGAGCTTTGGAGGCATTAAAAAAACCCTACGGAAATGGAGGCAGTGGTAATGGTGCTTCCAATATAGTAAGAACGGTAAGTTCCTATTCAAAAAAAAAATGCTTTTTTTTATTTCTTTCTATTCTATTTCTGTCTATCCTGTTTCTTCCGGCATTTATTTGGTGGTAAAATGCAAAGGTACAAAGGTACAAATTCCCACTGAGCATTATATTTTTTCTACATCCATGCACACAGTTTGATTCTTGTGATCTCCAGTGATATTTTTTTCTGCCATATTTTCAATATATTACCGGAAATATGAAAGAGTTTTTTTTATTTAGTGTATGGTACGGTAAAAACAGGAAATGATTTTACGCTTCTATTGCTGCGCCGGGGCATTTCCAGCACGCCACCACCACCACCACCACGACCGCCACGACGCCATAACCGTTTCCTGCTGCTCCTGCCGCTGGGTTTTCTGATTATTGCAGTGAACTGAACGAAATATGGGAAATTTTAAAATTGAATTTTGTCGCTGCTTGCGATCCCCGACCACGTTCGCCAATCATATTTTCTAATTAAAACATTCAATTATTTCATAACAATAAATTCGATTTAAGATCGAGACTGATTCGAAAGGAATTCTCCGTCAAGCTTAGTCAACATCGGGTTTCCTTGAACTACTGGTATTACTTCAGATCTTGTTATTAATACTTTCGCTTTTCAGTTGATAAAAACAAGTCGTTGTTATAACATTGTTATTATTGTAAATTATTAATTAAATTTCCTAAATTTAATTCCTCGAAATTATGACGGCCGGTCGTGTAGTAATATACGGTGGTAAAGGTGCCCTAGGTGCCAAATGCGTTGAACATTTCAAATCAGCTAATTTTTGGGTAATCAGTATTGACCTTGTGGAAAATCCCTTAGCGGATAATAGCGTTACAGTGAAATTAAATGAAAATTTCATTGAACAGGAAACGTCGATTGTTAATGATGTAGGAAATGCATTGAATGGGGAAAAACTTGATGGAATTTTCTGTGTTGCAGGTGAATAATGAAAATATTACTTGTTCATTAATCATATAAATGCATCGAGGGATTGTTTTCTTTCCTTGTAGGTGGTTGGGCTGGGGGAAACAGTTCGGAAAACCTTGCCAAAACTTCGGAAATCATGTGGAAACAAAGTGTTGGTAGCAGCATCATTGCTGCCACACTGGCAACCAAATATTTGAAAAATGGTGGCGTATTGCAGTTAACCGGTGCTAAAGCTGCCTTGGATGGTACACCAGGAATGATTGGATATGGTATTCGACTCACACATAATCCCTAAATTCTCTTTAAAATTTACTTTTGAAAGGTATGGCAAAAGCAGCAGTTCATCATCTAACTAAATCGCTCTCAGCGAAAGACAGTGGCCTACCATTGAACAGTACTGTACTATCGATACTTCCAATTACATTAGATACACCAATGAACAGAAAATGGATGGCAACAGCTGATTTTTCCACATGGACTCCATTGGAATTTGTTGCTGACTTGTTTGTGAAATGGGCGAGAAATGTGGATAGACCGGAATCGGGAAGTTTGTTGCAATTGGTGACAAAACAATCGAAAACTTCTGTTGTTTTAAGTTAAAATTAGATTTGTATTTGTATTTGCACAGCGAGAGAAAATTGACAAAATAAAAACATGCGACGATAATTGCCTGTGTTTGTCTCTATTGCCACCTTGTATAAATTAGATATCTTTGAAATAAGTTAGCTAGTTTAACCATAAACCAAAACAATGAGTTTCAGTAATAAAAATGCAAATGTGTTTTTCATAATGCATTGCACAACAACAAATGTACTGGTTAAAGCAAAAATAAACCATACAACTAAAGTACAAGACTTTAAACAGTAATTTTATTGCTAAACTATTGCTTCAGGATATTGACACTTATACTTACATGAATAGCATAATTTCAAGAGTTCTCCTTTTGATAATTCACTTTTTAATCTATAATGATCATATATCCTAAGTGCATTAAAATTAGGTCTATACTATATATAGTATATACACATATATACTATAAATAAAATAAATAAATTCTACAGTGAAAACGAAATATCCGGAGATAGTGATTTTTATGCTGAATAGTACCTAGTTTTGTAAGTGGCTACTCCTCCATACTGACCGGATATATGCTCTTTTGACGTGTATACATAGATTGTCACACATGAGGAGCACATTAAACGCATTCATGCTCCTCATCCGTAAATAGTATTAAAAATACTAGAAATAGAATCCATGTACTATATTTTTTGAACATTTTCCACTACATGTTATAGAATTATTTCTTCATCGAACCATTTTAATTTCATAAACGATATTTTCCTCAGACCTTTTGCCATTTATCACTATGTTTTATGCATCTTGCTTTTCCAATTCTCGTTCAACCAATCTAACAGCTCATTAAAATAAAAATTTCGTTAATGGAGTAAATGCATTTTAAGAGTAAAGCAGAAGCTGAACTGATTGAATTATTATCGGCACATGTGCATGTGTGTGGTAAATCTCCATGCATGTTTTTAATGATGAAAGAGAAACTACTGCCAACATTTATCTTATTTTATGATTAGTGATCCTCCTTTTTTGGATTTCTCTTTATTGTTAACTTTTCATCCATTATAATATACGCAGATATCATTTAATGGTTATAAGTGTTTACATTAAAGAAATTCTGGGATTGACTATATCTTTAGTCTACGCTTTGTTTCGACAGGAAAAAATGAAAAATGCTATAGCTGTTACTGGGATAGGGTGGCGTAGGGGATTCTACACAAAATACATTGTGTGCGCGATTGTACCCACTTTAATCACAAAAGTCCCTTTGTCTTTAATCAAAATGATTAATAGTTATAACCACGTCTTTATTACATTCACCCCTTCTCTTTATTCTTTCTACATTTAAAATTCACAACCAGCGTTATTGTGACAAGGAAAACTGTAACCATCCAATCAGCCATCATTTCTATTTGGCACAAAGTTTCATCCCCCATATACACATAGTAATCAATGCTCTTTTTACTATAGAAATTGCAAAGTATATACATATTTACCTATTTACCCTGTTTATCTTAGGGAGATACACATATATATAGGTAAACCATATCAATCCTAATCTACACTACATATATACAATATAGTATGTATACCTGTCAAAAGTGTAGCATTGATCTGGTTTTACAATGCATATATATATTTATTCCTTATCGCATATGTAATGCATTTATTATTGACATTCAAAAAGTTTGAAAGTAGGCTGTTCTTTCCTAAGAAGAAGAAGAGGCAAGTAATATACTTCCCCGCTAAGGCGGGGCAAATAATATTGGCTGTATTTATTTCTTTGAAGGTTACATGGAAACTGGCCTGTATATTGTTTTCAAATTTATGTATGTGGGGTGATCTAACAAAAGTCAGTATCTTTCACTCCTTCCGTAGTGAATAGAAAAATAAGAAAAGTGTATTAATAATAAAATAACCAATTATTAGTACAAGAAAGAAATTAAATTTAAAAAAAAAGAAACAAATAGGTAAGTACTTTTAAATGATAAAAAACATTATTTAGAAAATATAATATTTAAAACAAATAGATGTTAACCTAACCTAACTTACTATCAAAAGTAACCAAACAAAACTACTTCGTAGTTCAATAATTTATTTTGTTTTGTTAGAATTAATTAATAAAAATATATATGAATAAATTGCAACAAACAAAAAAAAAATCATGCTTGCTTTTGTCTAATTTATGTATAAATAAAATAACATAATAAATATTGCCACTAGCCAGTCCTATTAAAAATTTTAATTATTATTTGTTTATTTTATTGATTTAAAAATGAAAGTATGCGATTTGGAATAAACTAGTATACAAGCCTTGTAGTGTCAGCTTGCCAAACCAGCTTCCAATATAATCGGAATACTATACGAAACTCGACTGTAATCTACTATTATGTGTTATTAAAAAAGCAACAATACGAAAGTTATGTGGATAATATTATGAAAACTTAATGAACAAAAAGTAGTAGTCGTATACTGTAGTAGATAATTTACTGTCATTAAGAATTTTCTTTAAAACTGATAATAAATTCATTGCAAATATATTAAATTTTAATGGTGCAACCGCTGCGCTGTTCCACTAATGGTAAATAGTTCTAAAGTTAAGTTCTGAGGAAACTTTAATACACCACGCTATCACCTCTGCCTGAACTTATAATATTAGTAGAATACCTATATAGTTATTCCTAGAAAACTTTATGAACGTTTTACTATTCATTCATATCCTTCGGAGTGATCATCTATCCGCAGAACTGTTCCGAAGTGGATCTAATCAGGCACCCTGTATACAATGTTTCCACATACAATGTATTATGTAAGGGTGACAATAATTCAACATATAGACTCTTACCCAACTCTAACTTCAACTCTATACAAACAAGAAATAATAAAGAAAGGAAAGTGCTTTAGACAGGTGTCAAATGCACTAATGTCAATCAATTCTATAGGCCTTTAAATCGTATTTTTGAAACATGTAATTTTAACTTCCTTCCTATCAAATTTAGTGTATACACTTGCGTTACTTGATGTATAAAAGAATATTTTGTAAAATAGATTTTCTTTCTCTCGATACGTTTTAATGAAAATTTCCATTATGGAAATGTATGTTTTTGTAGTTTTGACTATTAAAATATTGTGCATGTAATATTTAATTTACATTAGTTAGGCGTACCACTTTGTACATTGCTTTATTCTAATTATATTTATCGAGTTTTAAATGGGGGTTAATTCAACGGGTTCCTTTTCTTATAAATGTGTGTTGATACAATAGCAAATTTCCATTCATATTTCATATTTTCACTAGCACTAAATCAAAGCTGAAATATATAACATATGTAGTTATACAATAGGGGTTAGTAAATTCAGCAGCGAAAAAAAAAAGGGTCACTTACCCTTCCTATAGAAACTACAGTATGTGTTACATATATTTTCTTTTTTGATAAGTCGAAGCTCTTTCCTCCACTTGGGAAATAATTTTCCGCATGGCGCTCAATCGTTGTTCGCTTTATTGCAGCACTCGTCCCGTTTGCCCCACTCTTTTGTGAATCGAAACGAGGTAAACATCAGACTAATCAAAATCTCATTAAAAATTCAAAGATTTTTCGTAGAAAATGGTAGATGAGAAATAGGGTAGAAATTGTAAAGACTTGTATAGAAATTTTAATCGAAACCAAACAATCCGCTGCTGCAGCATTAAAATATACATGATCATGATAAAATGAAAAAAGAGTCGGTAATAATCAAGTAATTAATAATTGAATGCTTCGGAATTCCGATTTGTATTATTTATGCTTAATTTGGACACATTTTCGATTTATGATCGCACGACTGCAATCATGCAGACCATGACCCACATCAATCCGCTATCGTATTAGCAATAATAGTTTCATTATTTAGTTACTCCGACTGTTGCTAATGTTCCTATTCTGTTCCTTAAAATCTATAGAAATGTTCAAAAACTGTTGGACAAATTCCATACTTACCTTAATTTACACCGGTCACCTTTTACGAAGAGCGACGTATATTTTTATAAATAAATGAACGTGACAACGAAAGTTACTGCCGGATAAGATTAACAGAAATTTCTTTCTTTCAAACACGTCCGAATTTAAATTTAAGGTTATTTTGTTGAGGGAATTGTAATGAAGCCCTTTAATATTTAACATAATACAGCATTTTTCTTCATCCGTCTGTTAATGCGTACTTAATTTTATTATAATGCTAATTTTGACAAGAGAAATATATAAACGAATTAGGAGTTAGACGGCCCCTTCACAAAGTACCTGGTAACAAGCTGCGAAGCTCTGTATTTGTGATAATACATGTATAGCTGGAAACAGTTAAGGGATAGTTTCACAGCTTCAATTTTTGAATGATAATAAAATTAAAAACGAACAAAATCGGTTTTGTCGACCAGGAAAATATATAGTCGCCACTCTTTACGTTTACCAGAGAACGCCAGAAAATGAGTAACGAATTGATAAAGTTCAAAAGAAACCAATTAGTACTTCTTCATTTCAAATTTTTACTTAATAATTATATTTACTTTTCGATGTCCACAAGTGTTCTCTCCTATCCCTGTTTTAATCAACAATACTACTTTTCCTCTCAATAATTTGAAACATCTCTTTCCCTTTATTATGACCCTTGCAAGCAGACCAGTGCAAACAAATATTGCATTCATGGTCTGCTGTTCAACCATCACCACCACCAGAATGTTTTCCACTAATTATTCTATAGTGGCAAACAAAGTCAGAGAGGTAGCGATAAGAGATTTTGAGAGAATTTGAGCTGTGCACACACATTCCCTCTATTTCTCTCTCTAGTATTACCACCTATTGTATTTTAAATTAATTTTGTTATGTATTTAATTAGAAAGCTTTGGCGTATGTATAGATAGAGCGAGAGGAAGTTTTAGTTAGCACAACTCGTGCATGTGCGGTTATTTGTAATATGTACATAGTTGAACGAAAAATGTCATTTGATTTTAGTACTAAAACAGAAATGAAGTAGAGCTATGGTGAGAGGGTTTTAATTGAAATTGAGCTTTTAATAAAGAATTAGTTTGGTTACATATATATCAAGCTTCTGTTGCGGTTCATTTTCACATTAACCCTTAGTTTAATTATCAAAATGTTAAAATTTGTTTTGACAATATAATTTTATATTGTCATATTCTTATATAAATATTGAATAAAGATATTCTATCTTTTCATATACCCGGTATAAATATAAGGCCGACCACCAATCCACGCTTGAATGTAGGTTAAAAGGCTCTATAAAATTTAAAAATTTAAACGTCCTACCCTACACAAGTAGATTTTATGTCAATTTTAGGTATGATGTGGGTCGTAAAATCGGATATTAAAAATAACAGACATCATGTGTATGGTACCTAGTTGTTGAGTGGTTACCAAATATTATTTTGTAAATTTTGGATTTATTTTTCTTTTATCTTAAGTTGTTGCAGGTGCCAAAAGGCAGATATTTTGACTAGACAGGGACATTTATTTTACAGATTTTTGGTAATTTAGTAATAATCTTATGAGAAATAATATGATTTCTTTGAAGATATTTATTTAATTTTTGGAGTGGTACTTTTGCCATTTCACATTGCGCTAACCTAATGTAAAATTCCCCTGAAATCCAAAGAAATATAAAAGATTTTCATAGAATTGCATATTTTTTCTGCTACATGCCCTTTTTCACTTTAACTATCATCAAAATCTCCATTGAAAAACACTTTAACGGTTTTATACAAAACTATATTTTTGCACATTTATTTAATAACAAATGTTTGAAATTTATCAAGTTTAATGGCTTTCTCTCTTCTCTTCTATTTTTTTTCTGTAAATTTGCCAATTTATCAATGTCGAATATTGGCGGGAAGGTTTGCTCGTTCTCTCTAATTTCTATTTATTTCTGTCTTGTATTATTGATGAATGTCATAAAAATGAAACAAAAAACGTAAAGCTGAATGCAGCTGCAAAATTGATGTTTTCCAAGGAAGTTGTAGAAATTCTTCTTACAAATTTATAAAAAATTCAAAATTATTTACTAAATGCGTGAATCAATTCGCTGCATGGGTGCAATTCCACTGATTGGCAATATATTAGAAATGCGATGGCTGTTTGTATATGGACTTTTTTCCCTAAAATCTGACCCATTCGTAACTGTGCATTCAGATTTGAATTTCAATTTCGTGTTTAATATTAATCCGACTTGCTCTCTCACTCGCTTTATCCTCTCCTTTCACACACCTCTATAGACGACCGATGTCCAAAGGCCCATTAATCATTTAATTTATCGGATCATTTGTTAAAAATAGAGTTTTTTTTCTATAAAAATAAAATAAAAAACCTCTAATTTCGTTCTACTCTCAACCTTATTCTCTAAACACATTTTCGTCTATAATAAGTAAACTAGGTCATATATAGGCAGTAGTTAAAATTCTAACTGTTTTAGACTGATTGTTTCAGCTTAATAGAATAAAAACAGAAATTAGCACACAATAGCAAAAACCCCTAGGGGGTATAAACAAGTAGATAATGAAATCATCACTATATTTTAGATATGTTAAAATGGAAATTTGGATGTGATTTCCATAAGAATAGATAAACTGCTGTATGTAACTGTTAGTTAGTTAGCCAGCCATTGCAAACAATAAATCTAATTATCTCACTAGTCAACAGATAAACTCATTGGCTAAATATCGAGGTTATGTGGGTGTATAAGCGAAAATTCATTAAACCTAGTCTAAGGTAAATTTGAATATCTATTTGGTAATTAGCAATGACCACACATGAATTGTTTCGTTTCGTTAATATTATTAAAATTCATATTTTCGATCTATACTAATCAAATATTTGGATTTATTTTAATGAATAATAAAATTTTATTATTTATTTAAATGGCATTCCATTTATTATAATATTGTCACAATGCTTTTATTAGATTAAAACGCAGAAAAATTTAATGATGGCTTAGGTAACACAAAAAATGTTCTACTGGTCTAATTTTTCTTTGTATTTAAATATACGCAGGTAATCTAAAACAGTGTCAATGAATACCTGCATATCCTGTACAATAAATATTTAAAATAAGCATCATTTATTTAATGAATCATTGTAATATTAAAGCAAATTTAGATAATTTAAAGAAGTCCTCGCATCTACGTTACATGCCTGCTCTAGATGCGTAATAGATAGCTGTCGCATCCAAATTATTCTAAGTGATGTGTTCGTTATATGTGTGAAATATGTTTGTTTAGTTTGTTAATTTACGCACTCTATTATAGTAGAGTGCTGACGATAGAGGGAGACGATATAGAATCGTCTCGCATAGATGTGAGGGTTCTATTATTTTTCATTAAACATGAATTGTTTATTTTTTGAATAAAACATCAACCCAAAAAATAAATGCTACACGCAAATATGCAGGCAGCTATAAATTATTCATAAATTAAAATTCGAAAATGTTTCAATCGTATTTATGAAATTAAATTAATGTATGATGCCTAATCAGCCGAAGAATTTAATTCCATTTACCCATTTTCATTCAGCAAATCCATTTAACGGAAATTGCATATTGATACATAATTCGGAATCCTCTGCGAGTACCATTATTATCATTGTTATTATTGATTGTGTACGAAAAATAAAAGCAACAAAACAACATTACTCAATTCCAAAAAGTGTTAAACCACCAATTTCGAAATTCAATTGTGTCTTTTAATTTTTTTTTGTGTCGTTTGCTTTTGTCCGGTTTTTCCTTTGTGTTTCGATGGACTGTTATTCTTCTATCGTTGGATCGTCCAATTCAGTTTTTTGATCATCATTAATAGGCCTGGGCAATATATCAATACGTATCGATACGTTCGGATGTATCGGGCTTGCAATACATTTTTCCGATACGTATCCGTATACCGAAGAAAGAATTAAATAATTCTTTCTTCTTCGAAGGTAGATACGACAATGATTCAGTGTACCGATATGTATCGATAGGCCAATATGTCGGCGTGTGTCAATATTTCGATACGGCAATAATTCGATATATCGATACAAAACGCGTATCGATACACAATACTGTGTATCGCACACCCGTAATCATTAATAAAAAAGTAAGCTATAAAATGAAATACTAATCGTTTGTAACTTTTCCGGCTGGTTAAATTTTTATCAATTAATTTGCGAAAACAATGACGACAATTCGGTAACGAATGAG
Organism: Platypus cylindrus; assembly: GCA_949748235.1. Lineage (NCBI taxonomy): Eukaryota > Metazoa > Arthropoda > Insecta > Coleoptera > Curculionidae > Platypus > Platypus cylindrus. The sequence continues at coordinate 51,529,799 of OX456488.1, read as the reverse complement.
TATTTTTTTGGTGCATTTATATATGGAAGAACCCCTCTTTCAATTTTGTCATTGATTCACCCGAAAAAAAAGGGAAATAAAATGCATTATTCAACAAAAACACCTTCTGAAACGTGGCACATCATCAACACCTTTCAATTTCATGGTTTAAATTGTCTATCTCTCTGTCCGTGTTTTTTTAACACCTTCGTTTAATGAAAATTGGTTTTTTTTTCGCCGTTTCTTATAGAAAATCTCAAGTCATCAATAGCCAATGAGTGGAACATCACTATCAACAACACGGTCACATGCCTTGTAGTCTGGTAAATTTATTGGACTGCTACTATAATCGGTATCTGCATACTGAATGATCGTATTTAGGTTATTTGTTGTAAGTTAAATCTATGTACATATGCAATACTACAAAATTTCACTCGTTTGCCCTACTTTTTTTATTTATTTGTGTGCCGCAACAAATAAATAAACATTTTGCTGTTGTATGTAAATGAACTGAGCAAATCAAGTTAAAGCCTCCATACAAACTGCATTTCAGAGTATCTATTTTTTGTGTGTAAAATGAATAAATTCAATTATGTATTAATGAAATTGTTATAAACCTTTTTTTTCTATTTATCATGAGGCTATGGTCATTTTTTTTTTTAATTTCTTTAACATGATGGCAGCAACAGACCGAAAATGAAATTTGCATGAATTTAGAGAGTTTCGCTTCTGCCCCCCTTAGCCGGACTAAAATAATAAAATGCAGAGCAATAATTTTTTATGACACATTGAAGTTGCTACAGCTGCAGCCACTGTAGTCAAACTTTTTCGCAATATTGACAGATTAAATTATACTACCTACTGCGTTTTTTTTCATGTACTGTGCGAAATATATGACAGTTGAATGACATTTCTTCTAATATTGCATTTCAATATTGGTCTTTTCATAATAATAATAATAATCATCATCATCAACAAAATAATATTTCGTACTATATTTTAGAAATGCCCTTTCTCAATTTCCATTTCGTTCCTCGGATTCTCTGCACGAAATATAAATGAGTTCATTATCTGTTGCTTTTTGGCAACACCAAACTTCCGTAGAATAATTTCGAGGATTTATAAAATATTCAAGTTTTTCACTCTTGTATGAATAATTTATTTATCTGCTTATCCTCCCTCAATACGATTTGAGAAATTTATTATTTTTAATGAAAAAGATTGATCATCACTAGAGAATGAATTTATGGATTACAGACATATGTAATCAGAACAGATACAGTTACAAGACCACTTGCTATACATTTCTTACTGATGCAGATCAATTATTTCTTCCCAATATGTATATATATATATATATATGTATATGTATTGGTCAGTTCAGTTAGTGTGTATATGGCCGTCTTATCGACCTGACCTAGTTCCTGATATGAAATTCTATATACGTATTAACGTAAGAAGAAAAAAATGTATTTATGCGTTCTGAATTGAAACGATTTATAAAATAACGATTGAAGTGAGCTGATGTGCGACTTGCATATCGCATAGATTTCATTTAAAATTTATTAAACGCAAAGCTAAATGCGCTCCAATTTAACAAGTATAATGTATGTGATGTTCATTCAGATCATCCTAAATGTCAAACAAATAGTTAGAAACGGGCAGGCAGATGAAGGCACAAATGAAATGCAGAAACAAATTAGATTTAAAATTTAAACTAAACTATTTAAATATTACCAACTACTGTGTTAAATCTGTGTGTTATATGTTTGTGAGCATTGCCTGGAAAAGAAATGAATTATATGTGGAAATGGAAATGGAAGTCGAAGACAGAAAAAAATAGAAAACCTCAAAGAAGTGACATGATAGGAAAAAACTAATTTAACAATGACGATAATTGTTAAAGTTACATTATCTGAGTTTGACAATGTCTAATTGAAAAAGTTAAACGTTGTCTTCATCAATTAATAATGGAAATCAATTTAGGTTTTACTACTGCTCCTTGTATGCGGTCGGTTGGGGCAGCGGTTCATCAAGTTTTAATAGGAAACTTTTCGTTGCTCTGAAAAAGAAGGAAGGGAAAATTACTGAGAAACTTTTGAAAACAATTTAAATAAAAATTCTCTAGACGAATTTCTTTCTTTCGATCTCTTCCTTAAGAAGAAAATTGTCGAATGCTATTAGGAAAAGTACAAAAAAGAAGAAAAACTTGTTCGTATGTAGCACAGGGTTGTTTAGATCAATCTGCAATCCAACTTAACCAAAAAAAAACCAAACGAATCCAGATTAAAATCTCCCCGGCTACTTCTGCAGCAACAACAGCAACATGCATTTTATCTTCAAATTTAATCTAGAGTGCTGAGATTTGATAATAAAAAAAGAAAAGAAACGAAATTGATGACCAATGAGAGTTTGTTGTTGTCGTTGTCCTCGTCTTCATTTTCAATTTCACCAATAAAAAACACTGTTTTTTCTTTCTCGTGTAACAAGAATGGTGTACGTTCTTCACTTATAATCCATTGGTATAATATACATATATATTCATTATATGCGATCTCATCCATTCGTATTGATTCGAATTGTGAATGGACTTGAACTTTTATCCTTTTTTCATTTGTAAAAATATAACACAAAAAACAGGCCACATACATCAATTGGTGACAAATGGGATATTAATCGTTCTTGTTTTTTTGTTTGCAATCGTCGTTGTCGGAGAATTTCCTTTTCGAATAAAAACCTTTGAATCCAAACGGCAATCACACAAACAAGAAAAACACTTTATTAATAATTTATAAGCCAAATAGATCCAGGAAAAGTGGCGTGAGATTAACCAGAGCCATATGCGCCTAATTAGAAGAGAAGCGAAGAGTTTTAAGTTCTTTCCATACCTATTATAAGTGCATGCCTAAGTAGTTATATCGTCCAAAATTAACCCTTGATAAAAACCAGACAGACATAGATAATGCGCTGAATATGGGAGCCGAGAAAAGGGATAAAGAACTCTGAATTTTAAATAGATGCCGCATAGTGAGCTGAATGTGAGACGTGTTTAAGTGTTTCCCCTTAAATTTCACTAAAATAGAGCGCGAGCGAAAGAAGAACTTATGTAAGAAGACGATGAATGATGTGCCATTTGATTAAAAGGTAGAGGGAATGTGCCGAAATAATAATTCTAACTGTGCGTTTTAATTATTTTAAATTAACGTCGTTCATTTAAAATAGCATTTAATTTAATATAGTGAGCGAGTATTAGGGAATTCATTTCGTTCCTAAATAATTAACGATTCGCTAATGAGAGAATTAAATTATCTTCACAGAAGAATGAAAAAACATCGAATACAATTTGCTCATCAAATTTTCTACGTGTATAATATAATCCTATCACATTGTATCTTTTTGGTTGGAAAAACGGAACAAAAAAAAAATCGATTTAATTAAAAAATATAATAATAACAAAGGGATGGTTGCTATAGGAATTACTTTTAATTTTCCATGACATTATTCTCTAACCCGCAGCAAAGATTATTATATTGCTACACTGCTCTTCTATGTATTCCGAATAAAGAGAATAAAATAAAATAAGCTCCCTTTACTCGTTTACTTTCTACCAAATCTCTTCACCTTCTCCTTTTCTAGAAAACGTTCAACTTAAAATTCTTGTCCACGGTGTATCATTTGCTATTTTAATAAATTTCAAACGCTTTATACATTATAGTATTATTATTATGTAGCAAAGCTTACAGACTTAGCTAGAAGCAGCGTCAGGCCAAGCAGCAGATTCGTTGAAATTCTAAGCGGATTAGGGGAGCTGGTTTGTTTTAGAATTAATTCAATATAAATATGTATGTATGTATATCGTTGTCCTTTTTTAATCGACGAATTTGTGTCATCCTAAAAAATAAAATTAATATTCTGACAGTGTCTCTTGACGATGAAAAGGAATTCTTCTCGCTCTCTGTCGGTCTCCCTCCATCTTTTTGTGTATTATTTCAAATGAATTCAATTATGTGGTTGTATGTATACAAAAACTGTTTGGTATAATAGCTACGTGCTTTTCGTTTGATTAATTGAAAAAAATAATCAAAGCGTTTATACATTTGACGATGGAGTGGCAGCGTCGACGTGACCGACAAGGTAAATCAATCAACGAAATGACAAAAAGTTCGTTCTATAATTGCATCTGTCCTGTTTTACCGCAAAATTTTGGTATATTTTATATATTTACAACTGCATGACTTAAATATCTAATTAACACTTCGACAGTATAATCTGTCTTAGTAGAGTACCTAGAATATCTTGAAATGGGAAGGATTTATAAGAAACCTTTTCAAAGAAAACAATAGAAACTAAAATACAAAACGGAAAGAAACCAAGAAAACCTTAACCAAGAAAAGAACGTGCAATGAAATCAAACTAGATAAACGTCGTTGTAATTATTTTGGAATTAGGTGTCAATCAGATTTGGTTCAACGATTTGGGAAGCATTGGGGTGCAACAATAATAGTTGCGAGCCAGTGTATAGGTAGCAACAAAACAAGCAGGAAGGAAGAGAGGTGAGAAACTGGAGTTTTGCAATTATTACAGAGAATACACAGTCAAGTGAAAAATGTCGTCTACTTGAGCAAATGGAACTCATGAAATCACCATCATCAATTTTCCGTACTGTTGATTATAGCAGACACTTTTCTTCGAGAAATTTAAATTATTTCTTCAAAAAAGCCAACACAATAAATTCGCAACAAATATAGGAACCACACCACCAGCCAAGAGTACATTATTTTCCTGCTGAGACAGGCAAGAAGAAACTTCTCCCATATAAAATACGAATTATGTATATGTATTTTTGCACACAACGTTCTGTACCCCTCTTTCACTCTAAGCCACCGCCACACTACTCTGCATCTCCATCTCCCCGCTCTTCATCCAATTATGCCATATCCATGAAAACCTCGTAAAATCCAAAAACAAATTTACTTACACCATCCGAAACAAGCAACTGTAGCAAAACTATAGTTAGGGAAACTGAGTAAACTCTCCGAAAAGCTTTTTCAGTATGTTTGCCCCTTATCCCTCTCATATAGTCTTGATCTTCTCTCTCTATTTCTTCTTTCCTTACTTCTCTACTGCTACCACTACCACCAAGGTACAAGTTATCGATATTTTATAGCTTTAATGATGGAAATACCAGAAAACAGTAAATCTCCTTTGCCTTTTTTTCTCCTTTGAAACTCCCTGTATCTATCTTTTTCTCTCCCACGGTGGTTATTATTTTATTTTCAACAAATTAGACTGGTTAATGCAGTGCTAATTAGTTTTATACCACAAGTAAAAGGGTTAAAGTTTGAATCCATGTTAAGCTCAGCTAAGTCAAGCTCGTAGTTTCATCTTGTTTAAAATTTTATTATAATTTCAATTCAATTAGTTTCTGTTTTGGATAACTGATTTTGTAAAATCATCGTGTAAGACCATTTTGAAAATTATGAATTCTTAATAAATTAAAATTTGGGTTTTGTTCTGCAATTTATGTACACTTGGATATAATTAGATAGTATTATTTGTGGTGTAGACTCTCGAATTTGTCGGATTGTTGGTACCTACTCGCATCATTGAAAGATATTCTTACATTTTACTCTGTTGCCTTGATTCCAATTTTTTTTTTTACTCTTTTAGAAACATTTAAACTATATTTACAATGGCATTGACTCTTAACATCATTACAACCTAAAAGCCGTTAAACTAAACTATCCAATCCTATCAATTAAACAAAGAATTCCTTTCTTTTTATACTTAATATACTGGAATCTATCGAAAATTGTCCAAGATTTAAATTTAGAAACTTCAGACAACATGGAACGAAAAGTGAAATGAATGAATCGTAGATTCGAGAACTCCTGTGGTATGTACATATTTTATGTCTATGTCTAATTTTATGTCAATCGAATTTGGACAAATATCGAAGATCGATTTCAATCACCAAATCTATCCATTCTCCATAGATAATGGATATGTGAACAATTTCTGTTTAATCTATCATTATTATCCATAATATACTAGAAATCTATACTGTTTGTAAATTGCAGAAGTTTCGTAAACAGGAATCGAATCATACTAGAGTTTCAGATTTTGCCAGTCATGGTTTTCGGGTTGGTATCTCGGCCTTTCGTGCTCACATACATAATACCTTTCATGCATTAAAACTGGGCTGACAAATGAACCCCGTTTTTTCACCAAATCAATCAACTAACCCTAAAGAAAACGTAAAACTTCTTTCGTCTTTTCGACAATTGTGGAATCTCGGATTCTTCTAATCATAGTACGCATATTTGCCTTCTTTTAATCTAACACCTTCGATCGATTAAAGTTCGACAGACATGGAAGGATTTGCAACCCATTTACCATCTAATTTCAATTCTATCGATTTACAGTAAACGTGGATTCAGCTAATTAAACCAATAAAAATTGCATGAGCTGCCTGAACTACTTAGTGAATATGTTTACACTTAAAGCGCATCAACATCATTACAATGCTCCTTATTACTAGATATAGATACTATATTGTTATTATTATTATTATTATTATTACTATGCATGTTGCACAACCAAATGATGCCACTCTAATAGGGCATGTATAGTGGGAGTAATGAAAACACTTTTGGAAAAAAATGTGCAGTACATTCATACTGTGCACGTACATAACATACACAGGTAGAGTGCTGTTAATCATTTTCTTCATCTTCAACAGGACAGAGAGGGTGTCATCATCATCATACAAATACAACGTTTTTTTCTCTCTCATTCTTTCTTGCGCCTTCACCAGTTTGCTTTACCGCCGCATCGTGTTTCCGTATAGTTTTCATATTCAGTTCAGTTCGTCATCAACCATCGTCGAGTTTAGTACTGTTTGCTGCAGAAGACCTATCTATCCTTGTCTACCGGTTGCTGCTACTATCTCTCACTTCTTCCGTTTTATTTACCACCGAGCCGGAACAATCGCGCTCGTAAAGTGGATTTTTGTTGATATTTTAATACATCGCAGGTTTCCCCTAGTTACCATCAATTTGAGTTTGGTAGAATCAATAGAAAGATTTGCTTGTTGTGACTGTATTGTTTTCATTTTATGGTCAGTGGTATAATGTTTTCCAGGCTTTAAAATATTTTGGAAAAAAGGAACATTGTACCAAAAAACAAGCTTAAAACATGTGGGCCCAACGAATTCTTATCACTGGACTATTCTTTCATTTGGCAAACACTTTGGAATTGCAAAACGGTGCCTACGAAGAATTGGTTATAAAAATTGCGGATAACGTTCCAGAAGTTGATTGTAGAAATATCCTGAATAATTTAGAGGTAAGAAGAATTAGGTTTTAAGTAGATTTTTGTCTAATAGACAGGAAAGCTTTAATTAGTTCAGACGAGGAATAGGTAAATTAATAATTCTCAAATTAATTAATTTCATTAGTTCCAAATGATTTACCTACTGGGAAAATGCCTAACTGATGATAATTATTATTTATTGATCAAGCAAATCGGTTCCATCTATTTAATCATTAATAATGTAAGGGACATTTTTCTACGAACATTTCAATCAGAGAATCGTGTAGAATTCATTGATGTATTCCGTAAAAATAAAAATAGGTTTTTACCATACAATACATTCCTTCAGCTATTGTAAATTTGACAGATATGTAGTAAGAAATTTGGCCCCATGAATCACGTCATTGAATCACCGCACAAAAAAATCCCATGAATTCGTGGAGTCTTTTTGTTAAATATTTCAGTTTAAAACTAGCAATATATATATATATATATAATGGATATGATTCCATGCAACAATGCTTCTGTGTCTGGCTACCTTAAGATCTAGATCGAAGACACATTTATCATCATTATAACATGGTGCATGTGTGTGGGGTACCCAAAAAAAATTAAACCAATACATGCGAAACATCAATAAGCATTTATTTAGTTAATGCTAGAGATTTTTCTTTGCTAAAAAGTTTAGAATCATATTTAATCTATTCGGCAGATTAAAGGCTAATACTGAAGCTTATTTTTAGGTTATCATCGAAAAAAAAGCTTTTAGTTTTCCGTTTGGTTCAAATCCGGCGGAAAAAATTAAAAATAATCATCATTAATTATAAATTTGCTTGTTATTTTTTTTGGTGCGTGTTTAAACTGAACAATGAGCAAACTTCCGATTTCCGGTAAAAGAGATGGTGTTGGTTGGTTTGGTTCGGCTAGAGTTTGTGATATACCCATACGGACTCACCTTTATTTTGTTTTACCACTCTAACGATTTAATCAATTGGAAAATCAAACAGCGATAATGGATTTAATTAAACCGTTTTAATTTAACAATTATTATTGTATATTGGAAATTGCATTTGCCAAAAACAAATAATAATCGAAACAACAACTTCAATTTTCTCGATTTCAAATTCATTTAATGGAAAATTCTGTTTCAATGGAGGATAATCAATTCAAATGCATTTTAATCGGAAATCTATAAAAATAAAGGGGAAAAATTGAACCGATCAATTAATTAAATTTAATTCAAAATTTTTAGTGAAACTGCGAGAAGGATAGAAAGGCTGAAACGCGGTGCAAAAAAGAAGAGAAGAACAACTCGCAAAACCTTTTATAAATGTTTTAGTTTTTACGAATGATAACACGGAAATGTAATTTTCCGATGCTCCCGATGGAATTTTCATTTTCTCTATTTAGTTTCCTGATATGAATGTTGAAATTGGATATATCAGAACTTATATGTAATTAGGTATAAAAGCGATTCAAATAATTGCTTATTTGAACCATAAAATGTTTTACAAAATCATCCTCATAATAATAAGTGTTATTATTATTGCTTAAAAGCCATGATAGTTATACAATCTACAATTTACATAAATTTGATAAACAGAAGGATTCTCTAGTACTGACGAGTAGGTACCATAAAAATGCTTTCTGATAAAAAACGTGTCCTCACAACCAGCACTTAAAATTCTTGTTTTAAAATGATAAAAGGATAATTAGGAGATATAAATGTAAGCGACTTGTGTTTTTCCAGAACTATTTCTACTATGCCTCATTGCATCACCTTTCATTTTTACAAAAGACAAACGGGAACTAAATCTAAATTTTAACAACTAGAAAGATCATCCTACTTTTGCAATATATCATATATGAAGATAGTCACCATTTACGTTTTTATTTAATTGGAATTTTGTTTGACCGCTAAAATTGTCAGAATTAATATCTACTTTCAACAAAGAGTATATTTTCTTTCTTTCTTTCTTTGGGTTCAACTTTGACCCGAAAGAGAAACAGCAAAACGAAATATAAAAAAAGTAAAGATCTTTCTTCAAGGAAAGTAACGGTACATTTTTCTCATAAGCACAGTACGACCAACATCGCATCAATAGCATAAAGAAGCAGCAGCAGCAGCAGCATCATCTTCTTCACGAAATTATCTTTGACACTATCTTTTTCCGTATTTAATAGGTATTCTGAATATACAGTGTATTCAAATAATAACCGGCACCCACTACGTATATCGACACGTAGTACATATTGGTGCACAATTATTTTATACAAAATTATTAAACGTCTAAATGCCTCTTAACACATCGAACATACCATAAAATTGTTTGGGCGCAGATGCATAGATTTTATTAGGAAATTTAATTTTATTCTGTTGCGACAGTCTAATGCAAACACTGCCATTGGATGTTATTGAATCTTTTGATGGATGATGGATGAATTCAGTTCAGGAAAATATTAAAGCTTTCACTGTTTCTGATACGGAACATACCACCTTACAAAATTAAATCAGAGTAAAATAAGCAATAAATAATAGCAAACTGGTGCAACATTATTTGAATGGGTTATACTCTGGGATGTAGTTTTAGATACAAATTGATTGATTGCGCCTTTTATCATTTAATAGTCTATTTAAATAATAAAAATAGTAATTCTTATTATTACTAGTTAATACGCCTATACACGTTCGACACGTACTCAGTATTTTAACGGGATCCTTTTTGATTTTTTTACATTATAATGAGTTCCAAAACCGGTAAAAGACAACAAAAACACAAAAAAGAGAAAATCAGTACCAAATAAAATGATTAAAAAGTGGTTACTACCATATAGTACGTTTGGAATACATATCTCTTTTAATTCTCTGACCTGGAATTGAAACTGTTTATTGTTAGTAGTCAGTGCTATCTTCATGTCGTGTCATCGAATAATTTGAATTCCAAATTATGATTGGAAATTGTTTTATATTATTTATATATTCAATTTTTTGCCTAGTTAATCGTAATTAGAATACTTATATACCTTCATGGGAAGCTAGTATTGCACTATTTTTTTGTTTGTGAAATTTATTTCACAGTAAACAATCGATTTTTATTATGAAATGCAGTAATCATAAAAAACTGATTTTGTGAATCTATGCGAAAAAATATATTAACCTGAGCGGTTGGCAAATTTTCCGAAAATTATTGATCACAACAAAATGTAAATTTTATTAATATTTCTACAACATTTTGCTTTCTCATAATAAGTACTAATAATTCATGTCATTTCCTTCTTTTTTAGTCGTGTCTTATCTCCTTGGTGGTGTTAGTCAAAAACTACTTTTTTAATAATAATAATCGCAAATTAGTTACGTTCCAGCTTTGCGCGAGTCTAGTTGAATAAAAATTTGTATTAAAATTTTCGGTAAACAGATTTATATATGATTTATTCATAACCATCGTTAAAAAAGGGGGCTGCTGCTACTACCAGTGCGTGGGAACTTTATCCACCAACACCCCCTTATCTCCACTAGTCCTATACAATTTCACCTGGTTCAATAGCTGGTAACCCGTCAGGTGAAAAAATTTCACATACACAGGTATCCCATGAAAAAAAAGTCATTTTAAATTGTGGGAGGCGCAGACAATTGATTTTTCTTATGGGAAAAATTAATAGAAATATTGTCTCGGTACGGCTCTGTCTATTTCATTATCTAAACAGGAAAATAACAATCATAATAATAAAACGAAAAACTAATAAAAATGCTGATAACTTTGCCTATTTCAAGCAGTAATTCGAAATTTTACTGTTAATTGAAATTAGCTGAAATTGCTCGAGATAAAAATGGGCGACGGTTAAATTTTTCTTTTTTTGTCGGTTGTTCTTTTTGTCCTATTTTCTAAATAGGACTCTTAAAATACCTATTATTATACGGACAGGTAGCAAAGTAGCAGAAACAAAAATTTAAATCCCCGTTTTATCTAAACACACATTTTTCGACTACTTAACTTTAATCTTCCTGCAGCTCCATCACGCTCATAGTCATCTCCACCGCTCTAAAAAATATTATAAAAAATGATAATGATACAAAAAAAGAACTTATGTTTCCTTATCTCATTTTTGGACAGTTTTTACATATTAAAAATAAAAGTTCAGTTCGTTAAATCCCTGTATGATTAGAGGACACCCTTTTATAAGTAAAATATTATGTTTTATCAGTTTAGGTAGTGAAAATTTGTTTTTTCTATCGAAATTTTTACGCTACGAAACGAATTTACATAATTTACCATGCATTTTGCCACAAAAATTACGACTCAATTTTATATGGAAATAAACCACAATTTCATGTATGCTTCAATGAAACTTATTGTGAATTGAATTCACTAAAATCTGATGATTATTTCTACAATTTTTTTATGATTTCTTTAATATACGCGAAACCGATCGCAAACAATAACATGTTGCTTATTGAATCGTTATGCTTCTCATTTATACCGAGAGATATATCATTGTGAGGCTTTTGCGCTGATTTTTCGATTAGCTAAAGAATCCGTTCCGTAATTCAATAATATTTCAAAATTAAGGCTATTTATTCACTCCGGATGAAAGGGTGCACCCACTGAATATCGAAATAAACCTACTCATACTCAAATCTCAATAGTTTTAACTACTACACATGGCTTATCGAAAAAGGACGACAACCAGACGGCAACAATCTCATAATGTTCACTATGCTTAAGGTTAAATGTCCATTTAATTCTCGTCTAAACCGTAACCCATTACGTTACTATTTCAGTTCCATTTCAAGAATCACTAGTGGCCACAAAAGCAATCAGTAAAAAAATGTATATCAAATTATGTTTTATTATTACTTATTATTGCCTCAATTTTGATTTGAAATTTTTAACACGTTTAACTGAACTAAATTTGTTGGTTTTTTTTTTTCATTTTTTCGAAAACGTAATTCAAGTTGAATAAGTTAATAGTATAGCGTGAAATAAAATCATCGCAGATGACGGAAAGGTAAAAAAGCCGGGTTTAAAATAAATTGGTCGACACGACATATATTAATCTAGGTGATTGGTTAACAGAGTACGTGGAAGAATTAAGTTACAAGATACAACAGGAACAACAGAAAGCTGAATTAGTCATTATTACTCAAAAATTGTTTCCAAGAAACATGTTCTTTTTTGTGACATTACTCTCCATTAATCTCATAGAATATTCCATTATTATCCTAAATTACGATCAACCGCACCCAGCATAGAACCACTTACATTACCATCTCCACATTTGAATTCGTATATTCATCGTAATCCTTAGATATGGTAAATACGGCAAACAATATGTCATTGTTTCGCTCTTATTTGACATTGAAGAATGCTATACCAACAGCCAACGGTAGCCTTCCATCCTAATGGGCTCTTTTTCTACATATACATATTCAGATAACATCAAGCAATTTAACTAGCTAGGCATTCAACTAAATATTGCCAAACGGGCTGTAATGCCGTAACTCAATTTCGACGAGAAAAACTAAATTACTATTCGTATACTTGCTCCAACCCTATAAGAATCGTCAAGACTTGATGTTGTTAAACAGCCCATCCATCAACCAATGATCAAAAACAGTAGATAGTTTAAAGAATTTGTGAATGTTAATAGTATGCCTTATTATCAGGTCCATTTTGCATGCGGGAATTAGAAGCTTGTCTCTGGGTCGATTAAAATCTAATCATATAAAAAAACTGAGGTAGATTGTTGTTTAAGTGATTAAATCTTCAATTTCAGTTTTTCTCTTAAGGAAATTAAAAAAAAAAAACTGCGCACCAACTTACATTTTAATGTTTACATAATTCAGCTTTTTGCTTTGGAAAATTGAAATGAATTTTAATTAATAAAATGGAAAACTTCCTCTCTTCTTCTTGGACATCTTTCATCTCCTCCTTGTAAACAATTAGGAAGTTTTCCATTTCGTGTTTAGTTTCTCGCTCACTGAGGCTGAAACTTTTAGTTGTTTTATTTCATAAAATTCTATAAGTTAATTGAAATTTGATAGGCTGCTACGAAATCCATCTTCGTTGCTAAACGTTGGATTTTCATTTCCTTTTGATTTTTTCCCCTGTTTTTTTTTTGTTTATTCGTATGAGGAACTTTTATTGCTTCGGTGAGTTTATGTTGTCAAAAGGCCATAAGTGCCATATGTGTTTTCTTCACTTTTCATTCCTCTAATTTAACCCGTGGCAGCAAGTGTTGTTTTACACGAAAAAAAGGCCAAGAAAAATTTAACCTATGAAATCGTCCAGTTAGTGAAAAAAAAAAAAAACGAAGCAACTTAATACTACTCGGGCCCCTATGGTTAGAGGGATAAAATTAACCACATTTGGCACATGTTCATATCGACCTTTGATCGATGTTAATTAGGTTTAAAATTACCTACCTGTAATTTATTTACTTTACTTTAGCTTTATGTAGCTCAAATTATTAAGCACTATACAGGAACAAATTGATTTTTAATTTTATAACGTAAGTTTATTATCTTTTCAAGCGAGTAGGTGCTTTGCCCTTTTCGCATCAATAAAATCTTTCTAGACATTTAATTTAATTAAAACTATTAATTATTAAGAAAGGGATCAACTTATTATTTGGTATAAATAGCAGAGTGTGATAATGAAAGAGAGCATTTTCGGTTAAAAATGCTTCAATTCACTTTTTTTGACATTTATCGTGTGGCTTTAACCCTAGTGAGAAGCGTAGGCTCTCTACTGCTAGTATTTGAAAGTAACGAATCACCGTTTTCTATTACTTCTGAAATTTTACTAAATCTATACTTTAAGTGACTTCTAACTTAGTATATATCTTGTATCGAATCGAAAGGACTTATCTTCACAAAAAAAACAAAAGCTAAAAGTAGAATCTCGAAATCCTCGAATAGCAAAATTCACCTTTAAAGTTAAACATTCTATTTTATTGTATATTCAATAACGATGATGCAATTCAAAATACCAAATACATAGATTCCATTTTAGGAGGAGCGTTGGCAACCTACTTTACTGTTAACTCAAGGCATTTAATAATTGTTGTTCATCTTGTCTTACGCAGTCTATACCTACCTATCCGTACACACATACACAAAAATCAGCATCTATAAAATATGCACGCATAATAATTATGCGATTATCAATTTATTTTACCGTTCATTTACAGATTTCTATAAATGGCAAAGTTGTATTTAAGCTGATCATCTTCATCTTTTTCTGTTTCTCTCTCTTCCCTTTTTGTTTTTTTAGTGATTTACAGGTTGTGTAATAGCAGCGATCGATTAAAGGATTTTTTTTTTATTCCGATTATATCGAATAAACGTCAGGAGGGAAGAAGATAGTATACCAAATAATACAGATCTAGTCTTTATTGATAATTCTTCAGGAAACAAAGAATAATTTAAGGAAAAACCAATTTATTATCTGCCTGTCCTTCCCCATTCATATACTTCCAATTAAAATGCATGCCTTTGAAATTGCCGTTTTTACTGTTATTCCATCTTACTATCCCTTCTTATTGCTACTGTCCTCCAGGCTTTCCACCACCGGAAAATTGTATTCATCCGGTGATATTATTCTGTGTATATCTTGACTTCAAAGGCATATTTACTATTGAAAGTGATGAAGTGATGACAAAGGGATGCAAAATATGGATGCGGGGCAAATAGATAGAAAAGCAGCATAATGGAAAGTAATCTTTCATTTTAATCGTAGGATACCTTATGCACCGAAAAATTATTTGCTGCACTATTATCACATGATGAACTACCGTTGGTGAAAATTTTATGTATCTACATGTACATGTCACTAAAATGACATTCGCATACAGTTCTTTCATATTCAATTTCTGCTCGTGGTGATGGTGGTCCCAACAGGAAAATGGAAGAAATTTAATTACCGCCGCTCAGAGAGAAGAGTGCCACCAACCTGTTTAAATGCAGATATAGTATATACATAAAGGGAAAAGGGTTTGAAGTATAAATGGTCCTCGAGTTAAGTTTTAATTAAGGGTTTAAGTACAACAGTGCGGGGAAGAGAGAGATGAAATTCAATTGACTTGATTGTAGAACGGGTCGACAAAAATATGTAGGTGTACGTATTTGAAAAGAGAAGTTGCATCAAGAAAATTTCTATCTATATATGTTTTATCTTTGTCTTTCTTGTTCATGTTCCTTATCAGCTAATACATACATAATTCGATGTTAACTGTTAGGTAAGCATCAGCAGTAAAAACTCATTTGTGAAAAAGAGAGAGAAGGCACACCAAACAACGGAGAGAGAATGAAAGAGAAAATAAGCACACCCGTGAGAAAATTGTGCATCTTCGTGATCATCGCGCTAAGAGAACATTTCTATATGGATTTTTAAGCTTTAGCTAAAAGTAATGTAAATACACATACGCCGACCGTACACTCTGATGGAAAGAGAAAGAGAGGCAGAAGCAACTTCTGTGCCTTCTAGGCAATTACCGCTACAACGCTCACTCAGTATTTAGACTCTCAATTTTAGTTCTTTTTTGCTGTCATGGGAATTTTGAAGGTTCAATTTTTCTATTTTTTTTTCTTTTTGTGTTTGTCATGTTAGTTTATTTAATTCTTGGCTTATTTGTCGATGAAGAAAAATGAACATGTCAGTGAATATGCTTATGATTAAAGGAACACAGAACGAGAAAAAAAATGTGTATAAGTACTTAAAGTCGAAATTTATCTGTAATTTACAAGGCCGCTAATGTGTGTCTTTTATTTTCACGATGCTTGTCAATGTCCTATGTAATTATCGAATCATTCTGTTAGGGAAAATGGTTTTTTTTCTATTGTATATTTATAGAGAAGATTGGGAGAATGTCATTAAGCAAACAACACAAATGCCGTGTATAGTAAGTCAAGAACTTTAACTTAAGCAAATGGAATAAATATCTAGTCTATTCAGAGTGGCAAATATTAGCATGAAAATTATTAAAATTATTCGATTTTCTGTTATATTAAAATTTACATCTGCTACGCATTTTCTTTCGACTAATTTTAACCCTTTTTCTGAATTGAATTTAATTAAAAATGAAATTAATTCTATACTGTCTACCTAAACTTTGTGTCTTCCAAGTTAGTTACGCCAAAATTGTGGTTACGTTCCGTACTTTTCGTTAACATTTTTTTTTTTTTTTTACTAACGAAATCTAATTATTCTTCTTCACCTCTTCTAATATGATACAGTAACAAAAAAAAGAAACTATGGATGTAATTATTATGTTGTGTTTAACCGTGAAAATGCCCGTCCGGATGACTATGCATATAAAACAAAAACCGATATCAATTTTTGGATTTTTTCATGCCTTTTGTTCTTCAGTTTTAAAACAATAATAGGAATCAACATCCTATCTAACTGTCTATTATCTGAACATGAATCATTGAAAGGAAAACGTATGTAATATAGTGTCAATTCCAAGGTGAAACACGTCTTTCATCTAGTGAGAATTTATTCAAGTGTGCCAACCAAAGTATTTTCCATACGGTTTAATTATTATTATTTTAAAAAGTGATTGATATTTTATTTGAAATCTTTAGCAGAATAAAAAAATACAAAGAAATAAAATGCATGAAACAAAAACCTTGAAAGTAACGATCATCATGATGTTTATATTATTTAATTCTATTGCCTCATCATCGTAGTTATTTTCTTTTTTTAAATAAATTATGTAAAAGAATTTACAAAATAAATACAATAATTTATTCAATTATCGTGTACCGCATTTTTTACATTTTATACATATAGCTAGATAATGAAGACATTATAGAACTAGTTAACACATTATCATTAATTCTGATTTACGAATTATTTACTAGAAAAATTACTACTACTAGAAAGAATACTAGAAAATATTGAATACTTTCTATACGTATAGGTTGCAATGGTGAATGTAAACTGTACGCTATAATATTCATACCACAGTATCAACCCTAAAGCAGGTAGTATAGATAATAGATGGAAAGTTACTAAGTAAAATTGCATCTGTAATCTGTGATATTGATTTATGATTGATATTTTAAATCAATATGCGTGCTTTTTAAAAATGCCAATACTAGTGCCATCTATCGCTTTGATTTGCATATACTTACTAGAAAACTCGGTACAAGTTGGTCATATTGAGATGAAGCCATTTTAACAAGTGATTTGCAGGATTTGCAGTATCTTAATAAGTATTGTTTCCAGAATTTTTATTTATGTATTTTATTTATTGGTTTCTTACGATGCCATTAATGATACTACATAAAATTTTTCAAAATATTCCCACACACCAAGTGCTAAGTACATAACGTGTAGTACTACTGCGCTACTGGTATTGAAACATCCGACATATCTCTATTTATATCCAAATACGGACAGTACCTAGTTTATAGAATTGTTGCTATTCGCATTTAATCTAATTAGAATAGTTTCATATAAACACCGGAAGGCCATTTTTCTTATATACTGAGTAACTAACATCCATAAACTTATATATATACATACATGTATCAGGTAAGCTCTCTTTCTCGTGCTTTTCCTCATTGCATAAAAGGCCAGTTCATCGTACCTTGTTAGAAAACGAATGAAGAAACGCAGAGCAAAAGACAGAGACGAAGAGTAAGAAAAAAGGCGGTAGAAATAAAGAAATTGGTATTTATTTTGAAGTATAAAGAAGCCTGTCGTCGTTTTGGTAGTGTGATCGTGGGATTTGAAAATATTTGAACAAAACTGCTATTATAGTTAATAAAACATTGTTATAGCATTATTCTATTATTGATTTTTTTCTTAAATTAATTCATATCTAATTGATAAATAATTGCCTATAAAATTGCAGCTTATTTTATAATGAAACCTAACACATATAGGAAACAAGCTAACCAGATCTTAATTTATTAATTAATACATTAATTACATTTAGATCGATGTTAATCTCATATAGTCGGATATATGTATGGAAAATAATAGGGATTAAGTTATACATAGGATTAGATAGACTATAGGGGAGAAGGTTAAGTGAATTGAGTACGCCTCTTTAGATTTTATAAAGTATTATTAAGGATTCCTCGCGGGTAAAGCCCGAAGGAAAAGTTTATTGAGTCATATATTGAAAATTAAATCCTTGATATCGTGAATCTATCCTATTTAATCACTATAAATCAATATGCAAAGGCAGCGTCTAATTGGAATCAATAGCCAAATGATATCAATAGTCAATTAGACAAGTAACTTTTTTGTTAAGATCCACCATATAAATTAACTATTTGAATACTACAACTGTAGAAAGTATTACTAAAAAAGAATCCAAGGTTTTAATCGCATCATGATTACCAGATACCATACTGCAGAATGAAAGAGGGAGAAAAGGAGAGAGTACAGCATTTTCATCGTTTTTTACATTACTTCTGCTCGTGGTGGTGATGTTGCTAATACTAAAAGCAAAGAAAAGAGAAGATGTTCAGTCGTGACCAACTGTCACGATCAAAATGTAAAAAGGTGAACATTTAACAAGATAAAGAAGAGGAATAAAAAAATTTAAAGAAAAAGGCGAAAACGTAGTTTATTCAACGTCACGTTTGTGACTTCTTAATATATTAAACTCGCATGGAAACAAATCAAAGTAACATAGAGGACACTCCAAACATCGTAGGTACTTATGTGGTGTACATGTGGTATACATATATATATACCTATGTGAATTTATTTGAATTATTTGAAACATTTTGGATGTTTCTGTTGTATTTTATGCAATTTTGTATCTGTGTCGGTTCAGTGTCTTGGTAAAAAATAACAACGAATAGAGATACTTTTTCAGCCAAAATATTTAAATCAAGTAATTGAATTGATGTTAAAATAAACTTGTTAAAAAGTATGCCGCCGCACATCACCAGCATACACATCATCATAATTTTTATTATTATGTATTGTAATCGTTTTTTTCCTCGGCTTCCCCTCTTCCATACATTACCATTTTCATTTGTCTGTATTTATTTATACTTACTTGCTTGGCACCACCTTGTACTATTTGTTCAATAGAAAAACCATTATTATTATTATTATTCCATTACAGAAATTAGCAAATAATGATTAACTTTCCTTTTATTGTTGTCGTTGCAAATAGTAATGATTATTAGGTATGCATTTTCTCTCTCGTGTTTAATAAAAATGTATTTATTTAAGTAATTATTGTATTGGCAATCCTCCAAAGTAGTAACAAAATTTTTATTACGAAGTAAAGACTTTGCGTCATTATAAGAATAAGCAAAGCTAAAACCACAAAAAGTTGGTATAGTGTTTATTGAACTAAACAAAGATAATATAAAAAAAGGAGAGTCTCATCAACTAATATAATATTCCTTATAAACAATTACACATAGCAGAATGGATTTACATCGACGAATAATACATAGCTAATTAATAAATATGAGCAAAACAATAGCCTATAATTCCTTTGCGTACTTATAATAATAAACAATTCAATGATTCACTGCTCATATACCTTTTTTTACCTATAATACTGGTATAGAATGTGTCTAATTTATAGGTGCCTATCACAATACGAATTAATTAATTCTATAGAATTAAGTATTCGTAGAAATGAAAACTATCGCGTGCCATTTTTTTTTGCATAAATCCCTCATATATATATTTTTTCTTTTTCCTAGGGAACTCTGACAAGTGCATCACAATACCTTTTTTCCGCTTTAGACAGTCGAGCATATTTGAGATCGGCAACTGTTTTACTTCCTTCGTCATGGCCGGATTCATGTGCCCCATCGCCAACGCCAGCTGTCACGGGAGCATCCGGAGAAATATCAGATATTACAAGTAAGTAGGTAGTTTACTTATGACAGAAATGGCTATTTGTAGAGGTCACTGTCAGTTTACAACGGTACTTCTACAACAGAGTGAAGCAAGTATCTGCACTGATAATCAGTCCAATCGAGTAATTGAACTTAAAATTACTAATTGTTTTTCAATAACTTTACAGTTCTACCTGGTGGTTCAGTACGTGGCAATATCTACACTCAACAATCATTGGGTTGTGGACAACCTGGCGATCAAATCTACATCAGTTACGAAAGCTTACAAGCGCACCAGTCAATTTTACCCCGTTTATTAATCAAAGAATTTGCCAAATATCGTTATGGTGTCTTTGATGAGCAAGGCTATTTTAATGATCCAGTATATCCTATGTGTTTCCAAGACGATGTCAAGAAAACGTTTAAACTAACTGGTTGTTCTGATTTACCAATTAAATCAGATGAGTTATGTGGATTAGTCCCTCCTTCTAACTACAATGTAACGGACATAGTCGATCCAAATGCACGATCATCAATAATGTTTGCCGCTGAAGCTCCATCAGTTTCTATGTTTTGCGACGATGGAAATCATGATAAATTCGCACCAACCAAACATAATTTAATATGTCAAAGACGTAGTGTACTTGATGTTATCCTTAAACATTCAGATTTTTCGAAATCAGCCACTCAAAATAATAATTTCAATGCAAATGAAATAACGGATACCACACCAACTATTATCTATAAAAAACAGAACTTGACCCGGTATGTTTTTGTTATTGAAAACAACAAGGACATGATGCAAAGAGAATCATGGAGTTATCTTCGTTTAGCCATGCGATTTTGGGCATTTTACGATGTGCGTGATAATTCTGAATTAGGTTTGATTCTATCGACTGCTAATCCTGTGAGAAATTTGAAGATTCTGCCAGCTAAAACGTACACGGACGATCGATTTAGGACCACTAGTTACAGGGAGAAGTTTTTCAGTACACTACCATATACACCCAGTGAATCGATTCAGCCTGGTTGCCTTCATTGTTCCTTGAAGATTGCAAATGATATGCTTGTTGAGCGTACAAAAACACATGGCCCGGCTGGTAATATCGTAGTGGTAATTGCACCAGGAATGACTGTGACCGACCAAATTCGGACCATAGCGAAAGATTTCAAAAAGAACAAAATCCGTGTGGCTACGATTAATTATCCAGATATTTTGAGACCAAGTACACTGAGATTTCTAGCTGAGGATACGAATGGTGTAGACTATACGGTGTTTGAAAAGAAATTAAATGCTCAAACTACAATGCTCACAACATATTTCGAACTTCATAATATTTTGTATGACATTGTTCACAAGTTTTATTCCGGCAGACAAGCTGATCTTCCGATGGAGGTAAATTTTCTTTTCAACATATATTGCTTAATATTCGGTGCTGATTCTTAATTCAATTTTGCAGATTCATCGACGCGAGATTACTGATAAAAATGGAAGGCCATTTGTTAGTGGTACTTTTGTCATGGATCCTAGCATGTCAATTCCAGCATGGTTTACTCTTTTCACTCATAATACCATAACCCCCTTATTTAAAGCATTAAAACTGGCCAGTCCTAGTAATCAAGTGGATGACAGTCGCACGGATAGATTTATTGATTTCAAGATGATTGAATTGAATGCAAATTTTTCAGAAAGTGGCACATGGACATATAATTTAGAGCCCTATCCGGGAAATCCTCAACCTCACTTTCTTCAAGTTATGGCCACTCCAGTTTCACCATATGTGCCAGTTGTTCGAGCATACTTTAAAATACATAAAGTCAATCCGGGTTTGTTTATATTAATGGCAGAAGCCAAGTATGGTGATTTGCCCATATTGAGTGCTAAAATTGAAGTTACCGTGACACGAATTTCATTTAACAACACAAATCCGAAGAAGATAAGTATTTATCTTTTGGACACAGGCTCCGGGGATCCAGATATAACTAAAGGAGATGGTGTTTACACTAGGTATTTCAGCCCAGATGATCCAGGATTGTATACTTTCGAAACTGTTGTTACCAATAATGATAACACCGCGTACACTTGGAGTTCTTCACGCAACAATGGTAAGTTAAAATCTATTTCTGCAATATCATCTAGTATTCGGTCTAATTATACTCATTTCTGTAGATGACAAACCATGTTGTGGCAGTTCAATCAAAAGCTATGGAGCTCAACAAATTTCCCCATTCCAAAGAGTCCTATCGAAAGAAACTATCATGGTCTCAACCGAAGATATTCGATCTCAACTGGAAATTCCTCCATCAGTTGGGCGCATTGGTGATTTGCGTGTTGAAGTTCTTCCAGAAGATATGCGAGCGAAATTGACATGGACATCACCCGATATGGCTGGGCATACCGTGTCACGATATGAAGTTCGGTACGCATTCTCTGTTACCGATATTTTGGATAAATTCGAAACATCGACGTTGTTATGGGAGACTGGCTCGGGTGCCCTTTATCCTATGGACCCAGGTTCTGAAACTAGCTATATGTTGGATTTGTCGCAGAATAAACCATTGCGAGATAAACCTTTGTATTTTGCAATGAAATCATATGGAGGATTAGGAGCTAACTTGTCAGGGCCAGTATCAAATTTCGTTAGGGTCTTCATTGCTTCACCGCCGCCACCACCTACGGTAGCACCAACATCACCACAAAACAAACTATCCATCTGGCCTAATAATGTGAAACCTCTTGAAATAGATTTAGTGGGTACTAGTGTAAGTCAGAGTATGTCGATTGAATTTATCCTGCCTATAGTCATTGGAGTTATTATTTTGGTGGTTCTACTAGTTTTCTATTGTTATTTTTGTGTTGTCCGAAAGAAAGCCGTCCCAAATCAGACCAGTGCCAAAGAGAATGCCATTAAAAAAGACGACTTAAGTTCAACTATCACAATTGTTCCTAACAGCACACAAAGCATGTCGTCACACGAAAGTCAAACATATGAAGGTCAAGAAATGCCCGATCCTCATCAAGTTGGCGTACCAATTAACAACTACGCCTACGAAGATGAGACAAAAAAACGATATTCGTTGGTGAATCAACAGGAACAGCAATTAATCGAAGAGTTAAAACAACAACAGCAACAGATGCATCATCAACATCAACACGATACTCTGCCACCAGCTTATTCTGGTTTAAGTGTAATTTCCAATAACACAATCAACCGAAATGGGCAACCATTGAGCCCATACAACTCATGGAGTGCCTCGCAATTATTGCATGAACATGAGCGACGATATAGCCCTCTAGAAAATATTATGAATGAAGATTCAACGATCTTAACACCTCAAGAAGTTCTTGCTCAAATGGATCATTTATCCTTAAATGGACAAAGTATGGATCATATGAGTGTCAATGGCCATCCAATAAATGAACAATATGCCCCTCCAGTTCCTCCATTGCCAAGTTTTAATAATGGAGGATATCCAGTTAATTATAACATTTATGGAGTTCATCAAGGACCACCACAACAACAGCAAATTTATCAAAGTATACCAAGAACAGAACAAATAGTGGTACCATTTAATACCAATAGTTTGCAGGGTTCAATGAATTCAGTCAATAGTGGTGAGAAGAAACGAAGAAATGTAACAATGGTATAACAATTAGTTGTACTGAAAAGTGTCAGTATTGAAGAACAAAATGAGACTTGCACGAGTTTCTTGTGAATTTTGTATAAAGATATTATGTAATTTGATAATGTATAAAATAACTACTAGTCAGATGATAATGGTTTTCTGTAGGAATAATATTTTCCATTTTGTGATTAATTCTGATTCCGATTTTTACATTTTATGTACATATGAAATATGAATGTTAGTTTTGTTTATAATTATCGCCAGTATAGATTTACATTTTTGGTTCTAATTGTTAAGACCGACGAGTTAATTTGCACAAAACTTTTTATGTTTGCTTGTAACAAAGACTGATCTCTTCTCCTTTGTAATGTCTTTTTATATATACATACTTAAATACATGTATTTTATTACTAATTAAGAGTTTTAGAATGTACAATATCCATAGTAGTAAGAAAGTAATTATCTGAGTATTACCTAAATACTTAATTATACTTATGTTGTAAATATGATCAATTAATTTCAATTGTTTAAATTTTAAGTGTAGTATGTAACTTTGTATACAACCATTTTATCATGCCAGTAAATACAACATATAAATGTCGTGTTCCAACTATGAACTTCTGATTTTTTAATACAAAATCTTTCTGGATTAAAACTCAATTAATTAGTGGAACCTATTATGATCAAAAAGAAAAATGGCAATCATTCAACTTTATGAATCTAGAGTAATAAAAAATGTTTAAATTTATAGAAAGAATATTGAAATAACATACTTGAAAAAATAAGTAAACAGTATTCTTACCTATGTAGAGGTAGAGTGATGCATTCAGTGGAGCCTATGCAGTCCCATTTATTAAAACTTAAAACCTATATGAACCGTCTTAAAAATGTAAGTGTAAAATCATCTATTTGTTGACCATACTAATTTTAATTAATAACGTCGAAGCAAGTAAAAGTTTAATATATGGAAAAATCAGTTTAAAAAGAGCCGATGGTATACTTACGATTGCGGAAGATTTATGAGTATAACTGTACAGCTTTTAGTTCTCCGCCTTCGTACATACGATATTATTTGTATTATTATCGTAACGTACGTTTTGTAGAAACAATAGCTTCGGATGAATTTAGAGTCCCTGGATAATAGAGTATCGCAAATCATATTGTCCGTTGACAACCATCATATCCCACCAATATGGCGCACGTAATTTATTTATCATCTTTCAAAAGTTCATAGATTCACTAGCCTTTTAGAAGTGACAAGCGAAGAAGTACCGAAAAGCAGAAGTTTTTTGCAGGCAATTTAATGACTTATAATAACGTAATTTCGTAGTTTTATTTGTTAGTTTATATTAAAATTCATCTCCTAAACTCACTTAATACACCAGAACCTACTTTCAGCAAAAACAAAGCAATTTCTGGGTTAAATGAAATGGCAGACTAAATTAATTTTTGAAATTAATTATTTGTTGATTAAAATTACCTCATTAGAAAAAGCAGCGTTGAATACGCGTGTGAAAACCCGATTTTTGGTGCTCACTAATGAAACACTCACTGTTCCGCAGCTCGTGTTTCAAACTCTTTCGCACCAAAAAACACAAGCTTTTCACACTTGCATTCAAATATACTATATCGGACTATAATATTACCGGTTCGGTTTTCGATGATACGAGATTTTTATCTTAACCTATATTTTGTTCATTGACAAAAATAACTTGTTATTTTTGTTATTAACACATTTTAACTAAAAGATTTTGCTAATTTAAATCCCCCGAATATCTGAATACTTTGTAACTCAAGTATAACCATAGTTCTTTACCGTTGCCCTATAAATTTACTGGTATTGCTCAGACTGGTCATGGCAAAACTTTGAAATAAACGGAAATAAAATAAATAACTAAAACTCAATAAATTAAAAAGGGTAACAACGTTTTTTGGACTATCAATCGCTGATCCAAATTATAGTTAAGAAAAAGTTAAGTTAAGAAATATAGTTTATATTAATTCAGTTTTGTTAAAAAAAAATGAATTAAATAAATTTCTTGTCCTACAATCAAATTTTTACTACTAATAAAAATGGTGACAAAGGTCCAAACGTCAATGTTCAAAATGTCAAAATTAACGTTGAAATAAAAATTTAGTAGTAAGTAATATAAGTTAGTCAACAAACTTCTATTGTTTAAATGTAGTGTAAGACCTATTTGCGTAATTTTTTTTAAAGTTTGAGGACTTGTTAGAATTACATAGATCATTTTAGTATGTTATTAATCTAACGAATTCATTCAAATCCCGAATGGTCGTAATTGGATCTTTCCATGACATTCAATATTTACGACTTATAAGAAGTAATGTAGTCAAACCAAACAAGTTATCATGAAGTAGTTGGGTTTAAAAAAAAGTAAGTTGGAACATGTGGTTTTTAGTTTCAGTTTCAATTTGTGTAAAGTTGGAACAGTTTTTATGTATTGCGCATGCTCTTTACAATCACAAACTAGTTTCACGCCTAGTTGGAACAAAGCTATTATATATATAAATAAATATATAGAATATATTATAATAAATATATATATATATATATATAAGAACTATATATTTCATATAATACAGGGTGTTAGCGAAAGGTTGTCAGAAAATTTAACCACATGCTCCTGGCATCAATAGAAACAACTTTTCTTAATAACTTTTTTTTAGGTCTAATTTTACGTTTCCATTAGAGTGTTTCTTTCTAATTTGTTGTTCTCTCTTTCTTTCTTATTTTCGATTCTCACTATAACATAACAATCCCAAGAAATTTATCAATAACCTGCTAGCAGAATTTTTTATGTTTCCTGTTTTTACTTTTAAAGAGTGACTAAAGCGAAGTTAATGCAATGTTATTAAACAAATTGACATTGCTGAATACAGCATAGTCACAAAGCCTAGTACGAAGTGTAAAATGGTAGAACTGTTTCATGCTACGTGCTTTTTTATTAGCTGACACATAATGTTGTACCTATGATACGATGTACAATTTGATTTCGAAATTAAATTATTACATTCTATTTGTACGATGTATTAAAATGTAAAAAATGTTTTTTTCATGGAGATATTTTTTTTATCATAATTAAATCTGAATTTCTACTAAACTTCATACTCAAACCACCAAACGCATTATCTCTAAATTATTAAATGGGTTAATTACCCATTTTGTATTGGAAAATGAATACGCTAGCATAATCGGCGACTCGAATCGGCCAAGCTAGTGAGAGTGCCGTTGCAATTATGATTTTCTTTTTGTTTCGTTAGAAAAAGAAATTAAATTATGTTATTAGACTGAAATTTTAAGTTGGTGAATGTTTCGAAATAAGATTAATAAACACTAATTTTCAATGCTTAATATGGCATATTAAATAATGAATTAGTTTAATAACTAAGAAAGCTAATCCTTCAATGCCGTCTAAAAGGTTCTTGATCACATTCCAAATTAATTTTAAACTCCAAAATTGATTAATGACCAAATTTTAATATTAAAAGATTGAAAATCTGTAAAAATTTCAACTTTAAAATTCGCTTTAAAATTAAATTATTAAAACGCTGCCACTGTCTCGCACAGGAAATAGAGGAATTTTATACTACGTGTGAACTCGTTAATGAGTTCAATGTTTATTTTACTTTTAAGAACCCAGTATTGCGTAGGTCAGTTACACTGCAGTTCACGAACGTTTTTGAAGAAATCAGAAAATGCTGATTATCTCGGCAACTATTGAAGATAGACCCCCCCTTGTTTAGGCATTTTCTAATAAAAAATAGTAAAGTATTTTACTTTACTATTGTACAATCATTTTATAATGTTGAATAATAGCATATTATTACACGAGTGACGAAAATAGCATTTTCTGCAATCGGGAGAACACTTTACTAAGTGATTACTCTAGTGATCCCGATCCAGCTCTGCTGCAACTAATTGGTTTGCAAGGTAGCTGAGAGCTACATTTGTTTATTTTGATTCATTTCTTTTGTTTTTTTTTTGTATTAATCTGAGTTCTCTGGTTACAGAAAAGCGAATTACCCCTGCTGCTAGGATAAAATATTTAATCTGTTATTTTTAATATATTTCGTCCATAACAACTATGATTATCCATGGATTATCCGTAATCCGCTTTTGAGAAACCGACGGTGAATTTTGTAATTATTTTGCCTGTATTTAATTAAATAACTTTTATATTAATTTTCACTCTTTTTATTTTGGAATAATTCTGCGCGAATAATTTTTGCGCGCGTTGCGATGCTCCAACATAGCATAGTAGCATAACCATTATAACATCTTTTGGATTGTGATGGTATTGTGCAACTTTTAAAAGATTATTTCTTTGCTTTCGTCATGATTTTTCATGGATACGGCCAATACAAGAATTTATGCATTTCTTATCAAAATTATATGATAGATATTCCAGGAAACTCAGTTAGAATTTGCATAAGAAGAGACATCATATGATAGTAAAAGAGAAGTATGATTAATAATAATAATTCAAACGCCCCCACTCAAAATTTAGCTTTAATATTTGATAGTTTGCGTCTGCAACATTTATGTAGTATTGTTTGTTCTCTCTATTATGTAGTTGTTGTCCGAAGTCTACTAAAATAGACCATGATATTTCGTTGGTTATTGGGCCTAACCAGTCGCTAGACTTCAGGTCTCCATAAAATTAAGTCTTTACGAATTGTTTCGAAATGTGCGATATCTATACTTTATAGCCGGAACTAGATATTGTTGTATTACAGAAATTGATCGGCAGATAGTATTAAATTATCTATAAAATAGTAGTTTTTCGCGTTTCGGATAGAGGGCAGCACATATATGGAGTTAAATTAAACAATTTCACTTTTAATATGAATTTTGTTTAGAATAAATAATTCATATCATTGGCATATAAATAGTTAAAAACATACACATATACAGCATATTGGGAGGTTTTTTTCTTATCTTAACAATATCTATGTTAGGTATATATGTTATAGTTTACAATATCAACAAGAATTTTCTTAAATTAAATGTAGTAATGTAAAAACATTTATTTATAACAATATATTATTTTCATCAATGAGATAATACTATAAACAAGATAACCATTTAGTTGATATTCTGCATGATTTTTAAGCACTGTTTATATAAATGTGAATAAACATTCCATATGGTAAAAAGGATTATCAACATTTTCTGGATATGTAGGATTTTTACAAATCATTGTTTTACATTTATTTGCAATTGGTGTTTGTTTCAGACGTATATCTTATATTATTTAGTTCAAACATGATAACTAGCAATATTATATTCAGCTGGAGTATCATGCCATCTTAAAGATAAAATCAAAAAAAGTATACAATAACAATACAAATAAAACCTTTAAATTCACTTAATATCTAATAATTGTTAAAGATAATTAATTAATTAATTCTTAATATCCTATACAGGTGTAGTCCGTCTCAAACCGCAATCACCGTCATAACTTTTCCTTGTACCACCAACACCACAACCACCACCACGGGAACATATACTTACAATACTCGGTGCACGTATGGGCAATGGTTGGTCCAAATCAAATGTAACAAATTCGTGTTGAACATTTGGTGAATAATCATCACCAAAATATGGCTCAGGTATGTCATCAACGTTAATATCAGCAGTTGTTGATAATGTATTCATCGTATTCATTGTTATATCACGTGAAATAGCACGTTCCCTATTGGAAAAATGTTCATCAAATTGGTAAGATATCGTTGGCGGCGGTGGAAAATCGTAAAATGATGTTCCAACATCTTTCAGTGATGATGTGGATTGATGAAATCGTGGACGATGTATCGAACATGGAGAGTTGTTTGGTGGTTGTTTTGGTAGTGGAGGAAATCTATTGATTAGATATTGTTAGCATTTTAAACAGATAATTAGATATTGTGACAAAAGTACCTATTTTTCATCGGACTCTTTGGATATTGAATACTATTCGAATTAATGTAATAATCAGGATGTCGTCTACATGGATAATCGAGTGACTCAGGTGGTTCAATTATTCTGTTTAATTGCAGCAACGATGGAGGCCGATTACCTTTTTTCAGCTCGTCATATTTTTTCCGTTTCCAATGATATTGAACCCTATTGCAGTAAGTAATTGATAAAAACTGATTTTCGCAGGAAGTTGCTACTTGATTACCTATACATAAACAAGAAAATACCACCGACTCCCGATATTTTTGTGGAAAACAATCCAATTATATACACTAGAAAAGAGTAACCATAATGGTACTCGAATAACGGTGGACTTACTGATGAACGCACAAGCAATTTAATACCTACTTCTGCTTTGAATATGGAAATATATACAATTAGACCTAGGAGCATTAATAAACCTAAAAGAGAAAAAAAGAATAAAGTTCGTTGGACTTACACCTATTTATGTATATATTTTTCCCTACTTACCTGCAAATATGAAAAGCAATCCAGAGATAAAACTATAAATTCCCTTAAATCGAACACATTGTCCTAGAATACAGCATCCAAATGCTGCCAGTACTAAGCAACTAGCTGATAAAAATAATATCGCTGATTTTGAAACAACATCTAGAAATTAAAGAATCCGGAGGATAATCTGAATCCATGTAACTATGACCTATGACTATTTTATTTACTATGTGTTTATACTTACATGGTATGACTAAAGTGGAATCTTGAGGATCAGGACTGTAGTTTTGAGCAAAATAATCGATTCTTTTGCAATAAAAGTAGTTTTCGCCAGCTGTAATTCAGAAAAAAATTCTGACTAGAATAAAGCACTCTATTAAGTTGTGTTAAATGATATTTCTAGGTTAAGTTCCTTATTGGCTGATAGATGGCAGCATGTAACTAAATTGACTGCGAAGTGCGAACTAAAAGAACATATCATTACAAGATATATTGCGCGAAAATAGTATGGATGAATTCAAATGATTCACATTTGAAACGAAATTATAAGTACCACTAGATAGTGGAAGCGCTCTCTATTTTTTCAGTCCATTAAACTTGGATGAAAAGGAGCGATGTATATTTGATTGGAAAGTAAAAATGTTTGTAGTTATTTTCCTTAACGGAAAGAGTTTAGCCTTAAACGGATACAATTTCACTGTATACTAGCGACTTTTATATTTATTCTGATCCAGATTATTCTCCCTTTATTTAAAGCAAACAAATGATGCAAAAAATCAATTTTTATTGTATATTATCTGGATAAAGTATAAATTCATTATTAATACTGGATTATTTTCATTATCTATACAATTCCTTTTTTCCTTTATTCAGTTTCATTCATTCATTCGCCTATACCTATAGACAGTGGAAAATTAGATTCAAAGCGCAACTTTTGACGTTTGGTATTTTCATTTCGATGGCCATCGGCGATTTTCTCTTCTTCTTTAGTGCCAAAAACCATCATATAGAAAGAGAGAGATATAAAGAGAGAAAGACATTCAATGGATAAATTTCTATCTATTGAATGAATGAATGGTTTGCTGCAAGCAAGCTTTTCACTATTGTATTTTCAAAAATGAAGGTTTAAATGAAGGCTTTCATTTTGTTTCTCTGAAACGTGAGCATATATATGGACGAATTGGACAAATTCGAACGTGTCTCGGCATTTTTCCTATGCACAAAGAAGAGCAGTCAATGGAAAGGAGACAAAGTGGCATATGAGTAATTTTAAGTGATAACCTGTTCGTCGATGAATTATTTATTTAAAGTCTAACTTACTAGGAAAATAACATTATTGACAAATTGAAGAGATCGAATGTGATGTTTCCGGTCAAAATACTTAAATTTTATTACCTTCTTGAACAGAAAACAAGGTCAAAAAAACAAAAAATCAAAGCGAACTACAAGATGAAAAAATTGCCCAATTTACTCTTTGTCGTTGTTTGTTTTGTCTTTATGACTATCGAAGGCCTTTTTCTCGAAATAACGAACCAAATGATATTCTCTTGAAACAATCACTACCCTTTAACTAATATGAGCAACGAAGCTAAAATAAGCCTGCTTTGACGTACTCTCTGGCCTTTTATATTATTATATAAATTCAGAAATGTCATTCGAAATCACCCCGCCATCGCCACATCACTGCTGCCAACATCATTAATTATTATTTCAAAACGAAAACTGGGAAAAAGGAACAAGAGAAGGCATATATAGGGGCTTAGATCTGGGGGTCATGTTTAAAACAAATCATTACAACGTTTATGAAGCCCATGGGGCCACATGGAAACGATGAAAACGGGACAAATTTACCATTAGCTTTTCTTGCGATTTAAATTACTTTATTGTTTGTATTGTTTGTTGGGTCAGTCCTTAAGGGTTCATTCTGTATGCATTGGTTGAGTGGGATATTACATTATAATAATTTGTGAATGGAGAAAAATTGAGCTAAAACTAAATTGAAAAACTAACTGCTTAACATCTCCTACATCAACTTGTGCCAGCTTTGTCCGTGCTTAAGCCGCTTAAACAAAACACAAATAAAAACGAAAATCCTCCAAATAATAATAGCCAATTTAAATGATTATAAAATATCGACGTTATTCTAACGAGGTAGAATTAAAGCAAAAATATACAGATAATGTAGGATTTAGAACTCATATAATAAATGCCAATAGGTTTCAACGACAAATTTTTAATTAAATCAAATTAGGAGCTAAATGAAAACCAGCACCACCACCAGTGGTTGTAGCGCAAAATGCCCTGCCATTTTAGCCTGTACTATTCATTTATTAATAATCTATGTATAATTAAATAATCCCTAGCACACAGTGTTGAGAGAGATAGAGAGATCGGGTTAAATTCTAATATGTATCTATAAGTATATTAACAATAATAGTACACATGTGAGTATATCATAACATACTGTAAAACAGCACAGCGGCAAAATAAAGAAATTAAGGAAATATACCTAATAAAAAACATATATTTTGTAAATAAATTACAAGTTTCATTTAAAATAATTTTTAAATTTCTTGAAATATAATCTGCTTATTCTTCATCCACTTACATTCAAATATAAATACCTACACATAAAAAAGTACCTACAAAACTTTGCGTAGGTATATAAAACTCTCTGTATACAATATTATTAATTAAATGACTCTCCTGTAAGTAGAGTTGAACAAAAATGACACACAAGAAATTCTGATTTATATTAAAATTTTAAAAAGGGGAGAATTTTATTTTCTATCATGAAACTTTATTAGAAAAATTCTGTCACTTATCGATATAGTGTATACTAGAGGTATATAATTTTTTTCCGTCCCTTTTTTTTATTATTAGGTCGTTAAAATGGTGTGTGCTGTGTGGTGGAGTTCATTTTTGCGATAAAAATTTTACGTTCTTTACGATAATTTATAAGCCAAAAACAACATTTTATTGGTTCGCTTCTCTGAAAAATATGATTTATTTGAAAACCAACAAAAGAAGAGCACTTAAAGAATTATTAAAATAGATCATATTAAAAGAAAATTGAATCACAACGAGCCGTTAATGTAGTAATTACAAAATAGAAAAACACCACCAACACCAGCAGCAGCAGCAGCAGCAACAGCCGCAGTTGTAATTAATTACCTAACTTTATTATTAAAATAAAAGCAAGACAGATAGACATCACCATTGTCAGTTTGTCCGCTCATGCTCTTCTATTATTATCTTGTTCGTATCTTTTCTCCAGTCTTCACTCTGCGTATGTGTCTTAATTGCGACAACCCCAAAAACAAGAAATTTAATATGATTTGCCTTCAAAGCTTTTTGTATAATACTTATTTTTAGTTTTCTTATTCACATCAAGGTCTGATTAGCTCCATTGGACAAATAAAGGGACACGTGGGCACGTGCCAAATATTCAACAAAAACCCTACTGATTTTTCCTGCTGTTTCTTTATTCAGTAACTCATTAATCAGTGACATTAAATGAATGAATTCAGTATTATGGAGCATGAGTTAACGAGAGAGTGATTTATACTAATTGTAAACGATTGTTTAGAGAGCAATACACACGTGTAGGTACATTAATTTAATTTATTGTCAAACTTTAATTGGCACCACATTTCCTTTGCTTTTTGAAGATAATTTCCAATCAAATTAAAGGAACCGTTTTATAATAAATTACATTGCACCAACCTTCTCTCTTATCCAATTCCATTTGCCTAAAATTTCTTCAAAAAAAATAAAATAAAGGTAAAACGTAATGGGGCCCCGTCATAAAATCTGTCCGAAGCGATTCACTAAAGAGAGAAAACAGGTAATGAAACCTACATAGAAACGAAGTATAGAAAGAAAAAAGTACGAGATAAAAGACGGAAGAGTAAAAAGGGGCAGATGCTTTTAATAAAATTATATTTATTTCTTAGAAGCAGAGTATCAATTTTATTGATTGCAGTTCGATCTTTGAAATAAGCAAGTTTTATAATAATAACTATCCTAAGTGTTTAATGAAGTGGCGAAAGTTTCGCCGCGAAACCAACACAGCATCTCAAAATTAAGTAAACCAAAAAACAGCAATTCTCCTTTTTTTGTACACAATACTGTGTAATTTTCCCCCATGTAGCTTCTTCCTATACATATTTTCTTGATATCATCATACATGATCCTAGCTGCCTCACTCTTGCTCTATTCAACTGTCAAAATTGATATGAAACCAGCCTCATAATCAAGTTATGAATGCATTCATTTATGTAATCTTGCGTGATTTCATTTTGTTTTCTGTGAAAGTAGGGGTTGAAAGAGTTTCCGCTAGGTTTTATTTTCTTTGACAATTTGAAGTGGGGTTCGTGAGCGTGACACGGCGGCGCGACCGTCACCATGTCTAATTTAACACGACTCGGTTCGTGTTCGTGTTAATTCGAGAATAAAGTAAAGTCGTGCGTGCGTTTCGCCGTAGTGCTTTGTGTCACGTCGTGCCACGAATCTCACCTCCATTTATAGTAGGGATATGCTATTACTATTACTAAATCTAATTTACTGATTTATACATATTAATTATCATTTTTTATTAGAGCTGTTGCAGATTTAGAATTCTTAAATATCTAGTTACATTCATGACAATCGTGTCACACCTACACGAAAAATAGTGTTCATTTTCGTGATATTGCGGTTCGCTCGTGTTACCAAAATCAATATCGATCTGTTCGTATCAAAAAACTGGATACAAACCCATCTCTACTGTAAAGTCGGCGTGCAATGATAATGATTTTGATCCCCCTCAATTATGGGAAAACGTTATTTAAACAACAAAAAAATATAATGTCAACGAGGACGACAACGGTTTGTGTTGAATGTGCGCGTATGTGGCAATTTATCGTCATCAAGGTCCTTTTTTACTGTTCCGTGGTTTAGAGGGGCAAGTATGGTTAAATGAAATGTCTCTAAAAGAGACTGGGCATAAATAAAACTTCATAACTATATCTATAGATAAATATAGATAGACAAAAACTGTTAGATTATCAGATTCAGTTCCGATTGATTTTATTTAATAATGTATACATGTAGCTGATTGTAGCGGGTTAACAATCAGCTCTTTTAT
This sequence comes from Platypus cylindrus, assembly GCA_949748235.1. Taxonomy (NCBI): domain Eukaryota; kingdom Metazoa; phylum Arthropoda; class Insecta; order Coleoptera; family Curculionidae; genus Platypus; species Platypus cylindrus. Next base: position 51,494,489 of record OX456488.1, on the reverse strand, counting down.
CTGTTTCTCTGTAGAATCAAGTGAAACGAAATAACGAGAGTCTCTAATTAATCATGAAAAATACATCATCTACTACTGCAGCATCGATCGCATCCAATTTTCATAAATTTAATTACGAAATAGCGAAAGGCAATACACAATTAAAATCAGATATATGTTCGATTAACTTTTTTTTTGTTTTGTATTTCGGAATTGGGGAATAACACCACTGTTTGTGTTAAATGGGACAATTTTACATACTATCTCTATTTAGGTCACAATTATGCACTTGTTAGTGATGTATCTGTTCCAGAACTAACTTTGTTACCCTATAATAATTTTTATGTGTTCATAGTAGGCAATGGTACTCATTACACTACTCCATATCAATCTAATTCATCGTATGCTATTAGAGAATCGAATTTTTTCCTGATTAGAAGGAGCCGTTTCCGTTTACTCGTTTATAAAACTAATATTAAAAAAAGCATTTTGCTTTTCAAGTCAAATAAAGACTCTCCACACAATAATTCATTGGCCTGATTTAATAAAAAAATCAGGTGTGTTTATTTGAATAAAATGATGAAAAAATAAAGAAAAAATTACCTCTCTTAAGATGTGTCTACAGAGCTGGCAGATCATCAAATATGTCAAGCGAAATGACAAAATGTTACATCACAAAGGCGCAATATACATGTTTTCATCGTCCTTGACGAATGCAAGAATGCAATAACAGTTTAAGTAAATTTCAATATACGAGACTTGGACTTGTGTTCAAGGGCTTTTATTTCTATTCCATTCTGGATTCAGCCTTGACGTGTAAGGCTACTAGTTGCCTATTTCTTTACCTTTCCAGTATGACAGAATATTCGATGTGGATATGTTCAAATCGTAACCGGATCCCCTTTTGCAGTGTAATGTCACTTGAACTACTGCGTAGTGTGGCTGCATCTTTAGGTATACGACACTCTGGTTCAAGGTCGCTCTCATCATCATCATTATCATCATCGCATAAACAACAGCATTGCCATATTTCAGGATTTCGCCTAACGCAAGCTCCTTTTTTATTGCCAAAAAGTAACAACGGCAAGGGTAATGCCTATGAAAATTTCCTCATTGTGGGGCACGTACATAGAGTTTATTCCGTGAAAATTGGAACGATGCTGGCTATAGCTCAAATTGAAACACATTAAAATAATTCCCACTTGCAAATTCTGATTCTATATGAAGAAATGCTATTGAATATATGTAAAATATGAGAAATTGAAGAGTAGAATGTCATACTGCCTGTTAAAGGAATGTATGATACAAAAGATCAAATTGCCAGCGATCCATACACTGTAAATAATGGCTCATCTCTTTCGAATAATGAAACTTCAGCCGGCCTGGTTTTGGTGCACGGAGTCCAGGTGTTTCAATACAAAACAAAAAACCTTCCGCCGAAAAAGAGAGACAGTGCAGAAAAGAAAGAAGAAAAAAAAACAGAAAAGAAAGACAGTTTTATTATGTATAAAAGGAATATATGAATTGAACCCCACTTTTTTTTAGGTTGCGTTTCCTGTGTATGGATTTGTACGTATTTTTCTTCGTCTTCATTTTCTTTCTATACATATTTTTTTTTATTTGGGGATAGCGACCCCACCGGCGAGCAAACCCTCCATCCTCCAACACCTCTCGCCAACAGTTTATGTATTAATCCTTCTCTTCTTCTTCAAACCTTTTTAGCTACCTAGTACCTACCTACTTAGTTGAAAGTATTTTTGTCGTTCATATTTCACTCGAATAATTTTTATTATTATTATGATTCTTTTTTGTTGTGCAAATCGCTCGAGGTATGAAAGAAATGAGTTTTGTAGAGAACTGCTACTAACAATTTTGGATATTGAAAGAATTAGGGCAATCGTACCAGGTCTGTTTGTTGGGTAGCCCGGCAGGCTGTTTCCTTTTTAATCCTCCTCCCAAAAAAAAAAACGCTTTCTAAATCAAAGATTTGAGTGACGTTCTTGTTCATTATTTTCTTTTCGAATATTCCACATTTGCAGCCATCTGTTTGTGTATTTGAAAATGTAAATCTTAAATTAACCCCCCACCAGTGAAAATAAAATATTCTATTTGGTTCGTATCATTAAACACAAGTGAGTCGTGTTTCAATGAAACGTAGTTGAATCAAAAAAAACTTGAAGCCCAAAAATAGAGAAAAATCAGATGTTCAATTGCTCTCACACGTCAGACGGATGATGATGACAATATTTTGAGATGAATGATTGGTTGATAATTGAAAATATTGCGGGAAGTGATGCAAGAGCCCTCCTGGGAGCAAATGCTTCTAATTCAGCATCTGTTACGTAGGAAAATGGCTTAATAATAAATTGCAATAGTAGTTTTTTGAAAATTATTTTTGATTTTATTAAAAACAAATGCAATGATAGTTGAAAACTTTACGAGCTTCCAGGTATCTCATTGCTTTTATCCGTTGTGGGATACATTTTTTCTTTTTCATCATCCCTCAAATTTTCTTTGTTTCTCAATTATCCGAACAAGAGGGAGAAACGAATCAAAATTTACCCTTCAATTATTAAAAAATCCAGAAATATTCCCCTCACTTGATACAAGCAAAGACAATTCCGACAATGGAAAAGTGTTCCCTTCCCAAAATACAACGAAGATAATGAGAAAGAAAAATTCACCACCCACATTCCCGCAGGAATTAAAATGGATCCCAAATAGAGAGGGAAAACACGAATAATAAAAATTTCTTCTTCTTTAAAGAACCGTAAACAATTTTCACTTTTAATTGAGAGTATAATGAGGATCCAAATTTTTTTTTTTTTTGCAAGTAATCCAAGACGAACCCCCCTTCTTTATCGAAGATATAGAAAATGCCACTATTGAATGAACAATGAATCCAGATTAAAAAGACATTAATTTTGATTTTGCGTAATTTTTTCCCCTTAATTTATTAATGAAGTTCACATTTGAACTTTGTCCAAATTGAAGCTCTTAATTCTTCTTTGGAGAAATTGTCAACTTAAGGGTGCTTAATGACTTCTTCTTTCTTTCTTTTTTTTATAGAAAAAAGTTCTAAAAAAGGTAAGAAGAATATAATTAGGTAGCTACTTTAAAGTATAAACTTCAGTGATTAGTAACGTGTACAGGAAATAAAAGTTTTCAAATGAAAAATGAAGTCGCTTTCCTCTTTCTTGCTTCTCTCTTGGAAAAATGAATAAATCCTTTTTCACCGGTTAATTAATTCAGTGAAAATTATAATGAAGTTTTTAAACAACAATTTTAAATAAGTAACTATAGCACAAGGGGGGATAATCTGTCTTAAAGAAAACGAGAGGTGTAAAAGTTATTAATGTAACGGAGAGGGTTGAAGTGGGTATAGAAAGGTAACGCATGGAAGAACAAGCAAGATGAAGAAGCAGAAGAAAAGTAATTTATATTGAAGGGCGATTTAATATTTTGATATAAGATTGAATAGGTAAATAAATAAAATTAAAACGACAAACAAAATTTTATTTAATGCTCGTTTTCCGGGACTTAATTAGATTTGAAGGAAACTAAACTGTATTTTCCTTTTAAACACTTCACAACCATTCCATCTTCTTCTTTCAGTAAAAAGACAGCATAATAATAATAGTGATAATGATAAAAATTCTCGACACATACATGTAACGTAATGCATCTACGTGAACAAATTTCATTTTTCTCTTTATTCTCGGAAAAGTAAAGAAAGAAAGACCATGTGGAAAGATCTCTCTCTGTGGAAAATGTAATTTTCTCAACACGATGTCTTGCATTTCATCGATTTTATTCTGTAAGTGAAATTCATAAAAATATCAATATGCGGAGTATTATTGTCCATATATGGAAATTGGGAAAATAGACGTTGATAATATTTGGATTGCAGTATGCATTTTTCTTGTAATTTCAAGTAAAATTTGATTAGAGAACAAGTTTCAGCATGTACCTAGAAGATAGAATAGATATATTTGTTTATTTCAAAATAAATTCAGAAAATCTCTCTGGAAACAAAGGAAGAGATTCTCCATAATCATGATGTTTTGAAAATTGATTCCATTTTCTGTATTGTTTTTCATATAGAAGAGTCTCAAAACTATTTGTACTAACTCTACAATTTGTCCTGTTATTCTCTTTTTGGCATATTTCTAAATGAATCTGCTAGATTGTAGTAGTTACTAGATGAATTATCCTGTGCATAATAAAAAAGAAACTTTTTGTTCAATTTTTAGCGACTAAACAATGGTGAATTGAAAATTGAATATTGTAAATGATATTTCTCTGGAAAAATGCAACAAGTTGGCGAAAAACTGAAGCAAACGTAAGGAAGGCATTGAGTGCTTCTTCTTTCTTAAAAAAGCAGTTCTGCATAAACTGTGATTAGAGCAGTGCTATTAATCACAAGTAGGCACTGGTGTAAGCTGTTGAGCACTACTATATTATATTACATGTACTAATATGCCTGCAGTGCAGAAGGCCTTTCACTTTGTGCCTTTTTATCATGTTGTTGTTTTACATATGTACGATTTTCAACCAATTTTATTCAAAACGAAGAGAGATGGACGAGTTGCGATGAGATGAGTTTTTCTTCTATTTCTTTATATCATTTTTTCATGTTTTTTGTCTTTTTTACTAAATGAATAGCTTCACTCGTATACACTAAATGTACATTATATTATTGTAAAAGTGGGTACTCGAAGTACCGTTTCTGATTTATACACATTTAAACTTTCATTGAAATAATAACATTCACATTGCTTTGATTATGGAAATATTCTACTAGAACTGACAATTTTCCAGCCTCTTTATTTTATTTTTTTGCAGTAGCAGCTTCTGTTCTCTCCTTTCTACTTCTATATATTCATTCAATTATGCCCCTTCTTTTTGTATAATCAATCCTTTTATCCGAAACGAATAACGGCAACGAAATACAAAGACGAATTTATACATCATTTGAAATGAACATGGTAGGGGTTGTAGGCGGATGGGACACTGGGTGTTGAAGTAGGAGAATCTTTTGACAAAATTTTACGAAATGATGATGTGGTTCGTGTGCATGAAGACTATTTCAGACTGATAATGAACATGGGACTTTTTGTCATTTAATTACACGAATGGAGTTTAATTGCGACTGCCATTTTGATATTTTGTCCTCTGGATATGAAATTATTTAAAAATTTATATAAATTACGGCTATAACATTCTTGTCCTAAACGGATGACTACAAACTATATCAATAAAACAAATTGAAGTTTAACAAATATATTCTTGGAAACACTCAAGATGGAAAATACAGGGTAGAACATTACCGACGATTTAGAAATACTAAAAAATGCCGAAGATATTTAACTTCTCTCCTGCGGCTTAATTGCACGAAAACTAAACCGAATAAAAAGATAATTATCCATAAATATGTATAACCCCTTAATATAAAATGCTTTCAAAATCATCAACCCTTCTCTGTGTGCCCTAAATCATATGTATCACCCTGTGTATCTATACCAATTTTGCCTTCTATTTTTTTTTTTTTCTCAGTGATAAATGAAAAGCAAAAAGGGATCTTCGTGGAACAAATCAAACGCACAGGGTTACCTTGGAGACCTCCCTTTCCTTTCCTGGATTATTATTAACGCCATTGCGTGCGTATCGTATAGATACAACAGAGAAATGCTTTTCTAAAACTAATTGACGTGTCCAAATGGCATAGCCATTTCTCTCCTATTATCTTTGACTTACATACTTCATCATTTCCCCTTTTGCTACGTTAGGTATATTATTCAAATGTCAATCAATAGCCACGTACGCTTATCAATTTGCTGGTGTGCCTATGTGCTTGTAAAAGTATTATGTGATTTAGTTTAAGAAACGGATATGCTCCAGTTGAAAATGTATTGTATGTGTAACTTAGAGGTTCCTGGGCTGTAGTATAACTATATAAAGTACAACTGTCACGCATTATTACTTGATCATTTGGGGGGTCAACTATGCATCAATTTTCATTTATGGCCTCAGATTGCTATTGAAATTAAGCAGAGTGAAGTATATTTCGTTAGTCAACTTTCAAAAAATAATAGAACGCATTTTGTTATTCTACATACATATCTATATATGTACATATAGTGTTTATATCGTCAATGTGTACTTTCAATGTTTAAACTCGTAGCTTATTTGTTTCCACGCCTTTCACATCTTCTAGTAAAGTTGGATTTTACATCGGAAACAGAAACAATTTTCTGCTAATAAATGTTTACGATTTTAATATGATCTATTTCCTGGCCAATGGTCCGTTATGGAAATTTTTCTTTTTTAAAAATGCATTAAGTTTAAATAAGGAAAATACTTTCATTCCAGTAGATTGAAATGTAAGTATATCACCTAATGAAAAAAGTTAAGACAAAGGCAGATTTTTTATTGTTTTTAATTAATTTTCATTTGTTGTGTTTTATGTTTATTCCGAAACTCTCAGGAAGCATAGCATTATTTGTTTGAACAAAATGAAATTTTCAGGAGCTGTCTGAATAAAATTATTAAAAAATGAAGATATCTTTTCAGCATTTCCCGGTTACTGCATCTTTTTGTTTCTGAAAGTATCTTAATCTTTTTTGCCTCCTTTAGCTTATTTTGATTTAAGCATATGCACGTATATGTGTGTGTGTGTGTTAGTTGATGATAGCGATAATCTAAAAGACATTAAAAAAGTGCCTTTAATTTTTTTTCTTGCTTCGCAGCTGTTATTAAGTGATAATGTCCCATCAGCGCCAATATTTTCATGCTTCTTGTTTCTGGTCAATCGATTGATTTAATAATTCATGTTCATGCTAAATTTATACCGGGCTTAAACTATTATTATATACTATTCAAGTAGATGACGAATTCGAAATTTCCAACTTAAAAAACTAGTTCTGTTGCTATTTCCAGAGTATAGTTGGTGCAATCCAATGAAATACCAATTTCTATCCAACCTGAATGCTGCTCAAATTTAAAACGTATAGAGTAGGCAGAAGGCAGGTGTTGTTCCTTGTTTGCGTCCGCCTTGTATTTTCCTTCTTATTCTCGCTTATTTTTTATTTCTTTTTATAATTTTATTATTGTAAGCGGCGCGTGGCATGTCTCTATAATTTACGTGATTAAAATTTGGTTAGCCCACAATAACAGCAGCAGCAGCAGCTTGCCAGATGCCTTGATGTTCTTTCATATTCCCTTTTTTGTCCCTCTAGCCCATCAGTTCCATCCCCTATTATCGAAAAGAAGTACGCCATAAGAGTTTCAAGAACTTGAAGTGAGAGCATCTGTCTTCGGATTTTGATTTTATTAATTATGAGACGTTGCCTTATGATGAGACCAACGATTGGCGTGACAGGGAGGCAAGAAAAGAGGAAAAGAAATTATTTTGTTGTACAACGGTGATGATGTTGAATTTCGGTCGTTGTGCAAACCACATCTTGACCAAATCGAATTTACAGCAACCAAATATAGAATTTGATACATCCTCGAACCCTACGAAGATAAGGAAGTACACTCAACTGCTCACTCTTACTAACTCTCCATTTCTTTCTTTCACGTATAGTGTTCGCATTTAATGATATTAAACGAAAAGGAAAAAATATGGTGAACCAATGAATAAAACCCCCATCATGTTCACATATCGAGACGGGATGTAGACAGAAAAAAAGCGAATAAAAAAAAGAACAGAGTTCGATAATAATTTATGTGAAAACAGTAAAACAATTTTGAGTATAGAAAAATAATATAAGGTTTCAACTACTTCACGTACTGGTGCGGTTGGTGGTAGTGGTGTGGATTTCCAATGAAGGAAGTGTTCTTTTCATTTATCCGAACACTGTCGAAAAGTTACAAAGTTGGCAGATAAAAGTGGAAATTTTGGCTTGTGAAACATGCATTGGAAAACTTGCGTTATCTTTTCCACTCTGCCGAATTTTGATATTCTTTTGAGTTAGACAACGAGTGCGAAGTTGTGAGTGTATCTGTTTCAGCTTGTTCCCCATGTGTTTTTCCTAATACGTGATTTATGGTTGAAATAATCTCTTCTTATTGCAGACTATTTAAAATTTACACTTTTTTTAGGAATTCATAACAAAGATCGAAGGAGATGTACTATGATTTACTGTTTTATGAGCACATTCTACAATGTTAGACGCTTACCAGGATATAGTCTTTTTTGGATTTTTGGATCTTAGCTTTCTGATCGAGTTTTAATACAGATATTCTTTCATTATTGAATAATAACACGGTTCTGAAATTTTTCTGGCCAAAATGTATGAAAATAAATTTTGTTTTACTAAACTTTCGAAATTTAATAAAGGACGATCGCGCATAGTAAGCATTCCTGTGGAATCCTTTATAAAGTACATATAATTGCTGAAGTTTGCCCCAGTTAAATCGTTCCTCGTAACTTTTAAGATAACCAAGTTATCTCCTTCACCCCTCTCGGAGTCTCCTATATTCTCTTCTATATCCCATATCCTTTCTCTACATCCTCATTCCATAGATGTTCCGATTTCTCTTTTAGAATGTTAAATAGTAAAACACAACGAGTGAGAGACATTGAGTTTAAAGAAAACTTATAGTTCCTTCTTAGGTTGTGTCGCAATAAAGACGGCATGTTTTTCCACATGGCGTTAATTCAATTTCTTCCATTTGCGTGTGTGTGTTTAGGCAGAGAAATAGGTAGTGGAAAGTACCATGTAATTTCTGAATTTTCCAATTGTCATCATTAAAGGAATCGATACTCGGCAGTTTTCTTTTGGAGTAGAATTGTAGGTGAAAGAAAGAAAAAAATAATAATCAAAGTAATGGGGTTTTCTATCAACTTTTAAAGGACCACTGACTATTCTACGTACATACACACACACACTCACACACATGTTGAGTAAGTATGTTAGCACACCTGGCTTCACATCTGCTTTCATCCGCCAGCCGGCAAGTAAGCAAGGAACGCTAGCAAGCCTTACACACGGGCTAAACAAAAGAAAATCGGCCACCTTTCCTTACACACGGATTCGTATTGGTGGTGCCCCTCCGAAATAAATGGAAAAAAATAGTTGAAGTAAAGAACAGCTGGCTTGATGCTAAGATGATGCTCGATTGTATTTTTTTTTCGGGGGGACCAAATCATCATCATCATCATCGACCAACAACTAACTGACTGACGATCGCTTTATGTTCACCTTGACACTGAATCTAAAGTTCAAAACAGATCTTCGTGGTAGCTATTAGAGCTGCTTCGAAAAAAACTCAGACGAACGCACCCTGTATCATTAATGTTGCCGTGTCGATAAGTAAACAAAAACAAAAAAAAAATCAAATGTTCATATTTATAAATGCAAGGTGTTAATCCAGCATGCGGCAAAAACCTGCAACCCTCATGCATAATAATAAAATGTGCTGTTATTATTATTACTAGCCTACAGGTGATCGAAAGCTGTCACTTATCATATGAAGGAATTAATTTAAATGAAGGATAGTTTGTGTGCGCGCTACATTTGATATAAGTGCTACGAGCAACAGCGGATAGATGGTACTAGCAAAGCAATTGAGATAGGGTTATGGCGTATAATTTCTGAACATACTAGAATAGGAAAAAATTTCGATTCAAATTATTGTAGTCCAAATGTGTCTCCGATTCTCTCCTACGGAGAAGAAGTAAAGGATTTCGTACAAGTAGACCTTAACTGTTCTTAAACACACTGGGGTCAGATATACTTAGCATAGAATATGAATTTGCGCAGATTTTATATAGTTGCAATGTTGCACATTTGCAGACATATCATCCTATGTAAATTGAGTTTGTATCTCTTAATACCTTACAAGCACATTATTGAAGTTACTCAGTTGATGTCAATAGATCAATACGCATCGATATCATGCATAACTTTATCATATTTCACTGTGAGACAAATGGCAGATAATACCAAGATTATTCTGAACAAATAACCATTACCTCAAAAGTATAGGACAGAGCAAATGTCAATTTAAAATATAACTTTTCCTCGAAACCAGAAATATGAAATAAATTTAGTTTATGTCACGCTAGATTATGCTACATGGTCAACGCTATTCCCTATGTTGGAAGGGTTTAATTCCGACTTGATGGCTAACATTTATTTTTCAGTGTCTACATTTTAATTTTTACACATTACAGCACCACAGCTACACATGTATAATTTTAATATATTGTTTAATAATGTTAAAATAGTTTATATTTTTGCCTTTATTTGAGTCTCTTTTTTGTTAATAGTACTTAATACCCAATCTAGTGATGTCTTCAATTATTGGAGTTTAGATTTTGGAATAGATGTGTTTTTCCGATTATCTAATGTTTTTCTTTGAGTATTTTTTTAAAGCTTTTAATTTAATTTCCAACGTTAAATTTTCATTTAATGATTATTACAATTTTTTATTAATGTCAAATTATTCTATAATTCAATTTATTACGTTGTACATCAAAAAAAAAATCCTACTTTTTTTATGTAATATGAAATTTTACACTAATCCATAGATATCTGATGATGCTAATATACGAAACAGGTGTCATGGTTATGGAAAAATAAATATTTATCGAATTATTAGTAATTTTAATTAAAATAGCCGTTGATTAGAGTTTGACATTTATTAAAGAAAAATTAAATTTTTAAAAAATCATATTCAAATATTGAATAAATAGTCTTCCTACAAATTAATTTTATGTGGCTACAAAATGCTATATTCCAGTCTGTGAAAGTAAGTGTGAGGTCGGAAATTGAAGTGTCAAGAAACTAGATACGAACACACACAAACACGACATTGATTTGGGTGAACACGAACGAATTATACGAGCAGTATTAGACCTCTATCACAACACGACACTCTCGTGTGTTCGTGACACGAACACAATTTTTCGTACAGTTCTGACATCGATTGTCATGTACTAAATATTTAATAATGCTAAATCGGTACAGCTATAATTAAAAATGATAAATAATAATATATAAACTAAATTTAATAGAATTACAATATTCCTTTAATGTCCCCATTATAAATGGAGATCACATTCGTGCCACAGTGTAACACGAAACACCGCACTACACATCCCACTTCATTTTTGAACTAACACAAACACGAAACGAGTCGTATGGAAAATACAAATATATAGAACACGACACGTCGTGTCACGGTTACAACACGATACGGCCCGCACCTCTAGCGGGAAAGTTAAGGAACAGGGAAAAAATAGTAGTACTCGTATATTATTTACGTAACTAGCACTGATTACGTTAGCAGTGATAAAGCTAATTGTTCAATGGTGCTACGATATTTGCATTTATTATCTGATTTAAGTTTATCTGACCCAATTTCAATATTTATACGGAAGTTTATGCTGATTTTGTGTGTATGCATATTAACGGATAATTAAAACCATATAACTAATTGTTAAAATAATATTTCAATTTTAAAATGTAGATAAATACTGCATCTGTATAATTCCATTTGAAATCATCGAAACAAAATGTAACAATATCCGAAAAAGAGAGATAGAAAATATTCAATAGAATATTTATAAAAGAAGTAGATTTTGAATACAATCCTTTGTTCTATTCAGTTTTTTTCTCTCTCTCTCTTTTTCTTTTTATTTATATGCCATCCTCTTCTTCATAAAACCAGTAGAGAAAAAAAAATGTATATTTTACTTACCAACTAGCTCAACTACAATAAAAAATGTTATTCAATAACACTTTTTTGTGTCTCTCTTTTTATTTCTTTATATCCTTCGAAAATATGGTTAAACCCTTTTCTTCCCTTGATTCATTTCTTTCTTTTATTTCATTCAAGGAGATTTATGGGGTCCGACATAGAGAGTAGAGACTGAATGTGAACACTCATAAACATGACCTTTTTTACCTAAGACCAACTATATATGTTGAATATGTCCTAGTCGCCTTGGTCCTTGGGTATGCATGGCATCCTAATTCCTAACCTCCCGACAAAAATGCAAAACGCGGATACGCAACATTCGACTATTTTTGAAATATAAAAACCCTAGTTTTTTCAACCCTTGGTGTTCATTTCAATGAATTCCCACAGTTACTTTTTCTTATTGAGAACATGTCCTAATATGTTAAGGATAATAATTGCCTGTGTATAGTATGAATATCCCCTGTTCATTCATTCATTTACATTAGGTGTGTGTAACTCTTCTTTGCCACTTTATTGGCCACTTTTATTCCCATGAAACATTTTTTTTATTATTATTTGACTACCGGTTAAGCAACGATTATGATGATATACGATATGATTTTCTAATAGAATTATTATTAATATGTGTTCTATTTTTATATTCAACGTATGCGTCCTTGAATGTAGGGGTTAGGTTAGTAATTTAGGGTTGAGATAGGTGTGAATAAATTTAAAAAAAAATATTGTGGTGTAATTTTTTAGCACAAAATAATCAGATAATAACCGAGTAATTATTTGTCAAGAAAATGGCGATACAAAATGCTATGTGTGAAGAATTCGCTTGTGTCTTTTTAGTTTTTACTAATATACCCGCTTGTCTCACTTTCGCGCATGCGGATTTTCGGCATCAAGCAGCCAAAATAGCGTTTTATATAATTTAGTAGCCTTTCATTAAGTCACTAATTCTGGTAAATTTATTAATAATTAGTACAAATTACTAAAACATACCAAGTCAAATTAGTGAATTTTGGAATTTAGTAGAAAATGTGGCTTAAGTTAGACAATACGTACATCTAGAAATTTTCTAGAATATTGCAATTGCCCAGAATTTCAAAGGGGATACCGATTCGCTATATTTGTTTGACTTCAATTTTTTATAATTGCAAATTAAATCTTTTCAGATACTTTTCCAAACTTAAGTTCTTGCAAACGAAAAGTTAGCATATTAATTAAATTGTTATGTTGTAATAATTTCATAGTAATAGTAGATTTATTTATTTTCATTGAAAAACATAGGTGAAAAACTTATTGAAGACTTTAGCTGTTGTAGTTATGACTTGTCTGACTAACTGATAAATACATTAAATCGTATAATTTACGATTAACACTATTTTTTTCGAAATAAAAATGAAAGATTTGTTGTTCTAGAACAAATCGATCTCCGTAGAGCAAAAACTACCAAAATATCAACTATTGTGAACTCTACCACAGTATACAACTTCGGCATGCCTATTCATGGGCCTATACTAAATTTATCGCAACATAATCATAAAAATGCCCCAAAATAGTTTGATCCGCATATTTCCTCCAGGTAAAAATAGAAGACAATAGTATTAAAGATACCTTTTTTGGTTAACCTTCAAAATAGAGACTATAAAGCAAGTCTACGTCTGACATTGTTTGAAAATGCCAAGTAAAAATTCAAAAAACTATATAGCTACTATTGATAATTCATTTTCTGAGTAAAACTATGCACAAGAACAAGCGCAGATCAAGCATCAGTCAAATATAGTATAGTGTTTAGTAAAAAATCAATAGTCAATGCTATTGATAATTTGGGCCTAACTTCTTAAACAAAAGTCAATTGAAATTATTTAGCAAATAAATATATTTTATATATAAAATAAACAGAACACAATATATATATATCTATAGGATACGTATATATAAGATCATGGTTTAGAAAAACAAGTACCACCTGGCCCAGGTGCACTTATTTATATCTGTATAGACCTGTATTACGTACTACAATTTTCGTTACATTACAAAAATGAAAAATGCCAGCCCATTGCCTAAAAGTTCTATTATAAGCAATAGTTTCTAAATAATTTGTGTAGAAATTAGATACATTGCTTATTAGGGTTAATTAACCGAGCATGATTTGCATCAAAAATTATTCACCTTTCTATCCTTAAACCTGTGAACAAGCATCAAGAAACAAAAGCGCTATTTTAAAATCAAAATTTCAGCTACAGATTAGATCACGAAAATAGATTGGAAAGTTTTGGGAAGAAGAAGGGTTGAAGCTGTAAAGTATAAAGAAAAAGGGGTCCCTCCTTCATCATTTATCCTTGTCGTTCGCCCCTTTTGTCTCTTCAACCTTTAACCTCCCCTACCACTACTACTAGTATAGTATTTACATTCGACATTTGCATGAAAATTATTTTATAATTTTAACCAATTTGTTTTATTTATGTTTTCACCCAACACTCAAGATTTTGAGGGTTGGGCGGGGGATTTTTTAGCAATTTTTCTTGCATTTATAATTACTTCCTGTAAACCTTAGCATTCAATTGTGAGATAAATTTCCATTGAAGGAATGTGAATCAACCGTCAGTGGCGTCACGACAGACATTACCAGAATTCCCATTGAGTTAATAAAACACAAGTTACTAGACTGCATTAAATTAATTGATTCAGAAATTATTAAAAAACTGAATTCGCATAATCAGTATTTAATTCCTTTATGGACTATTTCCAGACCAACCCCTTTTACTCAGTACATTAAATGTTATTGTATAAATTGTGAATGCAGAGTTTACATTTTTATGAGAGTATTATTTTGTATATTTGTACATTCTTCAATTTAGGAGAAGCAAATTTATAATTTACTTGAATTCTTTAGACCACACTAGAAACTTTATTAACTATTAGGAAAAATATATAAAAATTGCTTGGAATGTCTAGTATTTCAAATTTTCTGATATTCGAGTCTGTTGCATCAGCATTTCGCAAAACCTATAATTTATTTTTATTCAATAGGTCTACAAAATTGTTATATTATAAGTCTTCTAGAAAATCCAGGTAAATCCTGAACAATAGAACCGACACCCCAAAATTCTTACATGTAAAAGAAAATGGGCCTACCCCCACTATTACCCAGTACCTCTGTTGGTATATAGCTCATACATTACCCATCAATGTGCTTAGTTCGTTCTTATACGGTATGGCCGATAGTTGCTTTGGAAATTCGTTTGGTTAAACCTACTTGGCTTTCGGTTTGGCAATGGTTTATAACCATTGTATTTATATATATATATTATTTGGATTGGCCCCGAAGAAGAAGAAGAAAAATAAATGGAATAGACTTAAGATTAACAGAAAATTATTATCGTGCATACCTACGGTTTTTCGCTCACAGTGCGAGAGTGTATCTTCATCAGATTCAGTTTACCTGCGAGGACGTGTTTTAAGAAGTTTGTGCAAGCTATAGAAAAATATACCTGATTGGAACTCGAAAATATGATGATAATTTTTTTGAAGCGAATGCGAGTGTTTCTAAAAGATGATTTATATATTTTTCCAGTTTTATTTTGTTATTGGTTGGATATATCGACGTTAAACAGACAGTAAGTCCAAATTTGTCTATTAATTTATTGCAGCTGCTATTTTTTCCGGTGCATTGCATATCCCTAAACAAAAATGTCCTTCAACAACTACTAACGTTGATCGCAACGTCATAATTCTTACCCTACTAACCTTGAACACCACTAACAATCTAGGTTATGTTCTACCCTCTTTTGAAGTTAATTCAAGGTGGAGGGGGTTGGGGAACTACTGGATTGGCGTCCCTTTTTATTTTTTTTTGGCTTCGCTTTGTTTAATTGTAAATTTTCAGTCTCGGGATACATACATACTAATATTTGCATTAATTTTAATTTTTGTCGTAATTCATGGTGTGTGTCGACTTAATTTAAATGAATTATTCTTTTTATTACTACAGTTTTAGTGTTCTGTTTTACAAAATGGAATGTTTAATGTGCGTTGTCTTGCGGAAAATGTGGAAGAATTAACACAGAATAAATTAAGAATTGGTATGTTTTGAATTTAATAAAGAGAAAACATATACTGTATATAATATAGCAGTGTAGTGCACAAATACATGAATTTTTCAATGCTGGCATCTGTAAGAAGTAAATATCTGTGATGTATAATTGATAGTCTAACAAACAACATCTTTTTCCATTAAATTTACAGCCCAATTGAAAAATATATCTTTTTTACTAACAATTTTTAACTTGAAGAGTTATAGCAAACGGAAATCTAATTAATGAAAAAAACAGGAAAAGTGTGCTTAACAGTCAGGTTAGAATTTCCTTTAAGGTACGGTCAATACATGTGTTCCCCATGCGTATCTGTACAGTACCTCCTCTTCCTTTGGAATTTATAGTTTTCAGCTGAAATGTCTTAAAAAGGTCTACTGCTCTATTTTGTCAATGCCATCTGCATATTAACTGCGTAACATTCTTAATAAGGATAAATAATGGGACTATCATTGGTGGTAGGGCTAGTAACCAATTAATTACTTCAATATTAGCCTTCTTGATTATGGCGTGGCGGTTTTTTATTTTTTTTCTCGTTTGAATTTTATTTTTATTGCTTATACGAGAAGTAGTTGATTTCACAGCCTTGTTTTTGGAGTCAGCTGTATTTTAGCTGTTGTCTTTTTATTTATCAAATTGTTAATGCTATAAAGGGAATTCGCTTCACTGTCATTTACGAATTGATATTCAATATTTTTTTTATCTATATTCAATTATATTCAACGTAATAACAAATTGAAACTGTACATTTTGTTATCAAGATATAATACTACGAAAGACGAGTTAACATTATGTATATTTATACATATACCCACTATAAGCCGATTGGCGTATACCATATTATTTAAATTCCTAAGACGACAGAGAAAAAAATAATAAAATATTATCTATTTTTAAAGAAATGCTGCGCCTACGCACACGCGTGTCATTATTTAAACATTCTGTTGCCTAGATAAGGAGGAACATTTGAAATATGAAACTGATGGGATAAACAATGATTGCTCAGCTTTATTGATTTTTGGAATAAAAAAAAAAATCAACTAAACAAACCAAAAGAAAAGACAGCATCAACAAAAACAAGTTCAAATAAAAATTCAACAACAAAGAGAAATGAAATCAATTCAACTTTTTAGAATAATAATAGTGATAATAATAATAATATTAAAAAGTAATCAAATCTTTCTACGGCTTTTGTATTGAATCTAAATTCCATATCAATATCATTAATCAACAAAGAAACATTCCATCCTCTTTTATTGACAATTAGAAAAAACATCTTCTCTTTCTTTCTTTCTTTCTATTTCTTGAACATAAATAAATAGGTAATATTACGGGATTATTATTAAATTAATGATGCCGTTAAAGTAATTTTCGGTTTTATATCATAAATCGTTTTCCCATTTGTATATACATTCGTGTGTAAGCACGCGGCTTATTATCATCTTCATTTTTATTTTATTATCATTATTATGATTTCGATATGGAAATTTTATGTTTTCTTTTACATTTATGAAGTAATGGAAACAGTTGATACTGAACCGTTAAAAACTTTTCGTTTATTGTTTTTTCATTTACGCTTTCCGGTAAAGTAGAATTTAATTTTTCACCTTTACATCATTTATCATTAATTATTCCTGTAAAGAATACTCTCATATTTTTGATTTCAATCTATTCAAAACATTATGAATAACTGCTTTACAGTTATTTTATACTTTCCAAGAAAAAAAGATATCGTTGTCCTAGAGCCATACGTAGAATCAAAATAAAATTACAAACAAAAAAAACATTACAATTTCTTCCTGTTAATGATTAATAATGCTGCTATTTGCTGATGCTGTGGCTGCAACAATTTGAATTGCAAAACGGCATATCGCACGCTCTACTAACTTTATAAGATTTATAAAATGTAAAATTATATTTATTATGTGTATAAGATAAGAATCATGTTGCGATTACTGCCCACGTATAGTGTAATAATAGCGTTAAGTATGTGAAATACTTGGGAAACTTCATACTCATATATATATACCTAGAAATTGTTTGCCATTTTTACAGCAGATTTTAATAATTTCCAAATTTCAGAACATTGAATCACTTTAATTCTGTAAGATGCATTCATATCTCTTTTTTGAAATACCCGGTATAATTTTTTAAAATCATCAAAGTGAACTGCAGGTTTCGTTCTTCATTAAACTTAATGCTACTATGTAACTGAACTGACCGAAAAAACTTTTCTATTGTACGATCCAAACTTCTTTGAATCCATGTGGTTTTTGGACCACTATGTATATAACTTTGAACAATTTTTCGACGAATATTCATGTCCGGTTGTTTCCAAACAGCTATTTGAACAATTTATTTGATATTTCTGTAGGTTATCAGCAGTTAAATCGAAAATGTATAGGAGACATCAACAATCCATCAAGGCAGTAACCTTTTTACACATTCTTACGCATAACATTTGACGTTAAATCTTGCCAAATTTTGAGTATTACGGTATAAAAAAAACCGTATGACATTGACTTTTATCAGATATGCCCATCCTATCGAAAGATAATTTACCACTTAGATGTAGCGATAAATAAAATTAATTTTCGCATTAACTTTATTCTAAAAAAAAAATCAAGAATAGATTTTCGTATGTTAACTTAACTTTGTCTATTGACATAGAGGATTTGATTTTTTTTTTCTTAATTTAAAATGTTTTTTTCCCATAAATCTGATTGGTGCCTTTCACTTACTTGTAATGTAAATGGACTCCGAGATCTATTTCAAGAGCACAAAAAAAATGAACTTTCCGCTATGTTTTGAAAGGAATCCCGATTGAATCGATCAGTTTCATGTATCGACTCATTTGGGATGAAAATTAGATTAAAAAAAGCGAATATTAATTTTGTATTTTGCAATTTATTTAAATCATCATCATCGTCATCATGTTGAAGCGATACAATTAAACATCGAAAAAATGGCAATTTTACTCTCCCACTGCTTATGCTACTGCTGCTACTGTTGTCTTTTTTCCTCATCATCATCATTATTATTATTATTAATGTAACGATCAATCCCATTCGACCTATACAAAGTATGTACAATACATGGCGTCATGACATATACATATATATATCTATATATATAAATATGGAATATATAGATGTATATTCCAAAAATACTTTCGAATCATTGACTTCTTGTAACGGTAAATGAAAAAAATTCAATCAAACCGGACTGGTATAAATATATATATTTTTTTTTTGGAATTTTGTTATACGGCAAGCATGTATTTAATGCATGTATAATATTAATGTATTAAGCTCAATTCACACTTTTTCATCCTACTTATTCAGTTCTTTGTCAATGTCTATCGATTCGCAATTGACATTGCGATTCGTTCACTAGCATATCTAAATATTTATAACTCCAAATATGAGTTATTCACATACATATAAACTTTTTTTTCCCTTCAGATTCATTTTAAGTGTAATGTAAATATTATTAAAATTACACATATTTGCAATTTATATTTTTCTAGATTGTTCACCAATTTCCTTTGACAACTTGATCTAGATTCATTTTTTTAAAATTTACGTGTAAAAATTACACGTAAAGCACACGGTCGCTGTACCACCACAGTAAACATTTCTGCTTCGTCATTCTTTATCTTCATTGCCTGTTATTACTGTAGTTTTTTTTTTTTTTTTTGTTTTTCATTATAATCATCAGTTTCTTTAGTTATTGATTTTTTGAAATTTTGTTCCAATCGAATGGAAGTAGATCGTGTTTTTTTCGTATAATTTAATGCCAATTTTGCGCTGCTCTCGTGGCCACTGATCGATCGGTCAGATAATGTGTCGTCTTTTTACATAATACATATATTTACGGCTTTCCTTACTGCTGCGCAAGTTAATTAGTGTGTTTTTCAGAGGAGTCAATGAAGAAATATAACTGTACAATTGTATATCATGAAAACTGTTTTATCTGAAAAAGAAAAAAAAATTCGGGCAAAATTTCGAAAGCATTTTAAAATGATTGTGAAGTTGGCGCATCAAACAATTGAACAAATTGTAATTGTTCAGACATTGAATTTACTTCTATTTTGTGCTTTTCCCAATCGATTCTCCATTTTAAGCGAGCACAACAATAGTTGCGTTTTTCATCATACAGTTGTTATGATCTTGTGTATAGTTCTAATCGATCCGTTAAGGTAACTGCTGATGTGTGTGGAATATACTTCAATCAAACCCGATCATATATGAAACAAACTTTGAGATAAAACGTTCACTTTTTTATTATTATTATCTACAGAAAAAATTCTTTCCGGGCCCCTTCCAACAAGCTAGTAACTGGATATTTTTTTGTCAGATGCTAATAAACTATAGAATATAAATTATATAATAGAGCCACAAATTATTTTTTTTGCAGAACTGGTCTAGAATATTTAAAGTTGCACTGTATTTTCAAAAAATGCAGCATCCAATTTGAATCTAAATACAATAACAGCGATAGCAAATAGAGTTTCCGATACATTGCCAATCTAATAGCTATTGCTAAACAAAGCAATGAAGAAGCCGACTGTTAAGATTTATCTTTGTCAATAGAGTATTCTGACAACTGTTTTTCTTCCTCGTATGCAGAAACAACAGCAGCAGCAATCGCTGTGAATGGACGTATCAGCTTTAAACGTAATGTAAGTAATTAAAGTTATTATTAAATAAGGAAACGTTCAGACAGATTGATAGAAAAAAATAGGATTTATAGTATTTTTACAATTTTACGATTCACTCGATTTTCACTTAATTAATAATTTGGATAACTTCCTCTTAACGTCACAATCCAAATCATTTCTATTCAGAAGAACTGAATCGATTGAATCTACTACTCTTTCAGAATCAACTATATAAAAGATCTGCTTTGTAGATTTTTTTCAGAAAACTAACGTGCTCATTTCTCTTCCAATTGAACTGGTGTTGTCGTGACTGACCGCGAATAATTTATCTAGAAGTAAGCTGTGGTACTCGTAATAGTAAGTATAGCACCGTTCAATGTAAACAAAAATGTCTTCTAGATGAGATCTATCGACCGTGAATTGCGAGGCGAATTTGACTATGCGAATTAAAAAAAGTTACAGTTTAACTTGAATCGATTGAAATTGATTTAACTGTTCTTTTCTAACTTGCGAAGAATGAGAAGGGCACGCGAAAATGTTTGTTGTAGTAATGGCACAGATCGTTTTTCATTTTTTTCTGTTCTTTTTGCTTGAAATTGATTAATTAATGCAAACTGCTAGTAATTAATCAATCAAATTAATCGTCAACAAAATACTCAGGCAGGACTTTGGTTTCCTGCTGACAACAAAATGGAAACTAACAAACAGGCAGGATTTGAGGGCGTCTTGTTTACTGCTACTATCCTGATTTCTGATGTATGCCGTTCTTCCGTTTTTCCATCTTCTTTATTAATTATCCTGTCCTAGGGAAGAAACCAGCAACATATTTTCTCTGTTCAACAACTCGCTTTTCACAGCTTTGTCATTGCGAAGATTTTTCCTTTCTTGTGATAAACATCTATGATTCCCATCATCGTCACCATCGCCATCGTCATCGTCATTAGCAATTTTGCATATTTGTTTGTTTGTTTGCTTTTATCTCTGAAGAAGATGACAGAACCGACCGACACATCGTTAATCATTTTCTATGGAATCAAATTGAGACATTGTGAGAGAGAAAGAAATCAGTGAGTGAGCAGGATGGTATGAGATGCATTGAAGACACTCTTATAAAAAATCTTTTCAAAAATAATTTTCCAATGAATAACAATACTTTTTCATTTGGTTGTAGCAATATTGAAATTGAAAAAGATGAAGAGCTGCTGTCTAAAAATATTTTAGTTTCTTTGATTAGATTTAATGAGTTTTTTCACTAATCTTCCAAAATCTCTTCTTCCTCTTCTCTTTATTCCTTATTTTCGCAGTTTAAACATCATTTGAATAATTAATTGTATATTTACATGAATAAAATCCAGCTGCTTAAGTTTTTTTTTTGCAAATTCACTCCTTAGCAAAGTAATAACTTATGAATCAAACGAAGAAAAAAACACTGACTTCCCCCTTTCTCTTTCTGTATTGTTAGTTATTTTTTTTTTTTTTTTCCACAATTACAACCGTTATATTCATGTTTCTTCTTCTATTACGAAAGAAGCTGCTAATTTTTGGTCCATAAAGTAACAAAATATATGCGATTTTAATCTCTGTCAATCTACTACGCTTCAGCATTTTACTACGTTGCCATTTGACCTGTTGATGGGTCGATCCCATCGCAAGAACAAAATCTTAGTGCAAAACTCGTATTTGATTTTAAGTACAAGGAGTGTCTCTTATAGTGTATAACATTTCTAAGCATTTAATCTAACAGGTAACAAATTACTTAAGCCAATTCCATATATGTAGGCAGATACGATAGGGAACGAAATGAAAGTAGAAGAACAGAGTCAATTATTCATCCAATAATAGTACAAATGTAGTTGTAATTGTAATTAAAAGTATATAATAGTGAATCAGACATAATCTCTTATTTATAAAACGACAGATGTTTGGCTTGAAAAAACTTTTAATCTAGAATTAGCTGTTTCTTTCTTCAGTCAGAATGTTTTTCGGATGTTTTCCGGAAGCTTACCGAAACTCACACCAAAAGGTGACTGTAAAGGTTTCTACCAAATTGACGCGTACTGTCTAAGACAGTAGCGCTGTCCATCTACTGTTGAGTAAGGTAGCTGTCAATTTACTGCTGTAAACGTTTCTTCTAACTTAAATTCCAGTAATTAGGCAGGGAATAAATAAAAACACTAATCCCTGATTTTGTCGAGGGGCTGCATTGTTGTGCTACCGTACATAAGGGAGTGATAGAGAGAGAGAAATGTGGATAGATCTCAGAAACATAGATATTGTAAATAGTTTATAAATAGAAATTAGTAAAATAATATCAATGCTAACGAAACTGCATTTGGCCTAGAACCTGCCATGCTCATCTACTCATACAACGAAGGAAGTATTAATTTAAATTCCAATGATAGGACACGTGACTAGTAAATAACGATTTATTTCTTCACAATAATAATATGGGCAGGACGTTTTTCATTGACCTAGAACTCGCCTTGTTCTTCTACTATTAATTGAGAGAAAGGGCAGTTAACCAATATACACTTTAACTTCCAGTTAAGTCACTCTACTAAACAACAATGATTTATTATGAATTTAGTAAACTAGTAACAGGACAAAGGCATTTAAGCTCCAACTATCTATCGTAGATGAAGCGCCACTTAGTTTGTAACATAGATAACTGTTAATAGTTAAGCCGTATGCTTTAATATATTGCCTTTTGCTTTGCAGTGAACCATGACTGGAAGCTTTAACGTGAATGTAACATTAACAAATTATTGACAGGGAAAAAATTCAGAGAAAAATTCGCTTAGTGAAAACATTCAATGGTCCTTGGAATCAGTTATAGAAACATATCGTTAGCAATTAAAATTCTCTCATTTATTAAAAAAAGAGATAATTAAATACTCATTTCAGTTTGATTAAATTAACATAGCTAAACAATTTCACGATTGGCTATTATCACCAATTAAAATTAAACCATATGTAATATTACAACAGGAAGTCCCATTACGTCTTTTAGATCGACTTATGACGACATAAGAGAGAGAGAGAGAAGGCGAGAAAAATGGGCGGAAATGCAGAAATGTATTTATACGCATAGTTCTGTAATTTCTTTAAATATTTCAAGTGTTCGATCTGGAAACATATAACACTTTAAGGACATTCAGAAATGACTTAGTCTTAGATCATAGGCATTGCCTCATTTTGTGAGGGAATTGTCTTTATAATAATTTTCCGTTAGATGTTCAAATAGGTAATTAGGAATTCTTAAAAATTTTTGTGCGATCAAACAAACGTCGGTCATCATCATAATGATGTTTCGAACTGAAGAGAGTACTGTTAATTGGAGCGAGCAATTTAAATATCGAAATGGAGACCTAACGGGATTAATTAGACACAAAAAAAAAATAAATTTAAAATATTATTATTATCACGATGATGATCGGCGACGATATTTAGCTGTATGTTTTGGAATGGTGTTTGGGATTAAAAATACGAGTAGGTATTGTAGAGTGTAACGTAGATTTTGAGAGTGGAATTGGAGACTTCCTAAAATGCACCTAAACTATTCATTTAGAACTAATATTGTGCGGATTCTGGATGGTTTGTTGGTGAGCTTTTCGACATTTTCACGAACTCTAACCTATAAAATGTATTGGAGGATTATTTTGATATTTTCTCTAGTCCGTGATTCGTGACAATATTGGTCTATAAAACAAATATTGCACTAGTCCCGGCCTATAGACGATATTGATTCAATCATAGACGTGATGCTTAAGAACTAGTATTCCAGTTATGGGGTGGGACGGTACCCAATTACACAATCTAATGTTAATTCGTCCCAAACAGAAGATATATAGATATATATCTATATAGATATATATATATAACCAGTACATTGAAATAACGGATGGAATGAGATGTGCTAATGCGAAAAAGCGTAAAAGCACTTCAACTATCACGAAGCTAACGGGATAATAAACACAAAGAACATAAGTGAAAATAATAATCATAATGGTAATAATATTATGTATTTTACAACAAAGGACAAAGCTAAGTATGGAGGTACACTATATTGGGAAGATTGAAACCAGGTCACATATACGATTTAATAATTTTTGTTCAAAATCAAACAAATATGATTTCTCAAATAATTTCCATTAAAAAGAAAACTCATTTTAACCTCTTTCTCCGAAACACAACCCACTGAGAATCTGGCTAATATGTATGTAATTGCGTATCAATAATACATTGACCTGTCAAATTTCGATGGCTACCTTTTCCTTTAGCAGTAACTCAATACGTAATTAAATTTATTTTCAACCAGTTTCGAAAACGCTGCTTCCCCGATCTGGTTAATTAAACCGTGATGTTATTATTGAGCAAAAAGGGTTGGGTGGAGAAATGAGGTGAGGGAGATGCAAGAGAGGTCCTAACATAAAATTGTTAAAGCAGCTCCATGTTCGAATTTATTCGTCATCATTTATTACCATCATTAATGGCATTAATTAATTCCCTGGTCCTGCGTAAGTATATTAATAATAGTCATAATAATTACTTTTCGAATTTCGTCTTCATTGATTGGCTGAGATATTGAAAAGGGTTCGCTCTACCAGATTAAATTACAACTAGTTTTTTGGTACATGTTTATCTTAAGAATGAAAATATTATGCCAAGTTTCATTCTATTGATGACTTAAGACGGCGGTGCCTTGGCCCAGGAACTCGCCTTATTTATTAGAATGAAATAGTAATCGGATAACAACATCAAAACTATCAATGGCTAATCATGTTTTTATTGTATTGTTTTTAAAAAATCATTTTAGAAACAGAGCAATTCTTTTAGTTTTATAATCGTATCAAATTTCTAACAATTGTTATATAAAAATCATTAAAGTGAAAAATTTTTCTCTATGGAGAAACTAAAGAAATGTTCAGTGTCCCTTTTATTTTCATCATAATCATCATCTATTATTACAAATATCAGGATCTCAATTTAATCCTATTTATTCTATATCTATTTATTACTTATAATATCTAAACATCAAATCGTATTAGCTGATTGGAGGAACTCGAACTGCTTCCACCAAGGAGAGTCAATTGAGAAAATGTCTACACGACGATTTTTTTCTCTCTGGTGTTGTTATCAATATTATGTGTGTGTGTGTGCAGCACGTGTTATTTTTCTTTTTCTCCATCATCTTTATGTAGTTTAATTTATTATTAGATTTTCTGGTGTAATGATAAAAATTCTTGTTGATTTTGGAAACAGCTGAAAAAATACATGAGTATTTGTTAGATGCTCGATTGGAAAGAGGTGTGCCAGTAATAGTTCCGTATTTGCTTATGATGAAGCCGTACGCAATTATTATTATTATTTCAAGTGGCGGATGATTATTTTTTTCCCATTCAAAAAAAAAAAGTGCAGGGGACTTCATATGAGATAATAAGGACGATGACAATTTATGGCATGCCCATCACAGCCACCCATCAGGAGATACATAAATATCCGAAAAAGACAGTTGAGAAATAGTTCTTTTCTAGTCTATAGAGTGACTGTAGCGTTTAGGTCGTGACTGGGGCAAATTTGTGTTTTTATTTGCAATCAAATTGCACTTGTCCCGGCCTGCTTGTTACAGTTTTTTGAGGTAAAACAAGAAAGAACGAAAGAATTAATATTATCTGTAAATAGATACTCAAATGCATAAATAAACAAGTGATAAACAATAAACGAGAAGCAGGGACGACTATAAATAAATTAACCATTATCGTTAAAGAAATTTGACTTATCCTTTCAAATAAAATAACAAAAAGGTAAAGAAGAAGAAGTAGAAGCGAAGAAACAATAAATAATTTTAACAAGGTGTTTTCGCTGAATTTTGATTCTGATACTCCGGGACTTATCGGTGCGTAGAAATCCCTCAGGTTAAAAGTTTCTACAGACAGAAAAAGAAATAAAAGATTTGTTAATTCCTGCAATATTTTAGGAAAGTCAGACAAGGTTGCAGTGTGAGGTACTTATGGTTTCATACAACTGATATTTACTTTTTACAAGCACTAGCGTTGTATTATATTTTTTTTAAGTCTTTGTACTACTTCTCATCCATCAATCCATTTTATGTTATAGGTGTATGAATCTATTAGCTCCGCCAATAACCTTTTATCTCTAGTATATAATCGTGTAGAGCAATTACTATTATTATTGTTATTATTATAACACTTTGCGTACCCACTTTTACATAGATACACACATACATATTTTTTTTACACAAAACGTGTCTATCAATTTCCGTTCAGCGCCAAATCACATAACAGTTAGATAACCAACCGAATTGTAAAGTGTAATGGGCATCTATAATATTATAGGTATTTGTTACATAGGCTGGGCGCGTCCGCTAGTTGCCTCTTTGTTTAGATTTCGTTTTCGAAAGTATTCCTTCCTTGTTATTAACGACAAACATCAACAGCTGATCTTTTCTTCTTCTGCGTGTGCAATCGATCTAAAGTGGGTTTCGAATTATTAGATGCACGGCCATGTATGAAAAGAACCTTTCGTTTCTTTAATCAATGTGCTTTATCAGTACCAGTTTAGTTCATAATTGAATAGATCGTTCAGTCAGATAGAAGTTTTATCATACCCTGAACATTGATTAAACACTTTGGATCCCCAAAACCTAGATACATTGCTTTGATATTATCGGATCAAATAAATTACTATATTGGAGAGTACAAAATTTTAATTAATTATCAGATGCAAATTTTTTTTTGGAAAAAAAACATGAAATAATTTTAAAATCTACAGGAGATAAAAATGTATAATTTATTCGATGATTTTGACGGATTAATCACCACTGAATTCCGCATAAATTAAATGAATAACAATTAAAATTGAGTGTCATAAGAATGGGCGATTGGCTAGAAATTTAGAGAATGTCAGATGTCATTTGAAGTACCGCCTTTATCCGAACATTATCAATGATTTCACTTGTAAGTATAGAATTGATTTTTGCAATTGACTAAACATTAAATGTCAAAAGGATTTAAATAATTGACGAAATTCTTGTTTGAAATAGAAATCATATTTTGATATTTTATAGTAAAGAACTTTAAATCATTTCAATTTCAATCGAGAAGTTCCAGAAGCAGTTTATTTAACAAACGCTTAGGAAAATACCTCGATTCGATTTTTGTCTAAACTTCTGATAAAATCAAATCATTTTAAAGTTTTTGCAAAAACGTCGATTATCGACGTAGTTTAATTTGAATTTAAGTCAATATTTTTTCTTCTTACTTATCGAGAGCGCATAGGCAGATAGAATCAAAGAAATAATAATTAAAACGATGACTATCTTCTGGATAAAGGTAACATGAAGATTTGTTTGACTTTCGAGGAAGGAAGAATTGAACTGAAATGAAGCAGGCAGCTAGAGAAAGAAATTAAACGTAAAACTGATTTGAATAATAGCGGGAATTTATCTAATTTTCATCTATCTGTTTCTCTAATACTATGATATGTTAATTTATGATATAACTAAAGCAATAAAGTAAAATAAAAAACAAATTACAACAAAATAGATTGTTAAAGATTTTTAAATTGATATTTCACTATAACAAAATGAATCATTATGCAATAAATTTGGCCATACTGGCAATTAACGTGTAAAGTTATTATCCATTTTTTTGAATTTGAATTTCAAAATGGATAAGTTTATTTATCAATTAATTAGTAGAAAAATTACAAAGTTGATAATCAAATGGCCACATTATTTAAGTAGGAATACCTGGAAAAAAGTTATATTTGAAAAATAATTTGGCAGAAAATATGCTAGAACATTGTAATTAAGTAGATTTACGACAAGAACACACATTGCGATTTTTAAGCATTTTTTTTTTCTAATTAACTAATTTGATAAGTCACTAGAAACGTACCAATTTCTCTCTCTCTCTCTCTCTCTCTTTCTCTTAAACCTAAAATTACTTAAATGTGTGCGTCTGTCATTAAATTTATTCCTTTTAATTAACTATACTGCCAAACGTTTTATACATAGAGAAACCACACGCGACGTTGTTGTCTTCGTCACGACTATCATGTATGTGCCTTCTGCCAACCCTTCTGCCGTTGGAAAAAGCTCCATAATTCGCATTCTCAAGCAAAATGAACGATTACCATAAACATTAAAGGCAAATGACTATACAAACAAATTATACAATATATTTCGTTTTATTGTAATTTACGATTATAATCATCTTAAACGGTTTATTACATATTCAATGTAGATGACGAGTGCCGAAGCAACTACTGCTCTTACAGAGTTTAATGATTTGCATCATTGCAATCCTAATATGTATTATGTAGTATGTAGTAGTAGTAATAAGGCAACATGATTTCCCATCTTTTCCATAATATCTCTTTGCCTCCGCACATACCTATATACTTACACATGGAATCTATTTATTATAGGAGATACTTCAATTTTATATTTTCCTATGAGCTAGCTTCTATTATACCCTTATCTTATGAGCCAGTAATAAATAACATTCTGGAAATACGTCAAGGTAGCATTTGCAAGTCGAGAGAACACAGCATGAAGAGAAATAAAGGCAAACATTTCAGATGAAGCCGTTAAATTAATTTAGAAATACAATTTAGTTTAATGCTATGTAAAAAAAACTAACTGTCCGAATCTCAATTCTATTGGTCACAAAAAAAAAGTATCAAATTATTTAAATTGGCAACCGTAGTGAATTTCTATTAGTAGTTCTGGTCCTTCTACGGTAAAACCTCTATTAACGGCAACCTCTCAATAACTTTCACCTCGAAACGGCACTTTTCGTTTTCACGGAAAGTTTTATATGCATTTATGCATATAAACCCTCAAAAACGATCGCCTCAGTACAACAGCCATTTCGGATGACTTTTATGAAAAGGTTTTACTGTATATGCAGGTGATAAACTGTATGAATATACAAGATCTTGTATATTCGTATAGGTTATACGATTGACTTTTTCAACCTCAACTATTTCGATAGCTTACGGAAAAAATAAACTAGTCTTCATCAAACTGTGTAGCACCCAATTTGGCAAGATTTAGGATGTGAACCATTCCATAACATGGGTCCCTCGCTCTTTTCACAAAAGATGCATGTACGTAATGAAGTCATCATAGTGATATTCAGTTAATCGTATAAGTAAACAGCGAAACTAAATAAAGTATTAAGAAGCATAAATATTTCACAGAATACAATGCTAATATGCGTTTATATACATATAGTTTCATCAATATGTACACTTAGGTCCTTGGAGCCGGAATAACTGTGAGAACAACAACACTTCAAGGAATTAAATAGTACACATTGTGACAGTAGTACTTAGGTGTAAAACATGCTCATCGAAATGAATGATACGGGATAGATAGAATAAAATAAACAGAAAATACAACAACAACAACAACAACACAAGCAACGAAGAACAGATAGGTATTGGAGAAAGCCCCACCTTCAGTGGTCCGATCGACCGTCTATTAATTTTTATAACTGTCTTAAGTTGTCCGGCTTCTACGGTGCAGTACGTTGAACTTGACTTTTTTGCTTTTTCGGATCCTCAGGACTAAAACCAATTTCTGGTTTTATTGACTAACAGCATCAAGAACAATAATTGAAAAGAGATTATTTTGCAGACTGTATGGATAGCTGGATCGACTGACCACTGCACCAAAGGCGTCAGAAAAAAAGCGGCAGTTTCTCATGCCGATTAGTTTCCCATGTCTTATTTGTTCTATGAAAAAAACAATACGGACCAGAAGAAAAGAGAGGTCAAGTGCAGAAGAAGAACGAGAAATAATTGAAGAAGAGTGGCAAAATTGGCAAATATGTAGGAAGAGTGCGGTGAAAGAAATCTTGCAAAACACATTTAATGATAAACAGGACTAATTTTTCGAAAGGGAAAAGTTCGAATAATAGTTAGTAACTGGGCGAAAGAGTGGAAGAGGCGTTTTGGGTATAGTGAATGCCATAATCTATCACTCTCTTTTTTCACAAATAATAATTAATGATTTAAGAGTATCGATAATCTGCAAGAATTCTTTTACTACAATTTTTCATGTCGTTCTCAATTTTCATTGTTATTATGTGCAAAGAAAAAATGGATTTTTTATATTTTTGTAAACCAACCACCTTCTGGTTGTTTGTATGGTATTGGCATCTACAAGCAGTTATTCTACACTTCCCCTCCTGCATGCCAGCTCTCTCTCTCTCTCTCGCTCTCTCTTTTATTAAAACGTCAAAATACGACAATTTATAACGAAATTATACAAAGATAAATGACGTTCATGTTCATCGGTTAAAATTAACAACAACAATAGATTAGATGAGAGAGAAACAGTGAGAGTGGCAGAGAGCATTCAGTAAGCACAAGCGGAAATTAAATTCCGAATACACACAAACGATAATAATAAAAAAAATAATCATAATATTTTTTAGAAATGAAGAGAGTGTCAAATCAAAAATCGAATAGATTTGAGCTTCACGTATCAAAAAGTGTCTAAAAATTGCAACACCCAGCTGCCCTCCATTCGTGTGACGATTCGAATGATTGATTTGAATTTGAAAATTCGCAATTTTAACTGTCACTTTAGTACAATAGATTTAGGTGTTGAGATAACTAAATATTCCAGTATAAACTTATAATATGCTGATATCGCATATGGTATTGTATCCATTTTGTTTCTGCGTCAAGATTGCTATTCTCAATTCACAGTTTTAATACTGTAAATTAGAAAAATCTATCCTACACATACGGAATATGTAATTGTTTTTGATCTACGAAAAGTTATTTCAACCGTTCTTCCCACTATTCCCATTGTAATTTTCACTTTAAATTTCCCACATAACTGATTAAGGTACACTGGTACTTACCGATATATTATAAGGAGAATTTGAAACATTTCCTGTCAATATTAACGCAATCATTCGTGAAATTTTATACAGAGCTGCAAATTGAGTGTTTATTATTATTATTATTATTATCTCCTTCTCTTCATCCACTAATATAATATGTATATACCTATATTATGTTAAGGAAACATATGGAGTTTGACTCATATACCTACACTCCTCTGTCTGATACTATCCCTCCTTTCTCTTCTATTCTTCCTCCCCTACCGCCTTCGTCTCGTGCAACTTCAACTTCATTTACCATCTGTTATATATAGGCATATAAACAGGATATTAGACGTTGGGAAATTTAATAAAATCGATGTTATCCCGTTCTAATTGCATCCGTTTTCGGTGAGGAGGATAAATTTATGCCTGAATGAAGTGTATGAAGAGACGACTCAACTACTTAGAAGAGAGCTTATCTGTATATCGAATATTATGCACACACACATATAGGTACATTTATCAGTAAAATTAGATGCCAAAGGTGTTTATTCTAGTTTATTAACATCAGTTTAATTCAGTGTACGTATTTTGGAATTATTAGTAATATTGAATAAAGCCATTCTATAGCTAAGCGTATTTCCAGCAGACAAATTAAGAAATAAAAAATATGAATACCAGATCGAGAATAATAGTGTTTTCAATTTATCTTTATATACAGGAAATTATAAATATAAAATATACAGTTAAGAAACAGTAATGCCTCATACATATATCACCCACCTTTCTTAAGAGAGCACCAGCTAGCGCTCTAGAGCAGCATTCAGCTATATTGCGAATATAATTTTAAAAGGCGTACGCTCCGTTATTAATATTAAGAAACTGTACATACATTTTTAATTAATTCAATACGACATAAAATTTATGGTTACAATTTACACCTACAATAAAATATTTGAGATATGAAGTAGAATGAAGCAGTTGATTTAGGAAGTGAATGTGTTAAAAATGAAAATGGTTAAACTTAAAAAAAGAGCAGATGCGCCCTTATAGAAATTTGCTATAAACGAAAAACTAGTGTAACACAGATGGTTTCAGGCTGGGCAAGTGGATGAATGAGGTGCTGTAGGCTTCACAGTTTAAATCGTGCCATCTAATATCCAATTAACAAACTATTTTCTATTTGTCGCCTTTTCCGACCAAGAACTGCTACTCTCGTAATTAAAAATGTGGTAACTAGTTTAGCAAAACTTGACTGCTGTTCATTTCTTTTAATAAAAAATAAATATCGATCTAAAGCTCTTCATCTCCATCCAGCTATCGTTTCGCAATATAAATATTTAAAACTGGCTGAATAAGGGTGCTTAGATAAAAAAATAAACACCACCACCAACAACGTAGTGGTTGAGAGCAAGAGAGAATTCCCTTTCTTCGTTAACTTTTTTCCCTTTCGCTAATACAAAAAATAAACTTTCTGTTTTTCTTTGCGAAATCGATTTTCAGTTAATCTTGATAGATTTTTTTCCTCTTTAGTTGATTTTTTCTGTTTTTCGCAACAATTTTTTAGCCAATTCTTCCATTATGGTTTAAAACCAATATTGATGATGGTGATTGAGATATCTGTTGCATTTGGATGTAAAGAGATTTTAAATGAATAAAAAGCAGTTCTCCTTTTTTTGCAATTCTAAGCACAATCACAACTAAACTCATCATTTCATATGCTCATCACTTCTTCCCATGATGTCATGCGATCAACATCAACATCATCGTAATCATTGTCCGAAAGGAACTTACGAAATTGGAATTTTCTTCATTAAAACCATGCATCTGCCTCATTAATAACATTTTCAACGAGTCGAATGTTTTGCTTCCCAAGAAAGTGTTAACGGTACAAAACCAGTAATGACCCAAAGCGTACGTACACACGTACCATAGAATGATACGTGAGTACGTTTCAAGAGACGACCACGTGCACCTATCTGTCCTCCTCTTTCTCCCCCTCTTCCACCAACTGCTTCTCCTGTTGTGTATAGAATTTACTGAACTAAATTTATTTATCCATTTGATTTTTTGGAACAAGACATATGCGCAAGGAACTTGACAACTTTTTAATAAAGTAACACACAGTGAAAGAAAGAATGAAGAAGCAAAATATATAGTTCAAGAAACGAAAGAAAAGCAACCATGGTTTAATTCCAACTACTCAAGATGAGAAATTTTAAAGATGAGATGATGTATCGAGATTGCCGCTGCTATTGCGATAGCATCCTTGCTGCAACATAACAAGTATGCATGTATTTTGATCGGTTTCGTCACGCCATTTCTCGAATGAATTTAATCTTTTTCCGATTGCATATTTTTCATTTCTTAATTTATTTGACCGTTTAAATAAGTACCACTCTTTCTCGATTATACTACATTTCTATTGATGCAGAATTCATTTTGTTAACGATTGGCAATAAATTGTTCGTCGGGGTTCTATCCGAAAATTATCAAGAATCATCAATGAACTTAATAACCTTGCTGTGTTTAATCACTATCATCATGATTGTCTATAGTCATATTGGACAACAAAACAATTGCAAATAAAATCGAAGAACAAACGGAAATAAATCACTAGCATCTCAGTATAAACAACGGAAATGGGAAGGGTTCCTATAAAAATGATAAATATAATAATGCAAATGCTATTTGATGGGCCAAGCCTAAAAAAATCATCATTCGACCTCGTTCTCCCTCAACTACGACAACGTCGACGATGACGCCCGTCCTTTTCCTCCTGACGCTGAGTAATTATTATAATTCCTTTTTTTTCTACATGCACTTTAATACAAAAATTATAAACTTCAACTGTATCCCATTAGTAAAGGAACAAAAATGGGCTGATGAACATCTGATGAATACCATCCTACCTATCTTTCCACCAGAGAATATACATTAATAGTAGATCAGGTAGAAAGAAGAACGAGAAGAGTAGAAACATAAAACGGATGGAAGAGTAGATGGTCCAATGGTAAATCAGGTATGTATGCCTCTATTTACCTTTAACTAAATCTTTAGATGATGCTAACTGACGGTATTAATGTTTCATCATTTTCTCTATTTTTTAGCTCTTGTATCAAATGGCAAATCGAGCAGATGTCTGTGGAACTATCGAAGTAAAATGTAGAATTTCACAAAACGACGCGTTTTAAAAGAGCGCAAGAAATCATATTGTACAATTTACACGTTCTGTGTAGCGTGATAGATGGACGAGACATGGTGGATGTTGTTGAAGGCGTAAAAAGTGGAATAACACGAAGAAGAAAAAGAAGAGATAATTAATTTAGAATAAATAAATGTTAAAGTAAATTTATTATATATAGGTTGCGTATGGAAATTTTGATATTTACTTCTAATATTTATTGTTGTAATGCTAAATAAGTCGAATATGCATAGAAACAAAACTGTAAATCAAACAGAAAATTGGTCAACTAGCAGCTAATGGATACTTATGTTAAATTGTAATCTGGGCACTACGCCACGACCAGTGCCGCTTAGGACGAAAATGGCTGTTAATAGTCAAAACTAAGACACATTCAGAACACAAGAGACCACAGAATAACAGCAAGCATTAAGCACATTTTAACGTAAAATTATTAATCATCAAATACAGCTATCTGCTTCAAATATTTGTAGAATAAAATAATTCAAAAAATTGGTCGACAATTCTAACGAGCGAAAACAAACTAATAAATAGAAAAAAAAGAGAGGAAACAAATAATACTGCTCAAATATACCACATGTACGTTAAAATTGCTCATTTCCATCAACTTATTATTATTACTATTATTATTATTATTGCTTAAGCAGTTTCATTTTACGACCAATGCGAATCGTAATAAAAAAGAGCAAAGGAAAGACAAATATTCCTCTGTGCGTCCCATCGAAGCCGAAGAAGAGAATAATCTTGGACGTTCCGAGTATTTTCATGATGGTTTTGTTGGTGACGATTACGGAAGAAGTGAAGATAAGGAAGAAGGAGAAGAAAAAGAAACGACGGACAATCACCGTCGTATACAGCAACATACAATAACGGTAGATGAGAAAGAAAAACGGGGCGATAGAAGACTGAAACAAACAAACAAACAAAGAAAGAAAAGAATATGTAATACCAAAGAAAGGCATGTCATAATAATTAATCATTTCACTGCAAGGCAGTTAATTAATTAATTAATTAATAAGCGGCTTTGAGGAAAAAAACTAAAAGAAAGCAAATGACTTTCCCTCTTAAAACTAATTAGTAATAATTCCCTTGTTATAATTTGTTTCCAATAAGAGATATTCCATTCGCCTCTTGCTCCATTTCCAATAAATATTGGTACTAAGTTAAGACATTATAAGGGGAAATTGTATTATTGGAAAACCCATTGCATTTCCGGAAATTGTCTTTTCCCTCTCTCAACGTTTAACAATAATAATTCAATTGGTGGACGAGTGCTAGTAGTAGAAAGAGGAAAAGGAGAATGATAGAAATAAAACTTTTAAAACAAGATTGATTTAGAACAGGAATCGACTAAAAAGTAATTTTTGATTAGATTGTAAAGCCCACTCTAATATTAAGTTTTTAACGAAAACTTTTACAACTAAAATGGCTGTAAATCTGTCAGAGTTAATTAAATTAATAATGTAGCTAATTACACTAATTAAGCATATTACCCATAATGCTGTTCAATTAAATCAAACCGCAAATCGAGAATATTTAACTCGATATAACGAAATGAAACAATAATGATTAATTATTATTGCCAATGCTTCTTATCGATAAAATCTCGAAATTCGAATCGAAACAATTTCGATTAGGGGGAAAACTGAATTGAATACACACAATAACTGAAAATGAATATGGATTAATCGGCAAATAGAACCACGTCATCTCTTTCCACTCGTATAATCCTTTTGTTAATTCTTCGTTGATATTGAGAATAAATTCAAACTGTAATAACGTTTATAGCTTACACTGGTATAGGAAGGACGACTTTCCATAAATTGAATGTACTGGAAATTTCCTTCTAATAAACTGTCGTTACTTTTCCTATGCTTTTTTGTAGCTAATAGTTTTCATCTTTTGTTTCTGTTTTGTATACTTTATGTGGTTCTCTCGTTTGTATATTCAATATTTTCCCTATCTCATCTTCTTGTTTAGCCTTTTTAAATCTTACGCTTCACTTTTTGTTTGCCGGTTTTTTTTTGTTAAATTAGGGACAAAAGCTAAAGAAAAGGATAAAGAAGGAGAGAAAAGCGAGTTTAACAAAAGCTTCACAATTCAAAAAGACGATCCAGTTTCTTTAACGACCAGCTTAAAAAAGTTCTTTTGTGTTGGAGCATATCCTGTTTTTTAAT
The DNA here is from genome assembly GCA_949748235.1 of Platypus cylindrus. Lineage (NCBI taxonomy): Eukaryota > Metazoa > Arthropoda > Insecta > Coleoptera > Curculionidae > Platypus > Platypus cylindrus. The sequence continues at coordinate 51,457,800 of OX456488.1, read as the reverse complement.
ACAAATATGAACGAATCACGCATATGCAAACAGTTTAACTATTACTAGAGAGACAGAGGCGTATCAGTTAATGACTTGGAAAAAACGACCAATTTTAAAATGAAAAACTAACTTCATAAAATCGTCTAATTCAATCACAGTAAAATTTCGATTATTCCAAATCTACAATAGCCATTTTCGTTTTTTTTTTTTTGGAAAATGTGCAAAGGAAATTGTAGAATAAGATTTATAGTCATTTGAATTCACCTAGATGAAGGATTTCAGGAAATTACAAATAGATTTATTAAACTGCACGAAGATTTTTCTTTAAAAGCAAAAATTTTCTGGGTTGGTGTGCCAAAGATTGTTGGAAGAAATTCTGTACGTTAATATTTTATAGCTTTCGTGTGGTAGAGTTAATTCTAAACATGAGAAGAAACGATTACTACAGTGATCGGTTAAGCTGTGGTCTAGAACTGAGATTTGTTCTTATAATGAACTAATTATGGCAATGGATTTGTGTGTAAGTACCTTTGACTTAGAATTGGTATTGTTAGGTACGCTTTTCATTTATTTCAGCGCTCTTATTTCAACAAAATTAAATTATAATTCGTAAAATAGTGCACTAAAAATAAAATGACATCTTTTTTTTTGTTTCAAGTTGTTATTGACTTCACTTTTAAAAAAGCAATTTTAAAAACTTACAACTCTCCGTCCGTTTCTCTCGTTTCTACTATTACTGCCATGTATTGAAAATACGATTATTTATTTGTTTTCAAAGTTCAGCTCGTAACTTCAACCGAAAAAAAAGTAAACTTTAAATTAATTTCGAAAGCCGACAAATCCTTTTCGTTAAATCTAAAAGTGATAAAAACTAGAAGGGTTTATATAAAGTTAGTTACTTTCAACGTTTAAGTGAATTTACTTTTAGTGTAGGTACATATATAGAAAGAGGACGGTTAATATGACTTGACAGCTACCATGTCTTAGTATTATTGAGCGACTAACAACAATTGTATAAATAAGTTTAGAAAATTCTATTAAAAGGATTTTAAATCAAGTTACCGTATCGTAGAAATAAACAATTGGTTGCAGTGTGTACAGAATCTTGACAGACATTCGTGTGGATGCATAACGAGGTGTTGGTGTCAATTTTGGTATTGCTTGGCGGAAACCACCTTAAAAATTGAAAACTCAAGACAATAATTAAGTGAAATTTGAAACTGATTCAATACAGCATAATCAGAGTAATGCACATGTACTGTTATCGTTTTCTATTTGATATTTTAGATACAATGATTGCGTGCTCTCTATTTTCAATAAAAATAAGTTATGGAATTCTAGAAATCCATAAGGTAGTTTTATTTTCTAGATTTAGTTGCTGCTACAAAATATTCGAAAGAAGCAATAACAACTAAAATATCAAATATTAGGTGACTTCCGAGATTATTTATATAATGGTTATTGAGCCTTAACGCACACTGGTGTCACTAGGGAGTTTACGTAACACGTAAAACAACGTATAATGGATCAGCGGGATAAATATTTAGTAAGTGGGTTACAGTTTTGTACCCCATTTTTCCTGCGGCTTCTTTTCAAATCACAAATAAAAATTTACAAAAGCACTGTAAGTAACGTTGCCTCTAAGTAACCTTGTTAACCGTTGTTAATCTGTTCACTGTTACTCGAGGAACAGTCTTAGTAAACAAAAACCAAAACATTTTTTTAAATTCAGTATTGCGGTTATAACGTACGCCAAAATGGAACGTCTTATTACCTCGTTAAGCAATTTCAATGTAGCTTGAATAAGTGAATTTAATACTATTAGTTTTATTGCAAAATTATTGACTATTCTACTAAAACTGTCCAACTAAACTTTTAATTCGCATTTAATTATTAAGCTATTTTCTTTTAAAAAAGAAAGTCTCGGCAATTCTCTATTTTCATAACCAGTTTTTGTCATAACGGATTCTATTTGAACAGATAATTTTTATTCTTAGAAAAAAGCGCAAAAACCTGAAATATAAAAATACGGAAGTGGAAAGCCATACATACGTATGGTTTTCAGCCATTTCTTCCTACTAGAATAATGGCGAATTAGAAGTAGAAAAATCTGTAATGACAAAGATAAAAATGGAGAAAAAAGAAAAAAATTGCAGACATAATTCTAGACTATTTCTTCGAGCTTTGGGCCCTTAGAGAAAAACTATGACAAGAACTACCGCAGACGATTATACAGATTTACGAAACTGTTTTGAATTGAGAGTGAAAAATACATATTTAAAAATTTAAGAGCTCATTAAGAGAAATTGGGAGCGAAAACAAAGTAAGCTAAATCGACTGGTTAAATTATTTAAAAAGTTGTCTGGGAAACGTCATGATCATAACAATAACTATTATTAAATATTACATAATGAAAAACTTTTCATTTGTAAATTAGTAAAATCGTCGTCAATTTCTTATCAAGACGGAAAATTCATTGTTGAATTTTGGCTCTGTATCTTTTCGATCTCTTTCTGTCGATCTTTCTCTTTCTTTCTATGTTGATGATTGCAGCATGAAGATAGCGATTTTCGTCTCACGTTTTATTGGAGAAATTTAAAATGTAACTTTTTTTTGCTTTTTACCTTATCGCCGCCGTCATACTGACAACCACTACTTTTCAAGGAGAAGCGATGATAATTATTATTTGGAAACGACCGAATGACATTCAAATTTTGCTTTGTCTTCTTCTCCCAACATCTCCTAATTCCATTTTCTTTTATTCTATTTTATTAACTGTGTTTCAGGCTTTATGAAAAAAATGATCAGGGATTTCGGTTTTATTAAAGTTTGTTTTGTGGTTGTGGATCTTTTTCCTTTTTTTTTATGAAAAATCAAAGTAGATTTATTTGACTGAGTGAAGATTGAGAAAAGAAAAGAGATGATGGCGACACAAAAATTGATCTACAAAAAAGAAAATGCTTGCTAATAAGCAAGTCATGTAGAGTACAAATTGGCCAGGTGTCCTGTTGTAAATTAGCAATAACTTAAACTTGTTCTGACAACACACAGTTCGCAATACAAGCGAATAAATAAACTCCTCAATAAATTTCCAAAGAGATAATAGATGTGACTGTTTAAATGGCCAACTTAAATAAACTATTTACCATTTAAATTTCAATATCCTGATTAGTAAGTAGTAGTAACATTCATACGAGCTAGTTAATATGTATATGTGTATACAGTTTTAAATACTATTTAATCTTAGAGTTTGGTGGTGGTCTTGCGGAAGCTATTTCATGTAATTTAAATTGTCAAATTCCACCTTTGACAGCCGCTGCTGCTGTTGGTGGCGTGGACAAAGTGCTTGTGCAATTTTCACATTCTTCTTTAAACCATTTTTAGAATAAAAAATCTTAATGGAGTACATCTCGTTATTCATCTTAGGTGATAAAATCATAGCCAAATAGCTGGTCTAATCAATAATTGCCATGGAAGAGACAATTATTAAGTTGCCCAGAAATACACGTAAAACACTATCATCATCATACGGCTATCCCGCTGTGAAGTACACGAACGTATGTAAAATACCTTATGCCTTTCACCTTTTTTGAACTAAATGTATAATTTTACAATGTTGATAAACGAAGAGCAATATAATTTGTATTAATAAATTTATCCATTTAGCAACAAATTAATACTTGTATACGACTACTATATTGTATACTTGTATATGTACAGCGAGATCGATGTAACATGTTTCTTTTTATTTTAAAATAGAAATAAACCAACATCAACACCTGGTCGAACTTTGATCGTCGATATTGTTTCCCGTTAGCTTAATTAATATTGATTATGCAGACTTTTTTTCGTAAATTAATGCCTCATCTTAACAAAGTACGATATCGCTGAATTAAACCGGTTACAAGTCGTTCATGTCCAGATGTAGCCCAAAATTAAAGAAAATAATGATCATTATTCAATTTATTTAGATTGTTTAATTAAAACAATAAACGTAAATTATACAGGTAATTATTAACACGTGTATTTAGTTCTATCATCTATTCAGTTCTAGCGCTATAAACTTAAATGGATTAATAAACCATAAGATAATGGATAATCTATTGAAATGGAAAGGTTTATCAAGTGAAATTTACATGCGATATAGTAATAATAATAGTCGATGCCGGTAGCAATAAAATGAACGAATGTACATGCTCCATTAGATCCAGCTCCCGTTGGAGATGGGATCTTGTCACAAATTTTCATAAACTCGTTCCTACACCCTTCATCCATCTGGTGGCTAGCCACTCTTCAGCAGTAGTCTCCCCGGGGTGATTAAATAGCGCGTGACTTTTCACTATATACTCGCCCAAAATAAACCCTGAATGCATACACTATATTCAAATACAATTGAAGAGTAGATTCCATTATATTTACATTATTCAAAAGGCCCCCTTCTATTCCAACAGAAACCTCTAAATGATGTCTATCTAGTATACAATATTCGGTAACAATTGAACAAAGTAAAATGGAAAATCAATCAGTGGAAAAGCGAATTAGTAATAAACAATTTTCCCGAATAGAGTTTGCATATTAAGATACTTCAAACGACAAACAAAATAGAAGATAGGAAAAAAAAAACGATAGAAATGCTTGATATGATCGTATTTGCCCCCGAGCTTCATAAATGCACATACGTAGTTGCTTATGTGTTTTATGGAAATTTTCAATTGGATCTCATATTTGTGATTGGTTAGTTGTGTGTGTGTGCAGTTTTGCAGTAAATTTATTAGTGGAAAATATTACTTGTTTAAATCTGAATTGGAGTGTATATTTTGTTATGTTTGATTTATTTTATTCCATGTTTTATTAGACTAAATGTTACCATAAATATTTTATAATAAATAATTTGTAAATTATAGGTAATTGTTCATTCCACATCTACAACTGAAGGTACTAATGTTTGTTGGTGACATTCAGTCTAATTAGTAATTACAAATAAGATGGAAGTTTAAACTTTTGCCTTATTTCTCTCGATAATTTTGCAGAGATTACTCGCATACATAAATCGTTTTTCAAAAATCTCCGCTTTCTTCTCACCTTTAAATGCCTGAACGGATCAAATTATGAAAATTATTAAATTTGTATCTGTTTTTCATTGGTATTTGTGGGGATCACAACTCGGTAGATAAATTTAGAATCAAGTTTTCTTAAATATGTTCTGCAAATAGCAAAACGATTACAGGCGATTCTAACATTAACCTAAAAATTACGTATAAAGTTAACTAAAATGACATGTTCGAAAATATTAGGAGAGAAAATTCTCAGACAGTAGATGGTAATCATTTTCAAAAATCCCTGAATACTTTACCTATTATAAGAGGACGGACCGGCATAAAAAACAAAGAAAAATTCTGAATTTTCTCATTAAAAAGTTAAGTAATTAGTTGTCGAAAATGTTGTAAAGAATATTTCTTTTAATTATTACATTTGAAAAAAAAAATTACTAGCTTTCATTACCATCACCAAGACCAGTGCATAAATGTCCGGATACCAAATGGCGTTATGAACACGCAAACCAAAATTGAAAGGTACCTACAAACAAAACAAAACTGAAAGAAAAGGAAAAAGGCGAAATTTACCCAAAAAATAAACCGTAATGCAGCTGTTCAACGATAATATCAGAGTTGGTATATCTACCTTTCATATTATGTATAGCATGGTAGTATATCCTGCTTGATTTATGAATTTAGTTATATACAGTCTTTCAGGTAGTCATGCAGTTTCCCCCTCCAACCACGACGCAACAAGAAAAGTAAGAAAAAAATAACATTTTTCACTATTTTAATATTAAATATATCGACTTTGATTCTCTACTCTTCTACTACCCATACAGGCTGTGTATAAAAGGGCACAAGTTTTTCAGAAGAATAGAAAGCTACAACAAGTTAAGTCACGATTATAGTGTTTGAATTATTCTTTAGTTGACATAATTGTACCTCCTGTTAAGTCTTTCCAGTTATAAAATGCTAATCGAAGGATTGGTTACAGTGGCGCGTACAGACAATAATCTGTATTACGATGAAGAAGTATAAGTTTTGTTGTAAACTTAAACAAAATTTTCGTCGAGCTCTCAGTTGCGATGAATCCATCAAATATTCCTGAATAATAGGCTAATGGATCCCCAGAGAAAAATCATTTCACTCACATACTTTAATTTGTTCTCATGCCAATTCCAGCTGTGGTTTTCTTACTTAATGGCTATCAGTAAAAGTGGTACTTTTCGCCACCTTGTACGCCATTGTGAACAAATACGACCAATTACGAATCTTAACCAATAAACCAAACCAAGTAATGCAGTTTTTCCGGATATACAACGTTCGACATTCCAATCGTCTAAAAATAATTATCTCTGTTCTATTTTATAAAGATGTAACCGCCGCTGCCTTCCTTGTCTCTATTTCTCCTTACTTGGGATTTATAGTCCCCTTTCCTTTTTGATAGAGCTCATAGCTCGTTCGTTCGATAATAAGTAGCATAAATTTATCTTTACGGATTTGTTGTAGAAAATAGACAGATTATTTGCAGTGAAAAAATCTGGATTAAAGATGAAAAGTGAATATGGGAAGCTGATTAATATAGTAGTGAGAACATTTGCTAACTTTACAAGTTCTTCTTGTAATATATCTCTATATATCTCTAATATTCACAATGATCAATAAGCAATTAATATTAATGCCCTATAAATAGAAAAGCATCAATACCATGAATGGTGAAAAGGATTGACACAGTTTCGTTATTACACTAAACAGTTCCACTGCTACTATGTATGTACTAAACTGACATCCCATTTCCAGTTTCTTCGAACAATGAATTTATTGTGCACAATCATATCATAACAATGCTTTTATTCGTTCGGATTCCCTATATATTCCCTATAATCATTTTTAAAACAATTGAATTATGTCCGTTTTATTCCTACATAAAATGCGTATCAAATTCTGTGAGAATCCTATCGAAAAATTGTTAAATATAATGTAAAATGTATTGCATTGTCGACTTGTTGCTTTTGTCGTTGTTGATGGCTGAGATAAGCACAAATTTTAATTAATTTGACAGCATGATTATAATCAAATAGGGATACATTAAAAAAAAATAGTAAATATAAAAACTGCATTGAATCATTGTTTTTTCATATCCTCCTGTCGAACTTATCGCCTTTTAGCGTATGAAGTTACTCTTATTAAATTGAATAGAAACTTTTCCTGTTCACGTCTCTTCTCTAAAATGGGTTCTGTCCATACTAATTTGAGGATGTACACATACAAGCACTCTCTTCTCAATAAAGACCGTTGTCTTATGCTACTTCAAGTTCATACTGAAGAAACAGTTAATTCAATTCTATTATGGAACACATTTAAGTTTCGTATAGGGTCACTAGAAGAAAAAATAGCAGACTTGGAACACTATAACTTTCTTTCCAATGAAATAAAAGAGTTACTATTAATAGTTGTTGATTGGTTTAATTTCGCATCTAACGTAAACGGTTTTGTTTCACATGCTTTTGAATATGTAATTACCCCAAATCATTCATAGATTTATTTCTATCGCAATGCAAATTCGGATAGAGTTTGACATCGGAAACCAAAACACGTTTTCCCTTTAGAGCTTTTAATATGTAACAAATGTTCACCTGATATTTTGAACGAAATGGTTTTCTGGCATTTCGAGCGTCAACAACAGAAAATGAAGCGAAAGAGGGGAAGAATTCATAACGACCGCGAAGCTGTGTCCCGAAACGAATGAACGAAAAACAAAATAATTAGAGAAATTTTCGTGATGAGCATACGGAATAAAATTGTGATTATGCTTGCTTGTGAGTGAGTGAGTGAATAGTAGAGGTGGAGATAGGAATATATTTTAGTTTCATGGTTGTATCACAAGGAGGATGGTGGCTTTAGTTATATAGTTAGGATTTTAATCAGAAAAATAGAAACGTATTCGGTTATGCACGTGTTTAGGTCACCTAAAACTACAACTCACGAAACACTTAACTATAGCACTGTCTTCCTTCAATCTCCAATACACATCAAATTCCCACTAGTGCTAGAATTCGAATGGATTTTATGTCGATGATTGTTAAATCGGTAGCTGCCTTTTAATAAAAGGCAGCTACAATTTTCAATTTTTTTCCGTAAGCCCCAATGGACTCGGATTGCCAGCAATAGGGCCGTGTGTTGGTAAGCGATGGATTGCCAATCACGTCGATTGTCAAATGCTGCGGTTGTCCCTTTTGAACTCGAAAATACCATCGAATAGGCCATTATTCATTCAAATTACTACACACACTCTCCTGCAAACACACGCCATCCTGCAGATGGGGTGACACCCGTTCATCTATGCTTTATAATTTGCAAAAAGCGACACAATTTTTTCGAGAGTAGAAAAAAAGGAGGCCAACCAAAGGGTAGTTGCGGGTTAAAAGAACGGTGGTTGTGTGGTTGGGTGTTGAAATATATGATGTTGCTGCAGCAGTAGTAGATGATGCAGCTTTAATTCACATTAAGCTGATAAGCCTTTTGGATTTAGAGATCTTAAATGCTTTTGCGTGGAAAATTTGTTATAGAAAAATGAATGAAAAAGAAAAAAAAACGGCTGCTACATTGAAGGAGGAACAATGGGGAAACTCAAATGGAAATGAAAAATTCTTAACGTTCCTAAGTTCAGGGAAAAAAATCCTCGCTGTTTTTTTTTTTAAAGCTTAAATACAATTAAGCGAATTTGTATTTAAGAGCAACCCCATTCCCCTACTTACCCACTTGCCTTTCCCAAAATTAACATACTATAAAAGAACTGTTCTCTGCATGGTAGAATAATTTTAATTGTACTCACATCTCGTCCTCTGCCTCCGTTCTCATCTAACTGTGACTCCTACCATTCCCTTGCATTTTGACGGAACCCTGACTGACCCCTTTAAAAGGGACAGTAAATTTTAATTTCCCGTAGATTACAAAATCCCATAAATTAAAATGTGGCGTATTACGCTTCGCGTTTGGAACAAATAGCGAAAATTTATCGTGTCAAATTTAGGATGACGGTTTTGCGTTTCAAAATTGTTATTATTAAAAAAATTTTTGTATTTGATATTTCTCGTGGTGTGTAATCTTTTGAAAATGATGCTGATATCACAACAGGGCACCCATACGCATGTAATCAAATCCTGAATAGAGAATTGCAGCGAGACGGTTTATGTGGAAGGTGGCGGAGTTACAATTGGTACAAATATAACAGAGGAACAGACTGGAGATAATGGCTTCTCATTTGGCATTCTAGTTGTTTCATTATTGATTTTAAAGAGATTAATGATTAAACTGTACCAATTTCAAATTTGACAACTGATTTTTGTGTCTGGATAACGCCAGTTATCCAGATGACAACAACAACATCTCATTATGAGTCGGTAAAATAATAAGCCCTATTATTAAAAGCAAGTTTCCATTTTCTTAAGTCAGTAGGTACGACATAGAAGAAAGTTAACGCTCTGTAAAGTAATGCTTTCGAAGTTTACGGTTACCAGACAAGGAGACGCAAGCAGAGAAAGATACACTCTCTCAGTAGTAGTTTGACGGTTCAAGTTTTAGCCATAAAGCATATAATCCTTAATAATGTTTGTCTGACGTTAAGTTGCTTATTATTATTAAAGGTGCGAACTCTGAAGAAAATTAGTTTTTGAAACTTTCTTGTTGTCTCATATGTGTGCGTTTTGAATCTTTGGGAATTGATCGCCTGCCGGAAGATTTTCGGTTGTTAGAAAAGATGTAGATTTCCATCCAAAAATGTGTTCAATTCTCTCATTCCTTCTCCAAATTTCTCTGTTTTAGTTATTCAACTTTCTCAAATTTCTATATTATATTATTATATATTTGTACTACTTACTATTTAATTTATAATTCACAATGTTGAAATGAAAACTTTTCCACCCGCCAGTGTACGACGGTGAGGTAAGTTCAACTTTGGAAGTAAAATAATTGATGTTGGACCGCAATATTGCAACCGAGGCGTTGCGGAAAATGTTCCGTAGATCCATCATAAAACTGTCATGGAGGTACAGAAAATGAAAAATTTCTTGGAAATATTAAGTAAATTCGCAGCAAGGATTTTAATGAAGTTCAAATCTAGATGCGAAGGTAAGCATAGAAAAGTAGATGGAAGCTACTTTATTGGCTTTATTGGAGTATTATAAATTTAAATAAGTCCTATGCTGGATGTATCTAGGCAGTATAAAGAAGAATACCTCTAGATAACTGTGTGTAGAATGGCATTATTCCAAAAACGGATTACGATAGTCCAGGGAATACGATTATAAATGAGAAATACAAGACAAATGGACAATCTTCTGCAGGTGCTCTTCTTATCTGCAGATAGGTATCGTAAAGGGTATCCTCTTAATTCCCAATAAATATATGTATATGGATTGGTTTATGGCTGTTCTCTTTCTCCATGAATCAATTCTTGAATATCAATTTTAAAAAAGAGAGTGCAGCAGTTCTCTCATATTTACACTGATTTGTTGGATTTAATAAAGTTACGTTGGTAGCATTGAAGAAGAGACCAGAGAACTAGTTGTTTTTTTGAAATATTCAAAAGAAAATGCTCAAAACTATTTATAAGCTTGTTGCTTTTTACAGAAAAAAAAAATCCTGCTTTTAATAAATTGAAACGTTTGACGGAAGGGTGGAAGTTACTATAGTGAAAAGAAACACTTAAGAAATATATGAAGGAAAAGAACGCAAACGGACTTTACTCGAATATTAAATGAGCGAAATTTTAATTTAAAAGTTAGGAATTTTTAGTGACTAGCAAATTTATCATTTTTCGAACTCTTTCTTCCTTCTTTTTTCTCTCTTATTTTTTGCTTTTCGTTGTCGGTCGAGCTCCTTTATCGTCATCATGTTTTTTAGATACGCTGTATTTTCCCGTTATTACCTATATTTATTTTACATTAATTGAATACTTTTAACGAACATTTTAATGAATATAGTTTTCCCCTTTCTTTTTATGTTCGCTTTTAGCTTCAAATCATTCCAATTAAAAAATACATATGCTCGTAGATGAGCTTCCAGTTCATCTCCAAATAAGTATATAATATAAAGCAAATGTAAACCGACCATCAATCATTTGTTTACTAAAATAATTCGTTTAATGTATAAACAAAGCGAAACTCGTATAAATGTTATTAAACTATTTCAATTTGTACATATCCATTCACATAGGACGACCGCCTCCAGCAAGCAAATCATCGTAATTTATATTGTTATTTATTTTATGGAGCGTACGATATGGAGAATTACTGAAATCATTTTATTATGAGGAAAATATCGTAAATGGAAAATGAAATTCGAAAATTTATTAATAATTTATGCTTTGTGAAGAAACAGTATTAGCAGATGGTATAAAAAAAAGCTATAGAGTACGTTCCAGATAACCATATTGGTGAGTTGCTGGTCTACTTTACGCAAAATTCCTTGGAACGATATTAGAAATAGATGCTATGCTGCACATCATGTAACATGATTATTATATCACATGAATAGCAAATTAATGCTGACCTCAAATCCCACCAATTTTCTCAAACATTTCCATCCACTTTATGAAAAACATAATCTTGAATAATAAACAGTAAAAACTACAATGAACAAAATCTCCCATCTTCAAGTTCACTATTGACTGCACTATATAGATCATAGCAGTTACGTGTAGCTCAATGCCTTTCAAGAAAACAAAATACGTTTAAGCATTTTCCCAGCTTCACTTATTGTAACAAAATATTCCCTTAATGCTCTATATAAACCTTATGTCTATATGTAGATACTTGTGTATGTGTGAGGGCACTGCATTTTTCGTCGGGAATAGAAAAATGGAAAGTGCGCGAAAAATTTTAAACGTTTTTCCTCCATTGGTAAAAATTTCTTTGTTAAGTGATGATACAGACAGGTCGAGAAGTTCTATCTATTGTTTTCTGTTTCTTCTCACGTAATGCGAAATTTCAAAAGGATAAAAAGTGAAAGAGAGCAACTCTGTTCTGTATGCCTGCCTGACACTGCCTACAAAATGGATGATATTTTCCATTGTGTAGTTTTTTCAAACGGGGAAAAATAATAAACGATTCAAAATGAATTCTGCATTAATTCATTTATTTATCATTGAATCTATGCAAAATTATAGAATAACTTTTGTTCGGTAGATTGAAATATGATTTATTTGCTTTCTCTACTGATTTCCATCTCGGATGTTCTTTTATTACTTGAATTGAATCTATTTCCCCATATACATATGTTTCCTTCCACGTGTAATATTCAATTATCTCCATCTAACCAGAAATGTCTTACTCAAGCAATTTCCCAGTCTTATTGAAAAAGTTTAAATTTGATTTCAACCGACTTAGAACAATTTTTATGACAGAGCTGATTTAAGTTGGAGAGGATTTGACATAATGTCCTCAATGATTTTTATTACTTCAATATCTGTTCCTATTCGTTGGAAATCGAAGATGTCCCTAAGGATGTTCCCTTCTCACATACAACGGCAAATAATAATTTCTGAAATCATTTACCTTTTCAGAGAACATGATTCTACACTACATTAATCTCATTCCTTATTAAACATCTACTTGCTCCATCACGCGTCGCATTTATTAGGGCGCTTGTCACTCTATATAAAACAATTAACGCCATTTCACATTTACCTGACAGTTTCATAATAAAACAACATACCCACACCCGATCTTCCATTTCTCCCTGTTAGAACGCAACAGTAAGCATTCATTTTGCATTAGATTGAAGTTTATAAAAAAAACATCGTCTTTTTAACTCCACTTTTAATACCTTGCTTTTATAACAAGTATATGATTTAACTCGTTTGCAGAACGAAATAGAAACAAATTACCCACTATATGGCTCTACCAATACCACCACAATGACCCTTAGCCATTCCCCAAATAACTACAAAAAACAGCAACGAAGAGCGTTCGGCTCCTATAGTCATAGAAGAACAACCGGAACTTCTAAGTGCTCTTTTATACTAACCAAAAACTAAATGTCGATTTGGGCAATCCCCCAATGGATGCTTGTATAATCCCCTGAATAGCAACGAACCACTGTCGGTGTCGAGAGGAAGAGGACGAACAGAAGTTGGCGTACAATGGAATAGGATATGATAGAATAGGACGAGATGGCTAGAGAAGGATAATTCAATTTCAATTTTTGGTGTTATCCAGGTTTTGGATCAATCTTTTGACCTTTTCATCCTTTTTTCCTGTTTGTTTATTCTTGTTTTTCTTTGTTGACTTTGTATGCAGTTGGGATTAAGCTGAATGAGGATGGGATAATAATACCAAAATCCTTCACGAAATCATTATAATGATGACGATGATGATATGAAAGGTTATGTAGGATGGTAATAATAGTTGGAATTGAAGAGTTCGTTGTGAAACCTTTTCGAATACTTTATTCATGCAATGTTTATTATTCTGTAAGTGCGAACGCAAAGTAGGGCAGTGTGAGATAGAATTAGTAGATGAATCTTATCGACAGCCACAACATTCAGCGTTGATTCGCTTATGACGGTTGTTCTTCTGGATATGTAGCGGATTATTGTATGGTAGCTAAATAATACTTCTTAATAAATTTTAAGATGGTATTCTCAAAAACATTGGACTCAGTATAATTACTTTCCCATTTTCATTTATATTAATGCTTTCCAGTCGCATCATTTCTCAACCTTTCCCCTGCCCTAAAACTATCAATATATGGACGCATATTTTCTGTACTAATGGTACAGAATACGAAAAACGGAAAACATCCGTTCCTAAAATTACCACGTCTCTGTTATCAATTATACTGTCAAAAAATATTTGTTATTTACACGAAAACGAAAGGAAAATAGAGTCCAGAATGTGTGAAGGTGTGATAATTGATTGAGATTGAGTATTTGACATTTTCTATGTGTTATACGCTCCAAATAAAACACCATCCCCGTTTAAAATTACAAGGGAATTTACACACACTCACACAGAAAGTCTACAAAGAGCAAAAAGGAGTAATACGAATTTTGATTAAAAGAAGATTGATGGAAGTTCATCATGAAATTCATTGAAATGTACAGAAGAAATGTTTGCTTGCTAAAGATATACACAGATTAAAATTCTTTAAATTAAGAAATAAAATAAGTGTCATCACATAAAAAATTATGTACAATTCTTCCTCAGTGACAGCTTACTAAAAGTTTTAGTTCCAATAATGAAATGTCAAACAATAGTAGACTACAAGCCTCGAGGTGTCAGCTTACCATACCAGCCTCGAGTTTAGTATAGGATTCCGAGGCTAACATCGAGGCTTGTATACTAATTTATTCCAAATCGCATATTTTCATTTTTAAAGCAATAAAATAAACAAATAATAACTAAAATTTTTAATAGGACTGGCCAGTTACCATATTTATTATATTATTTTATTTATAAAAAAATTGCACAGGAGCAAGAATTTATTTTTTCTACGACCATATAAAAATAATTAAATTTTCTTCACTATCTACTCTACACAAAAATTGATTCGTGATATAATAATCCATAACGTTAACTTTCGTCAATTGCGACGAAAGTAAATCAAATACTTACATACATACAATCATAATGATTGAATTATTAAAAGAAAAATGGGAAAACATGATTTAGCACCAAAATATAAACATTTTTATTTTTTAAAAGCAAAAATTAAACATTTAAAAGATTTCAGGATTTCACATTAATCAACGAAGCCGCTGGGCAGCGGCTACCTTGATTTTAAAATCAAAACTGATTGTATTAAATGCAAAAAAAAAAAATTATTTTTATCACAATATACAATTTTTTATATTTGTTACAATTTATTTATATATATTTTTATTAATTAATTCTAACAAAACAAAATAAATTGTCGAACTAAGGAGTTGCTTTGTTTGTTCACTTTTATCAGCAAGTTAGGTTAGGTTAACATATATTGTTTCAAATATTCTATTTTCTAAATAATGTCATTTATCATTTAAAATTTATAAGTACTTGCCAATTTGTTTTGTTTATTAATTTTATTATTAATAAACTTTTTTTATTTTTCTATTCACTACGGAAGGAGGGAATGACACTTACTATAGTTAGATCACCCCGCATACATAAATAAATTTTAAAAAAAGCATGCCAATTTCCGGGTAATCTTTGTAAAAATAAATACAGCCAATATTATTTGCCCCGCCTTAGCGGGGAAGTATATTACTTGCCTCTTCTTCTTTTTAGTAAAGAATAGCCTAATTTCCAACTTTTTAAATGTCAATAATAACTGCATTACATATACAATTTGGAATAAAAAAACATATTTACACCTTTAGCGTTACTAAAGTTAAAAGTTTCTTGTTTTTAATTAAAACCATAAGTTTTTTTCAATACAAAAAAATGTTGAAACATGCTATAAAGAAGCTATGAGCAGGCATTAAATGACGCCTAAAAGAAAAGGAAAAAACATAAAGAAAACGTTGGAGATGCAAATTGTATAATCGGAAGAGGGTCGTTCTATCGTTTCTAGTTAAGTTTTGGTCCCAATTTTGAGGAAGAAGGAAGAAAAGATACGTTTGGAAGTCATATGTACGTTGAATTCGTAATGAGTCCAGGCGGAAAGTATGAGGATGAATGCAATAACGGAGGTAAAAGAACGGCTTATTGAGAAATGAATACTAAGGGTTGACAAGTAAATTTAAAGGATTTGAAAATGAATGAAGACTATTAGTGAAGCATTATGCCATTTTATTAATGGAAAGCTTCCGCAGGCCAGTAACGCTTCGAGAGAGGAAAGGCATTATTCCTGAATAAGTTATTAAGAAAGAGACAATGTCATGGAAAAAAGATTGTTTAATTTAAAAATATTTTGTGCTATTGATTAATAAGAGCTTGTAATTTTCAGTTGTAATTTGTACTCTTTAAATCGAATTAAAAAAGCAAACTTCATAAAGCCGAAATTTATCGGCAAAAACATTTGCCTTGCCATTTTTTTATGTGAATAACCATACAACCACAACGAAATAAAAAAAAAAGTTGAAAAAGAATGCCTTTAAAGCGAAATAAACAGAGAGTTCATTAATTTTAATTTACGACTTTGTCCGAGCATCTTCGCGTTATTTCTCTACTTTTTTGCAAATTTATTTTTTCTTTTGTATCCCCAATGTTTGTTCTCAGTCATCTCTCCTTTCTTTTCTTTGCTTTCGCTTCCTTATCCAGGAATATCCTTTAAAATAAGGAACATCCTGAAGAAACAGAGCCTGAAATAAAGAAAAAGAGAGAAAACCCACTAAATTTATTTCCAGCTTAAACAATTCAGCCATAATTTGTTACGGTATATGCTTCTTTCTCTGCTTATTTTATATCTGATTCTTTTGTGACATAAAGGTGATGAGAATGAGATAGGACGAATTAAATACGTGGAATAAAGTCCGCGATTTTACTTTTTCTTTCTTGCATTGGCCTAGTAATCCAGATTCGGAATCACTGGAAGTCGATTTTATATTTTCTGATTAGAAAAACTTGAAGATGGCGGGTTACTACATGCGAATAGACAAATACGAGAACAAATAATTTCACAACACTTGTTATTAATCGCCTCCTAGGTAGGGTAAAACTGGCTACACTCTTCGAAGAAAGTCCCAGTGGCCTGTCTGCTGCTGGTGTTGTTACTGTTGTGATCTGCCCACAGGCAAACATTCTGTGGCATAATATATCCACATATGTATGTGGATACTCACTAGATGTATATTTGTTGAGCTATAAGTTTAAACTGAATACATTTACATATGTCAACATCTTTTTTATTTTCAGGCCGCAAACACACCCGCCCGTTTAAATTTTAAATTGGATTTGGCGGGAGTTAATTTTCAACTGTTTTTTTTTTTATAATTAGCGTACTGTTGAAAAGCTGAATTATGGTTTTTGGACGTTAAAAACGAAGAAGGAGCGAAAAATGGAGGATGTTGATAGCGGTGGTTGTGACTTTCCAGAAATGGCATATAAATAATGTATAGCTTTAAGTGCTTTCGATGTTATTAAATTTTCGTATAAATTTTCCATTAAATTTTTATGTAAAAAATTAACAGCGACAATAGCGTTTTCTTTTTTTTGTTTGCTTTCAACTGTGCCAAATGATGCCATTTTAAGTTTGGTTACATATATATTTGCACTCTTATATATATTGCGTATGGTTTTATTTATAATCGCAAAAATTAACATTTCTGGTTAGCGGAATTAAATCTACTAGAATTAACCACAAAGGAATTTACGCTGCGACTTCGAAATGAGCTATTTACTGACAAGCAGACCTAGTTAACCAGCCAATTCAAGCGCATAACAATAGTAGTAGCAATTCACAACTTTCATACACGTGCCAAGGGAGTATATTATATGATTTATAAAGGCATTATATTGGGTTACTAATAATTATTTAAAGCAGAATACAAAAGTAAGAAAACAAAAATTCACCGTTGCTACCATGAATTCCCATTAAATTCAAACAAGATTATTTAATTAATCCAAAATCATAATAATCGTAATAACTATTGCTAATTAACGCAATGAATCTGCTTTATAACAAGTGAATAATGGGTAAAAGGCAACAATTAAGTACACAAGCCAAAGGGGGTTACAGAAGCAGAGTGAAAATGAGCTCAACCTAGAGAAGCCCATCAGACGCAGAGCGAGAGTAGGACAATTGAAATGTTTTCAACTAAATGTTGTTAGTGGAATAATAATCAGAGAGTGCTGCTCTAATTTCATTTATTAATTTAAAATGAGGAGGGTGAAATCTTCTCTCTTTCTCTTTGCCAGTGTTGAATAATGAATTAGACTCAGTTCTTGAAAATTTGTTCCTGTTCTAATACACAAGTTCCGTTCATTCTTCTTATTGACAATAATCCGTGTACGACACTATTGTTTTGAACGTAATGTTGTTATACATTCATTCAATGGAATTACTTTCAAAAAAATAAAGGGATAGTTAATTAATTTACCCAGTATCTCCGATGAAGCATTAAATAATTTCTGAGTTTACGGCGCCTACTAATTTTATAGCCTATGGTATGCAGATCAATAGTCTGATGTTGTTGTTCATAGTTTTATAGCCTATTAAGTGCCATTAATTAAATATGAAATAAATAGCTTTGTTGTACAGTATATTTACTTGTTAGCTGCTGCAATATTAAGTATCGATTTTCCTAACTAACTTCTCAAATTGAAGCGCATACTATTTTTTACTTTGCATTAAACGGGAATAAAGTTGTGAATTATAGAAATTGAAATGAACAACGCCCGCCGATTTCATTCCATTAATCCACAGCTGTATTCCTTAATCCTTTCCATTTAAAATATTTCATTACCCGAAGCAATATCCGTATAGCCCTCATAACATTTATTTGATGGTTATTCCACTGGGAACGGAATGGATATTTCATCTAAATAGTAGCAGCAGCAGCAGCAGCATCATCAGTAGTGACGGTAGTGGGAATATCAGCAACATTCACACAGCCAATGTCCAATGGAATACATATAATATTATTAAATGTTTGGGAAATAAATAAATCTCTCGATTTATACCAAATGAATAGAGCCTTACGTGATAGTTTTTCTTCTTAGCATTGCAATGACAATAACAAAAAAAAAAAAAAAAAAACAGCCATATTCAACAACATTGATTCAAAAATCATTCCGAGAAAGAGAAAAATCATTCCGCAATGCGAAACAATGAAACATTTTCTAGCTTATATAATATTATGAAATATTCTGCTCGAATATTCCTGCGGCAATTTATAAACTGATATGGCACTATAGTTCGTTCTTATACGTCCCTGCCTCCGGACCCTACGGCACCAGTAACAGCGCCAACAACCAGAACCTCTTCTCCAAAGCCCAACTCAAATGTATAAATCAAAAAGTAAAAGTTTTTGAGGAAACACGTTCTCCTTCACTGTCAACGCCGATATAATATATACAGAAAGTTTTTGTGACCGCAACAGCAACAGTAGCAGCAGCAGTAGAAATAGGAAGAGAAATTGACGGGAAAAAAGAAAGAAGAAAAAATACTCCCCTTTAATTTGCTTGCAATACTCCTACTATCATCCAGTGTATATATTTTCCACCCCAACCAAAAAAAAAAAAATAAAAAGTCATAAATTTCAACCGAAAAGGAAAAGTTGAATAATATTTTAAAACTGTATCGTTCTTTGTCAGATTACGTCCGATTTTTCAACAAGTCATGTGTTTCTGTTTCAGAAAGTTTTTTTTGAAAGTTGGTAAATAGAAAACCGCGTGATGCATTTTTTCAATGCACATTATCATTTCGTACTGTAAAATGAAGCTCCCTTCTCTATAAATTTTTATGCCAAATTTAAAAATAACCGGAAATTTTTTTCTCTTCTCTTGCTTTTTCGTCCCCTTTTTCCCTTTCTCCCCTATTTTTCTCAAATCCTCTCTGTAATCGTGATCATATTTCTTTTATAAAAATTAAATCGGCAACTTTCACGGTTCATTTGTCTATCACTATTCCATTATCTATCTATTCTCGTCTTACTCGATCTTGCTTACTGCACGTTTCATGCGTATGGGTAAACAAACTAAATTTTCATTTACGGTAGGGAATTGCTAAAAACTATCCATCCTAATCGGTGACTACTTGTAGACACTACCTGATCACAAATAGAGACAAGCGCACATATACCGAATCTCCACAATATGCTTCTTTTCCAGACCACACGCCTTAATGACGTGTTTGATTTACCACTGCCACTGGTAAATCATCCACACTATTAATTTAACTTTTGGCTCATGTTTGCTATGTTAGTGCATAAATAGATTCATTTTCTCTATCAATTCAATTGTATGGAATCACTTTGACTCTGGCTGATTGATTGATTTGTTTATTAAGAGGGGTGGGGCATTGAATTGGAGCGGCAGCTAGAAATATTCTATTACAACCTAGTATAATATAGAAATTAAAAGATGTACAATAGCAAAAAAATAGAGAACCACATTAAATAGGGCAATTCAACTATCAAGTTCAAGCATATTTAATTCCGTAATTCATATATCAATTTTCCATTCCAGAAATCATTCGGAAATGAACATTTCCTCGTTGTATAGCCAATTAATTCTATAAATTATTCTAGATTCAGATCTAGCAATCATCTCTCATTCCTTCTAATTAACCTATCTACAATACTCTCTGGCGTCTAGTTAAATTTCCATCGAAATGCCCCTTCAGTCTCCACAGATATACATGTATAACATATGACCCCTCTTCTCTTATCAACAAGGAGGAAGATATTATTAATTTGTCCGCCATTGCGCAATAATTACATTCTACATTTAGTATATAATGATGTTAGTGGTGGTAGTGTAGTTACTGTTATTGCTGGCCTTTGGAAACTACTTGGAATAAACTATTCCTTTCTACACCATTGATTCCAAATATAACGCTGCAGTTTAACCAACTGAAAGATAATTGGCAACTCCATAGAGATTTTCTATAAATTAGTTAGTTTCAGTTGGAATTTAGTTAAAACATTGCACATAATATGTATCGATTAATTATTGTTTCGATAGATGATGGAATTTTATTCCAACATATTGTGGGCACAAAGAGGAAAACACTTCATTTATCACAATCATTTTCTTTTTCTTTGGCTTTGTTTGTTTCCTGTTCTTATAAAAATATTTCTCTTATTTCTTTTTTTTTCTCTCATTTTACCCATCCTTAAAATGTCTTCTCGACATCCGGCCCTGTACCGAATATAAATCTTCGTTCCTTCCAACAGTACAGTAGTAGACGAATAGTCTGGTATCGGATCCGCATATCCCGCATCCAGTTTAATTTTAACACTGATTTGACTTTTGATAAGAAAGGTTTTTGGCGAAAATCATTGCGAATCCTTTGGAAGCAGAAGCAGAGAATGATGAAGATGAACTAAGAGACGGTAAAATATGGTTAGAGAAAGATGCAGAATTAAGCATATGTCACTTGGAATAACATTTTAATGTTACCTATTGAATTAAGAAACGAGAGGAAATATATGCTTTATTATAGAAAATATAGATAAATTTCCCTCTTCTAATGTAAACTATTGGAAATCTCTCTTCGCCTTCAGAATTAAAATCGAACATAACTTACCTATTTTATACCTCAATGTATATGTTTAAACTGTTTAACAAACCTTTCGAGATTTGATGGTAAACTACATTACACCCTTGTATTATTCATGACTTACTAACCGACAGCCCTAAGGACTAATATCTCTCACTGCATCTCTCTCTCTCATAATTTCAATCTCCTTCTCTTTCTGCCTTCGATCCTTACTGGTAAGTAAGAAGACGCCCGCAGCATCCCTGTTTCATACTTGTTAATGAATGTAGTTGATACGTGTTTCTCTACTGCTCGGTTTAACTTCAACTTTAAGAGATAAATTGAGTAGTTACATCTACTATTATTAAGCTAAAAGATGATGAAAGATGATGATGGGCTTACATTCGATATATTGTTTTCGCAAAAGGGCAGGATCGTTTTCCATTTTTGAGAGTAAGTGAGTGAAATAAATTCAAACTTGTTAGAAATTCAACAATACAAGCAAGCAGTTTGTGGCATTTTACTTTCAAAACAAAAGGGTCCTGAATTTGTTGAACTAAAGTTTGAATTCTGAAATGATCCAAATATTCTATTTCCTTTTTCTTTTTTTTTTTGAAGGGAATTAAAATGTGTAAAGGGTGTGAAAAGTAGCTAGCAGACGTATAAATTTAACACAAAATTATATTCGTGAAATCCGCTTCAAGGCGCATTTTGGAATAGATGAGCGACAATCCACATCGTCTAATGGATTTGTCATGTTAGAAGGGCTAATATTTTACTTTTCGCAATTAACTACATAGATGAATTGAATTGTCAAAAACTAATAAAGCTACTTTAGAGAACAATAAAATTTCGTACAGCGACGTTGTCCATGTAGAATGTATGTTAGAGATCACTGTCAATATAGGTCGTTTCATTCGAATAAAAAACGTTGATTGCACAAAATTTAAGTACTAATCTATAATCAAAGCATACAATAATAGTTAAACTTTAATTTTAGTCACATGCGCACTAAACACGTTTGAAATGTGATGAACAGTGTGACTGTCCTTAAAAATTTTAACATACGTGAACATTGGGTTCTACAAGTTGTATGGAGGACTTTTGCCCACATATTCAATTTTAGATATATTGTTATTTTATTACACTTTAATCGTTTCAGTTGCTGTATACATAATGCAGTAATAGCGTTCTCCATTCATTCTCTCCACTTTTCCCTCTATACCAACGAATAATAATTACATTTAACTCAATACTCTTACTTTGTTTTATTGTAGAAACTGCTCTGTCATTATTCTAATGTTTAACTAATGAGATAGGGTACATTCTACGTCCAAATTGTCGTCATATAGACACAAATTAATTACATCATAATATAATGGAACTACATAGTAATTATAAATGCAAAAATGTATACGAATGCTATTGGCGGATATAATGTTTCAAATTGAATTAAATTCAGACTTTTTTAGAGTGAGTGTTATTTGCTAGAGGTGAATGAGCAGGAGAGAGATAAAAT
This sequence comes from Platypus cylindrus, assembly GCA_949748235.1. Taxonomy (NCBI): domain Eukaryota; kingdom Metazoa; phylum Arthropoda; class Insecta; order Coleoptera; family Curculionidae; genus Platypus; species Platypus cylindrus. The sequence continues at coordinate 51,435,135 of OX456488.1, read as the reverse complement.
AATGTATAATTATTGATTTAGTAATTAGCCGAATTAATATGATAACTCATAATCTGTAAGTATTAATGGGAATACTGCTGCATTTGCGTATTGTCAGAAACTGTTAAGGGAAAAAAGGAAATCGAAATTTCGAATTACAAAATCATAACTAATTGTGTTCGAGCTTTCAGCATATTAAAACGGATTAAAAAGTGTGCGCATATTTTTAAAATTTTCTCTATCTCTCAACCTCTTCCATTTATAGAAGAAGTGGATGCAACTTCACTTCCGTTTGCTAATTGCATTTAGCTTTCGATTTTTCAATAGTAAGTAGTAGTAAAAAGCGAAGATTTTAAAAATGAACTTTTAATAAAAAGTTGTTCAAATTACTATCATTATCATCATCATTAAAACCGCAGAATAGTAATTTTCCATGAGAAATGTCTGTTTTCGTGTAATATAATTAAATTGGATTTTTTCGCTTTTAATGGCTACGTCTCCTTTCAGTACGTTCTTTTTTTGATTTTCGATTTTCTGTATAGCGGCGACTTATAATAGCTGTAGCAGTCTGTTAATTAATTGGTGTTCCCGTCAATAAAAGAGCCACTCGTTTATATGATATAGCCTTTTCGACCAGAAGGAAAAGAGCTTTCGAGATTTTCCTCTAAGTAAAATACCAATTCACTGTCAATTTGAAGGGAGGGACTTTTTGGCTATTGATCTTCGAATCAAAACAAAATATGATTCGTTTCATAAATGAATCAAATATGCATATACATCTGTACACCCACTGGATTGCTAAATTAGCTTTTTTCTGTGAAAACTTAATGACAAAAGTAAAAAGGTGACTCCATCAGTATAGGAAGACAGTCTAGACAGCTTAAATTCGATCTCTTTTTCTCTTTCTAAGCACAATTTATCAAAATAATAATAGTAATAATAATAATGCATATTACAATATTATAACGCTTGACACGACTGAATAAATCGTCCAAAAACTTCAAGCGCTGCTCAGTTATTCATATAGTTATGCATAGATTATATCCCTCAACAGAGAGAGAGAGAGAAAAGAGAAAACAGACAGACAGAGTAAAAAAAAAAAAAAAAAATGAAACTTAACGTTCTAGTTTCGCGTTTGCCGAAATAACCATTTATTTAGTTTTTTCCCCATATAAAATGACAAATAATCTAGCGATATCCAACATCCTCCTCTACAATTATGGCTTTCCAGAGAAAAAATTTGTTTATTTCATCTATATATCAACGACAATGAGAACGGATAAAAAATAGAAAAGAAAAACAGACGACGTATACACAGACGCGTATGTAAAGTAACTTCGTTCAGAAACGAAGAAAAACACAACTTTGCTGTTATAAGTTTCTGAAAAAGAAAATTGAAACCCAAATAATTTTGTAAAAAAAAAATCATTTTGCTTATACTGTACGCATAAACATAAATATATTTCAAAAAAGTTTTCTAACACACTTTCCGCACTTCCTATGCCTCCATTTCACATTCACACACACACACTCATTGCCTCAATCTCTCTTCCCGTCTTTTATAATATTAATAAAGCAGTCACATACATACATACTCATATTCACAACACCTTTCCATTCGAGAACTTCCTTCTTCTTTTTGCTCTGAATTCTCAGTGAAATAGAGATTTTTCGAATTTTTTTTTTTTTTTTTTTTGGTTAGTAAGCCATACCCCCAATCCAACTACCATCAACCTGTGGTGACGTGACTACAGCACAACAACGAACGGGTTCAATTTGAAAGTAAAATGTCGTCGCTTTTTTCTACGTATAATGCAAAAATATCATACTCGACATAGTGTATATAGTAAAACATCTCGTTTTTCTCTTCAACGAAGTATAATATAATCCTTTATTTTCGTTTCATTTTTTTTTTCACCCTCATAAAGGGTGTGCATGTACGTTACACCTTTTAGATTTTCCCTTTGCCCCGAGCAGGGCAGAATTCATGGTGATGAATTAAGTGGCATATTGTTTCAGTTCAATTATAAAGATGGCGTGCATGTGAATATAAGTGGGTTAAATGCAGGTAGGGCATCTTTGTTTAGAGGTATAGTATGTCGGTAATTATGCGGCCTACACGTTCTTCGCGTTAAACAAGGCGCACACATGCAATTTCTCTATTTAATATTTGTGTTTGATGTATAACTTCTTCCGAATAGAAGAGGCTTTATAGAATAAGAAAGTGAAAAAATTCATTTGTGTATACGATGAAAATATCGATAACCGGCGTCCACGTCACAACGCACGTTTAGATGAAATAAAGAACTTGTTAATTACAGGCACTATTTCAAACCAAACCACTTTATTGTCATGTTTGCTTTTAACTAATCTATTTATATATAGGGGATGATTTTTATTATTCCACTATGTTAGTGTTATTAAACATACTATATATGTATACATACATTCTCTACCTACATTTTACTTTTAATAGTTTTCTTCTATTTCTCTCGTTTTCACTAATGAAAATTTATCTGTTAGTCGCAACGAGAAGAGAGAAATTCTGATTAAATTTCTGCAAAACAACAACAAATTTGTTTACTTATAAAACGTCCGTTTAATAAATATAAATCGTCTCCACCTCCTGATGATTTCGTAAGCTTTGAAAATGAAAACAAAACTTTCTGTTTCAATTAGGTACAGTTGGACATAAGGAAAATTGAATGATTCATAATTTACTACTAATAATTAATAAATTAAGGCTATAGAGCTGTAGATACTTACGATTTGTATAACAATATGACCATAGTCCAGATACAGTTTTCTTAAACAAATACTCTTTTCCCAACGATTCATTTCCATTAAATTTTGGATTTAGCATTCGTTCACTTGTATGCAACCATCCATTTGTACTAATCGATACAATTACACTGACAACTGATACAGTTGACATTAATGGTACAAATAACCATAATATGTCCAGTTTCACTTTTAATGGATTTATTAAGATTTTTTCATCGTCAGCTGTTGGTGAATTAAGTCTTGCCATTTTTGTAATGGTGTTGAATTTAATCAGTCTTCATTTACGATGACATTGTTTATTAGATTACATAGCTAATTGCTTTAGGGTAGATCTCCCTTGAACTGTAACAAAAAGAGACAAAAAATATTGTTTCTAGACCCATATAAGAAGAACAATCCATCATTTTTTATCATTATTTTCGACTGATAATCTGCAACAAAATGAAAACAAAAAATTATCAAACAGGAATTAATTGCATACATTTGTATATAGGGGGCGCATTTAAAATAATTATTTCAATAAGTTCAATGATGAAAAATAAAATAGTGATACGAAATCGGTATCGCAATAAGTGCATCATCAGATTCAGAATGTGTATATAAATTATACGTAATTTTCTTCTGCATTTAATCCGATGAAATCAGATGAAATAAATAGCTAAAACAAAACATCTTTAAAGTAATCTTTTTGTTTCGTAACGAATATTTTTGCAAAACAAAATTCTTATTAAAAAGAAACGCTTAAAGCAATATAGATGCAAAATACTAAACAGCATGAATTTAGAATTTTTGCCTTTAGTGGAAATTTTCTTTATGCTTCGACCGTAAGAAAAACGATATAAAGATTAGATTTCTATATGAAAGTAGAATGTACTATGTATGGATGTATAGATGGAGAAAATGGCAGAAGGGGAGGTAGAAGAGAAGAAGGACTAGAGAAGCAACAGCAGTACATGCAGTAGCAGCGGCAGGCGAGAAGTAAGTAATGGAAAAGGGATGTTCAAGAAGAAATTTTTGAATATCCTGCTGCCGAAGATTGTATCCGGATATTTCTCTACACGTTTAACATTATAAAAGGGAAAAATATAAAAGCAAAAGAGAATTTTTGCACATTTAGAGGAAAAGAAGGGGACACATAATTACATATTCAACAATGAAAATGAAAACATTCTGAGAACAGTGGACGCCAGCTACTTCCTTTTTTTATACACGTTTTTCATTCTGGTTAATGCAACACGGTATAATTCACAGATAACCACCGCCGCCGCTAACACCACCAACGCCATCGCCACAAATAAATTCTGAAAACGATAAAGACCGAGAATATTGCCACTAAATTAAGATTTAGCTCAATTAATGCTGGGACTGGCTGTTGACCGGATAGCCCTACGAGGTGCGACCAAACACACTAAAATAAGAAGAAGAATGGAAAGAAATCTCTGTTGGCCATAGCTACATTCAGACGACTAAGATTATATCGTTCAGTTGCTAATTTTTTGACATACACATTTCTATTATTCCCTCTCTAGATGAAAAATAAACTGAAGACTCTAGAAGAGACATTTCGACATAAAAGAACTAGAAAAAAGATTTATACTGATCATTCTTTATCAGAACGTTAAATCTCTTCAACATTGTAAGCAGGAACTAAAATTGCGCATTATCAGTCTAAAATGTACCTAAAGATTTAACCGAAATCCATAAAATATATCACCCTCGAGGGATTTTCATGGAATGAACGAAATTGGTTTAATTTATAACCATCCTCCAACTAAGTGCGAATAGAAGGACGATGAGCAGATAGAAGTAGGCTCTATATAGTAAGTTCTTCTTCAATGTCTTTATTTCCCGAAATTCAAATCGAGTCTTCTTTGAATTAATACTACTAACCCAAGTAAATGAATAAATTGGGCGGGTTATCTTCATTATTATATTAGTCATATTTTAACGTTAGATTCTCGAAGACGAAACTCGGATCTATCCTAGCTCGAAAACGCACAAAAGGCGACCAGTTTCGGTTGTAACAGTCGGCTGGATTGTGCACTGCACGGGTAAGTAAATAGTGGAACACGAGTTGCTGCTAAATCAGGATTCATGTTCCTGTTTAGTTTAAATGCTCTATCTGCAGAAATTCGTATACTCGGAAAAGTTATAACTACGTATTTTTAAATTTGGCTCTTCACATTGCTAAGCATAACTAAAAAATATTTAGTGAGTATTGAATCAATTAAACGTTACAGGCAGAGCGGACCATCGTATTACCGCTTATTCATTTTCATTTTGATTTAATAGAAAAGTAACGTAGTCCTAGCAACAAAATATCAATTTTTGACATCCAATTTTGTATTAGACAAACTATCAAACCACCATAATAACTATGGAGGGCTATAAGAAGGAGTGAACACTTGAAAAACCACAACGCGCTTCCGACAGGCGGCGCTGCGACCAACTGAGACAACAGTTTTTAACATGGCTCTTATGAAAAAATCAAATTTTCTTATTTTAAGGAAAATCATAGATTTTAAGGCAGCAGATTAAACTATGATTGTAAAAATGGGTATTTAATATAATACAACAATGGTTATTTAAAAAATTGGCATATTTTAGTATTTTTCCCCATTTTATTAATTTCGTGATCAGTGACGTGCTACAAGGTTGGATAAAAATATATTACAACAATAATTGCTAATTTATTATGTAAAATTTATTTTGAAATTCTTATTAACAATTATTTAATAGTTAGATGGTTTCTTTGGAACACTATGGATTATGGATTAATTATCAAAATTAACGTAAAATATGAAAATGCTTCGAAAACGCAACAATAACAGGGCACGTCACTGATCTGACAATCACCTGCAATTATCGCTAAATACACGAATCCCTCTCTGGTGGATTAAAAATTTTCTGACCCACAAATATTTTGACGTATGTTAGGTTGAGTCTACTCCTTCTTATAGATCTCCATAGTAATAACGTAAATATGTATAATAATAATTATGAAAAGAGCTACGGCTACAAGTTTCTAAAAGTACTACCATCCATCGTCGTTTACTACAATGACACCAAAGGGACTCTGACGACAACAATTTGTTTGTATGGAGTCTTACCTCTACCAATAAATAGTAAGAAAGTTTTATTTATACAAACTTTAGTTATTTTATTATTCGGGAAAAATGATATTGCTTAAATCAACTGAAAACGGCAAGCCCAATGGCTTTATCTTTTATTATGAAGCTGTCAAAATTTTGCATAACATATAAGCTATCGTCATCCCTTTTTTCTTTTAGAAAAGCAGCAAAAAGTCAATAAACATAAAGAACAACGCGATGCCTTTATATCCAAACTTTTAAAAATATTTCGGCGGTTATAGTATATATTTTTGATAAACTGATAAACGAAGCCTCCCATTACTTTATAATAGTAGTAGCAGCGTAACAGCAATAACGACGTAAAAACAAAATGGAGTCATCTATAATCATTATTAAAGATTAATAGTATCAAAGCTCTTTCTCCTTCCTCCTCGCTCTTCTCTTTTCACGCCATTTTTTTTCCTTTCAGCTTAGTTTTTCCTTAAATAAAGATGAGAAAAACACTTTAGACTCCAATAGGGTAACATTGACTTAACAGGATTCTAACATCCTAGCATAGTATTAGCGTAATGTTTATCGTGGAATTCGCGTTGCTACACTATTAAGCCACGCTTTCCGTGGGTAGCGTTGAAGGTTTATTATTCAATTATTAATTTCATAGCGAGTGATAATGTAGTGAAAATAGTGATAGCACTATGAAATTTAACTTTTTTATAAATTATAATCTTCTGCATTGTTCCAAATCGACTTTCGTTCAAACTACACATTGTACACATTAGTTAAATAGATTAAATACAGCCTTTTACGCCATCAGATTACCACCATCAGTAACAACAGTAATAACATTGGAGACTTCATTACTAGTAGTTGCATTACTTTGTGGTTTTATCATTCTCCTAGTTTTTTTGTTTTTTTTTCATTCTTATTTTAAACTGTGTACTGTAGTTTGTTTATAGATTGTTTCGTAAAGGAGTTTCTCTGTTAATTAGTCATCTAAGACTTAATAAGCCATGCATTTTGTCCTGTAATTAAAGAGTAATAGGAATGTTGAGCTTGTTCATTTTGTTTGTTTGCAAAGTATAATTTTTCGCTTGTTAGTTCTGCTGCAATACTTATTAAATGAAAATAGATTTATGTAAATAGAAATTTTGGATGTAGTTTTTTGTTCCCCTCGTAAAGGAAAATATTATTTCTCAATACGATTTTAATATGCAAACATACATGTACACGTTTTTCCCTGCTGGGTGTACAATATTTGTTCAAGACGAAGCATCTAAATATTATTTTACAATATTTGCTTACTTTTCAATATACTTTTTATCATAAATATTGGAAAAAGTTGCTTCAGGTTTTCCAAGGAAAGAAGAACACCATTTTATGTATGTATATATAATATAAAGATGGTAAAGCACATTTTCAAGATCCACAACACTAAAATCTAGAATGTGTGTGAAAGATTTTTGCATTATTTCAATTCATTTTCAACAACAAATCCATCATTGAGGATATCTAATAGCATTTTCCGCAGAACCATAAAATAATCAATTAGAAAACCATGTGGAAGGGAACGTTAGTTATATGTATTAATAAAACTTCCTTTCGTAGGGAGAACAGAGAACAGCCTTTTGAAATTCAAGCCCAATTAGTAAAAGGAATTCAATTTAGAAAGTCGAATGTCTACAATATACGGTAAAGGCTCGTTAAATTCTCTCTCTAAAACCATATACATACACACAACTGCAGATATTATATTATGGAAAATATGGTTTCTCCAGCTTCAAATCAAAAGCAATGAAATATAGATTTCATTTCATTGTGCGGTAGTGATGGTGGTCCGCCTTGCTTATCGAAATGCGCTCTACTATCGTATACTCCAATAGAACTAAACACACAACAGGCAAACATGAACTCTAATACAACAGCTCAACAGCAGCAGCAGCAGCAGCAACAACAACAACAAATCAACGAAATACACAATGTGTATTGTGGCATCGATATTAGTTTTCGCTTTGTTGGATTTGTGACCACACAATCAAGACAAATATAGATGGCATTCATCTTTTAAAAATTCTCTCAATTGTGTATGTATAGAAATGTACTCGAAGTTTTTGTGGTCGCAATGAAACATAAAGATAAAGAATTTGATGAAATTTGTTTTTAGAATATTGCAGATTTTAGAATGATATTTAATCTGTAAGTACGCATAGAAAAGACAATAGTTTATCACTACGCACTTATCCGAAAGTTCCAGCGGCTGAAAATTACAATCAACTCTTGTGGAATTAAACGTTTACATTGGGTACTTATTGGATTCCATCCATTTTTATTCTAATTTTTCTTTTTATGTTTATATTTTTTTATAAGAAATCTTTGAAATACACACATCCAATTTTCCTAAATGCATTTATTCTGTTTCTTCTGATTTTAAATCGACATCATTCTATTTATTTTCACCTCTCTACGGAAAAGAAATTTGAAGATTAAAGTTTTCAACCAATAAATTACTTTTGGCAAAGTCGATTCTGAATCAATATAATAAGAAAATATATAAACAAATATAAATACAAGTAGCATCTAAACCTGGAAAAGAAACAGTCAATAATAATTAATTGTCATTTGTGCCTGTAAAAAATAAATTTCCGTTATATTTTTCTTTGAAGGAAGAAGATAAATTGGAAATTTTTCGATTCTATGCCTTTAGATTTTTTTTTTATTGCTTTTACGTTCCACAATTTTTATAAAAATTGCCCCTCAAAATTAAAATTGTATTTCGGTTTTATAAAAATTTCAATGTAAATAAAATGAGATTAAATATCCATTAAGTGTGAACAATTGAAAGGTCACTCAACTAAAACAACAACAGATTTAACAAATTAGAGGGAGTGACTAGTGAAAAATGGCATTTGAATGTAGTATATTGAAGGGCGATTATCGGTTTAATAGAAATTCTGTTAAAATTGTAAATCGAAAGGTACTTAATTTAAAAGCACGTCAACAACATCAATTAAGTTAAAATGCTTCTTTTATCTTATTTTGTTGTTGCTTAGTAAGTGCAGTGTAAGCGCTAGAGACAATTAAAAATTTATTTAATGCACTATTCTGCGAAATTTGTGTTGGCTGTTGTATTCTTCTAACGTTCCTCTTCTTAACAGCAAAACTTTAGCAATCAAAACTAAACAACAACAAAAATTAATAGAAAAATGATGCTGCAATACAGAAATGTTCTTGTTTGCTGATACTACCTGCCGCTTCTGTTGTTGTGCTTGTTCTATCTACTACTAGTAGGTGAGCTTTTTGTCTATGTTTTTGTTTTGAACGATAAATTTCAATTTTTCCTAATCCCGAGCGGTGTAAGTTTAATAAACTCTGGCATAAAACTTTTTTATCGTAGTGGCCCCGTGTTAAGTCCTACTAATACGTTAGTTCTACGTAGAAGTTGCAGGAATTCTCAGTTTCCATTTTGTTTTTACCGCTACTAACTGCTAGCAACGCGATAAATTTAACTGAAAAATTTAATTTTGTAAATGTATGCACACGGTTTCAAATAAAATCGAAGTTAAATCTAATAGCTATTCAGAGGCACACGAATATAGGTGTTTAAATGAGACTCAATAAAATTTAAGCATTCAGTTATTAACTAACAGAAGAGTGGATTTAGAAATAATTTCAACCAGTAGGTAATGATTAATTCTTTTCGAATCATTGCAATTGCCTTTAACCGGTCAAGTTAAAACTTGACATTGTTAGACTTCATCCCAATTCGATTTAGAGTAGACATTACAATGTTTTAATAGTTAAAAATAAAGAAATCGAATAGAGCAAATTGGCGGCATCTCCAATCAAGACATTTTGACTTTGAACAGTATCGCCATCAGGGCTCAGTAATAGAATGAATCAAATTATCCATGATTATAGTGAACTAAACGATATGATCACAATAGTTTTGGTATTAACTAAAATGCAGTAACATACTTCTCTATACAGATGTATTACATATTTATATTTATACATCTATTTCATCTGAATATTTTCGATAAGATGCTATAATATATTTCCGCTCAAGCAAACCTACTCGCAAATGGAAATGCATATCTTTTTCCTCCTGAAAGTTGTTTATCATAAATTTAGACATTCACGATTGCCCACCATAACACCAATAAATTTCAATAAGTGTATTGATGCTAATAAATTCGTCCAGAGCTAGCAGTAAGCTGAATAATATATATGTACAAAACTATTTGTGAAATTGCTATATTTTGACAGAGGATTTTTTATGTGAGAAAAAGAAAAATAGAAGCGCATCCGGTAGTATTTATATAGCTGCCGTTGATTCAAATCTCTTCAAAGAAAATAGTACCGTTGTTAATTCATATAGAACTTTCCCATCTTCGCATTATGAAGGCGTCTCATGTGACAGCAACCGTTGACGTTTGCAAAATTTCTTATCCTGTCCCACTACATGGGGTAATGTAATTTTCAGCAGTTTATTATTCCAGAATTTTTAGTCAGATATTTTTCTACATCTAGCTTAATATAGAAAAGATTTTTTAAATCTGTTAATCCTTAAAATAATTAAATATTTAAAGTTTATAAAGGAATATGTACTAATAAAATCTCTTGATAGAGCAAACAGAAATTAAACTTGGAAAGAAGAAAAATTCACTGGATTTTTTTGTCGTTTTTAAAGAAATGCGAGTATTAGTTTTATTCGTTATGTAGCAAAAGCCAAAAGCTGTTTTCTGCTTTTAATTGCTAATCGTCACCACCAGTTGATGTTTCCATTGATACCCCTGAAGTTCCCAGGAAAAGAATGTCCAAAATATAACAAAAAAAAAAAAAAATTATGAAATTCAACAACTTTCCAGTGCCTAAATTGCGAGAAATCACAGTTTCCGTATTTTATTTCATTTATTATTATTATTATAATTTTTTGCTGGCAACATAAAGACTTTCTTTTGTTACAAACTGTAAAGGGACGTGGGGTTGGTAGCGAGGAAAATACGCTAAATTCAAAAGTCTCAATTTTCTTGCTTCATGACAATAGCTGCTTGTTTGTCGCATTTTGTTCTTCTAAAATGTAAAAAGTTTTTTCAGGGCTGTCTCTAGATACTGATTTGGTATAAAGTTTTAACTTTTTACTTCTGTTACGCCTATTACAGTTTTATGTCGCATTTTTTGCTGTTGTTTTTGACATATCAACACAAAAGTGTATATATAAGTTTGTATAGCAGCAATAAAATATGTGATTAATATTTTCCAATCTTGGCAGGCATTTTCATTTTTCTCGAAAAAAAAGCATGTTTTATTATCATCCAGTTGTCGAGGATCGAAGACGACGGTTTGTCGTTGCTTAAAGACGTGACAAATTAAATAAACAAATTGTGGCAATTTCTCAAGCCGGAATTAATTCGTTGTTCCTCTATCCACCTCCTACCACTTATTCGCCAAGTCAGTCACTCTTACCATCTCCTCTTCCGGTTCTTCATCTTCTTCCAGCATCATTCCATTCTCCACTAACTACGTCAAGAATTAACGATCAGGAGCAAGATATTTTCTCCTGGCTGGTTGTAACTTAGCTTCTTAACTGCTTTCGCTTTATTCTCTCTATGCGAATGTTGATGTTGCAGTGCATGTGGCATGCCCTGTATCAAATGTAATTTCTAAACAAAAGTAGCAGTAAAGCGGGTTGCATCTATCTTGCAATCATTCAAAAAATCCCGCTTCGTTAATATTAGACAATCTTAATTTGTCTAACCAAAAATTGAACTGACACGAAATTACATGACCTACCATGACCTTTAACAAGAAACAAATTAAAAGTGAGAAGACCACATGCTTTCGAGTTATTTCTCTAGTAATTACATTTATTACGGTATATATAAGTCAAAGAATATATTTCATATAAAAGAAAAAAATCTCATTTTTTTCAATTGAGTTAACCACAAATCAAAATCCAAATACGTGAAACTAAATTGAAACATAATAGCAAGAAAAAAAAAGAAACAAACTAGAGAAAAACGGCATCAAAAACAAAAAGCAATAGACCGATAGTTTATGATTTGGTCAACTCGTTTCTCTCAAAACAGGTCGGTCGGTGTGAGAGAAATGTGAGTTTTAGCTTTATATGCCATTTTTATGAACGGTGAAATAGCCTACTATTCCGTCTAGTTGGAATTTCTGAGTAAGTTGTAGCACATGACAGGAATATAGAAAAAATAGAGACAGTGATAAAAAGCTAGAAAAATAAAAAAAAGAAAGAAAAGAAAAAAGGGCAACTAATTGGAAGGGAAGACTCTTTTGAAAAATATCATAAAAAAGCTAGAAATTATTTATTTCAGATGGTGAACATATTGTATAATAAACGGCCATATTTGCGATTTATTCACACATTTTAATTTCCTTAAAAATTTTCAAGAATAAGAAAATCTCTTGTATGTATGAAAAATTCACCGTATCACTACTCCCCGCCTTCTTCCTTTTCCATGATCAAACTATTCAAAATATTCGCCTTATCCGCTTTATTCCTACTCTATCTCCATCTAAATATTAACACAACCTTTGGATTTAAATTGGTCCCAAAAAGGTTTTTAAATAATCCATGCCAGTACCGTGATATCTTCCATTCATATAGATTACTCGTGTTATAGAGTTTGACTCGGAAAGATTTTATTGGGGGTTGTAAAGAAGGGTATTATGATATTTCCTATATGTAAAGAATATTCTTCTCTTTTTTATTTCATTTGGTAATTTATAATATTTTTTCAGAATAAAATCAAATATATGACTGGAGATTGTTAAAATTTACTATAAAATGAGAATTAAACCATGCCGAACTTGTAAGCTGCGCTTTCTTAAGAATATCTCCTGCAGAGGTAATGTACAATGCTAAACGCACTTTTACCATTAGCATTATTTTCTTTCCTTTTAAAAATTCCATTTCCGAAAATTGACTGAAAAATATCCATTTTTCCAGTCCACCAATCACGTCCCCCATCTATCCCAAAAAGCAAAGGCAAAAAAAAAAATAAAAACCTGATGACAACGACAAAAACTCCCTTCTTCGAAAGAAAAGGAAAAACATCATCGTTGAAGAACAATGCACCAAAATGCACGGAAACATCTTTAAAACATTCACTCACACAGCAGAACATTAAAAAAAAAAAAGAAAATGATGGGGCGAGAGAGAGGTCTGTTTTCGACAAGATCGAAATTGTAAAGAAAGGAATGTTAAGGTTTCCCTTTTTATCGATGAATAGGGATGGATGGATGAATAGATGCATGGATAGCTTTCACCCCCGCGTCGCATTTTCTTCCTCTCTTTTTCCGGATCAACTTTAACAATGGCAAAACGACTCGTAAACCTTCTTTTTTGGTGGCACTTTTCGTTAAGATTTTCAGAGATTACGGGAAAAAAGGGGAAGAAAGTTTTTTTTAATGGCTGGAACGATTGATCGCTTTTTCTTTAATTTAGCTAAATTCATATTAGATAATTACGGTTTTTTCGGGTACACTTCTATTTTGTATATTGGGCTGAGATATTTCTCAAAGTGCAGTGTCTGTTAGGTATGGGGCAAATAACCAGGCACCAAAATAAGGTGAATCTGGACCGATGAATTTCGGTGACAGAAAACGCTTGGTGTTAATAGAAATTGAAGTAATGACGTCGGTGTCGCTTTCACCTTATTGAAACACATCTAATGATGATAAATTAAAATAACGCTTCACTATCTTTCTAAGCCTTGAGTAAGAAAAATTAGTTTATTCAATATTTAGTAATTAAATTAAATATTACATTAATTCAATCGTATCAATGTTGTAACATTGTTGGCAAAATGAAAAAATAGAGCTGTTCCACTTCTCCCTAGCCAGTTTTATTCTTTACACAGCGTTTTTCCAACAGAATGTTTCCCGTACGTACTTCTGCGACTCCAGTTTAAAAAAGCCGGATTTGCTTAAAAACTTTATTCCGGTTTACCGTTTTTTTCTTTTTTCATCTTGTTTCTTTGTTAGTATTTCCGCTCGCGCGACCCTTTAGGCATAATTTGTTTTTATCCCCTTTTTTTTCGGTTAATTAATGGGTAGTTTAAAACATAAACAGAATAAAAAAACACTGGAATAATTAAACATTATACTTAGTGAAGGAGGAAAAGAAAATGTAAATAAAGTTTATGTTTTTAATAATAATATGGGTTTCGCTACGCGAATGAGGTGGAAAAGATTTCTTTTTTTTAAATGTATTATATTTTCGGTGGTGGTTAAATTATCTTCATTTTCTGTACTAAGTGGGAAAGTTTTCCAATAAAGATAAATATGGATAGGCGGCAGACAAATTGAGTTTGTAGAATAATTTTCAGTAAATAAGAATAATGACTTCTTATAATGAATCTTTTTGTTACTTTTGTGATTAGGATTCATCTATATACAAACAATATATCAAATATATCCAAATGTCCTATACTTCAGGATTCAGCCTAATTGGAAGTTTATTCCATTATTCTATCGATCAGCTCCTTGATAATAATAAACATGCGGCAGATTTACCCATTTCCATAAATATATAAATCCTCACGATTTTTCCCCTTTTTGTTCTTCTGTGGAGATGAAATTATTATTCTCACGCTCTCTATTATTGGTCTGCTTTATTTTATTTTATTTTATTTTTTTCATTTTCCTCTTTCATCACATTCATCCCTTTTTTATGTTTATTTTTATTTATTTCGTTTTATATAGAGTAACAAAAGAAGCAAAAATATAAATGTATGAAGAATCTATGTCGCATCATTTCTCAGTTACGTTTCATGTAGATTACTTTAATATAATTTTTGTAAGCTAAAAATCTTTTAGGAAAAGGCAAAAAAATAAAGCAAAAATAAATTTCAGAAAAACGAAGGAAAAGGTGAAGCAAAATCAAAAGTTTCAAGCGGCGTGGAGAATCCTGGATAATTTATCGACAATTTTCAGTTAATAGAGAAAGGCTCATTTTCTTTTTTTTTGCCGCTTTCAAAAAGTGATTTTTTTGTTTGTTTGAAACAACGATGGTTGGGGGGAAGTTAAGTAGAAAACTTAAATCATTACCATTTGACGAAGTTGGTTCTATAGTGTAACAATGCAGATTCTGTACCGGAATTGAATAGATACGTATACTAAATGAGTGAGATTCTATAAAATCTCTTTTTGAAGCTTGATTCATATTCATAAAATACCTATTTAATTTTTGATACAATCGTAAAGCAATCATGACATGAATCAATCCAAAAATGATTCGTCCCGTCGAAATTCGAATACATGTGAATAAAACAAAATCTAAATTACACAACTTGTGCGATTCCCCCAAAAGGGGAGGTTAATCCAAAGAGTTGATAATCAATGAACATATTTTTTTTTTCATATTTTAAATTTGTTTGTAGTATGTACTATATGTAGGTGGTAACACTGACGAGGAGTACATAATTTGTCGATGAATTGAGAAAATGTGTCCCATTTATCATCGATTTTCCAATTTTTTTATGCGACATGGAAAAATATCTTTAGGGCACAATTATTGTCAGCGGAAAATTGAGTATGATTCTTTCTCTCTCTATTTTTTTATTTAAATTCCAGCGTTTTTTATTCAGGAAATTTCATTTTTCAATTTTTTTGTATCCGGGAAAAAAAATTTCCAACGTATTTTTTTCTAATATTGTAAATTCTTTGCTTCATTTAGTACTTCTACTATTATTATTATTATTATTATTCTCGTTATTATGAAAGTATTTAATTAAGTGTTTTTCTTCATATGGAATTTTTCCAGTATGTCGATTCCATCGTGTCTTAGTTTTCCATATAATAAAAATTTCAATTGAAAATTTATAGGTTATGGAATTTGAACATTTAGAAATTCCAGTAATAATTAATTAAAGGAATTATAGGGAAAGACTGAAACGATGCACGTATTGAGGCATAAATCTATATAATAATCATGTAATTGCGAATTTTGAATGTTGAACAACTTATTATGACTTTTATCCGCTGCATTTTCCTAAAATTTGCTGGTACAAATTACTGTGGTGCCTCTTATTTTGTTAAATTAAATCACAGCGAATATCTTTCGTTTTGTCCACTATTTTGTTATTTTTCTTCGTTAATGGTTATTAGGTTTATTTAGTTTTTTTACCGAAAACGTCAGTTAAATCAAAATGCACATAGTAATATTACTTATTTTGATTCTAATTAGCCTTTCTGTTTACATAATACCGTAGAAGTTTCGGATTTTTCAATGGTATCGCCTTAGAATCCCATCATTCCCCGCCGATAAATTTGTGGAAACCTACTTTCCACCAGCCTTAGCTAAAACGCATCATTTAAAAAATAGCATATTTAAACAAAATATAAACAAATTTTTTATTCATAGTTCAGTTCTATTTTATTGAATTAGTACACATTTTGTTTTATTTCGTTCTGTTTTTTCTTTTAGTAACTTCACAAGACGCAAATTGCAAAACTAGTTATAGCCGAGAACAAAGAAACTCCCACTTCCCAATGAAAAATTGAAATTATTATAAAAATCAAAAGAATATCTATAAATTCTTCTGATTCTTCTCATTGGGTAAGTTTGTAGTTAAATCAGAAAAGATGAAGGTGACATAGAATTTTGGAATGACCGTAAATCTTGCTCCATTTCTCATCTAGTAATAATAACCTATCAGTGCCATAATTTCTTCATTGTTAATCGGAAATTATACATTAAAATAAATGAGAATAAGTTAAATGCCAATTGTTCTTTATTTGATCAAATAGCTGCAATTATCCTTACTACGATCAATCATAAATCATCTTTCTCATCATAATCTAGTTTTAGTTTTGGAAACTCATTAATTTTCATGTATTCTTTTTGTATCATTTCTATGCGTTTTATCATTTGCTTTGCTTGTTTACGTTTACGTTCTTGTAGCCAAGGATTTTCGATCGGACGACTCGGCGGACCGGGAACTTTTCGTATCATTCCCATGTCAATTTTTATTGGATGTTGTTGGCGAGCTGGACGAATATTGAGTGGATATTTGAATTTACCATATTTTCTTAGTGTATATAATGAACGATTTAATTTTGAAGATGGAGACATTTGATTATGTATTACGAATCTTCTATGACAATGACATTCCCAGATAGGATGACAATGTTTGAAATGTCTATGAACTGATAAGTATGTAGGTATAGTATATACATATATGTGTTTTCGATGTTATGAGTTTCATTTCCTTAAATTCAAATGCTGTTAGTCTATTAGTCGTATTCATTTCTCCCGATGCAATATGATTATATAGATATAATCACAGTGTATCTCTTTTTGAAGGTGTACCCATCGTATTAATACCTAGGTAGCTGTACCTCTTTTTATTAAAGATACTGTAAGATTTTATAGGACGTATCTATTTAGTTTGTCACGTGATAGCTACGTAATAATTTTCTCAGATTTTCCTTTATTGAGCTCTCTTGTCATGATATTTGACATATTTCTCTATCTTTCTCTCTCTCTCCATATTTCTATCAGTTCCATTTCATATAAATTCCATCTCTATTCCATTTCTCTTCCTAAATTCTGCACAATTTAGAATCGATAAACATTAAATCTGTTTTGATTGATGCACGAGTCGCAAAAATTATTATTACGATACATCGTGATTTTTATTGCTGCTTTTTTTCTGTAGATATATAGATAGTAATAAAAAGTCGAGAGTTATAGAGGCCATCCAATAAAAATCCAATTTTTGTAGATAAATACTTCACAAAAATTAAATAGAAAATGGAACACAATATCGTATGTTACGCCCTTGCTTCTCTTGTTTTCACTAGAAATTCTACACTGTCATTTCCCTTATTTGCTTTTTTCTTTCTTTTGTATTATTTACACCTTGACATTTAAACACCAATACAAAATGTTGATAACAAAACAACATAAAGAAAATATTTTTCTATGTGGAAAAGCGGATAGAACATAGATTTCGTTTTTCTTTTATCTATTTGAAATCACATTCGACGAGCCATCCTTGGGTTTCCAGTTAATAAATCCTCGTTCCATACATATATGTCAATATGTGCAGCGATATCCTGCTGGGTTAGAAGTGAAAAGGGCTATTATAGGAAAAGGGCATTTATAATACATTTTGCTTTTCGACCATTTTTATTGATAAACTTTTGTGGTTGATTGTGTGATTGTGTGACAATCGTATAGTTGTTGAAATGTAAAAATTATATACAAAAGTAAAGGCATTTCCAGTATTTACTA
This sequence comes from Platypus cylindrus, assembly GCA_949748235.1. NCBI lineage: Eukaryota > Metazoa > Arthropoda > Insecta > Coleoptera > Curculionidae > Platypus > Platypus cylindrus. The sequence goes on along the minus strand of OX456488.1, from coordinate 51,417,015 downwards.
TTGCTCGAATTTGCAAAGAAAAAAAAGGTAAATATTATGCCTAAATTAAAGTTTAATATTATGTTATCAACAAAAATAAAAAAGTAATTGTTCACCCTTTAAGCACACCTCATGTACCATTCTTCCATATTCCTTGTCCAATTTGAAGATTACCATACATATTAAGCTCCTATTCTCTCTCTTCACATCTCCTTCCTTACCATTACCTTTCTTTTTCAATATAGGTGTATAAAAATGTTTGGTCGTCCAGTTTTATTTCCGTGTTTACGGGGGGGTTAACAATAATAAAGGCAAAGTGTAATGTTCTGAAATGGCGGTAAAATGTGCGACATAAAAATAGATTTTGCATTTAAATAGGCCGAGCATTTGAAGTCAATGAATTGGAAAACCGATATCGGAAAAGCGTTGGAAATGAGTGAGCAACATAGTTAGTGAGACAGCGAGCAAAAAAGACAAACAAAGAATAGAATGCACAACATACACAAGTACATACATCGTTTGCTTTAGCATGGTCTGGACGGTTGTATGTGTGTGGAATAACCGAAGCATCTTTTTCATGTTCTATGTTTTTCTCTTTCCTCTGTCGCTTTTTAGCTTAACATATACCTATGTGAACATCAAGATTATTTCCGGCCTGAAAAATTATGTACCTGTGTACCTATTATAAAAGAGTGAATAAGTGGAAAATGGTGACCTGCCTTTTTTTGTCACATACCATTAGGTTGTTGAATGCTCTCCTCGTAACAAAATAAATTGAATTTTTCAGTGTTATTCTAAAATGGCGAAAAATAATTTTCACTTTACATGACAATATACAATACTACTCATGTATTTCAAGGGAACATAAATAAATGAAAATAACAATCTTTCTCAATGTTCGTATAAACGTTTTGCATCGTATATCAAATCAAATGTTAGTTCACACTACTGTGAATGAAAAATAGGTTGAATGCAAACAAAAAAACAATGTAACACAATGATGATATATAGATGTATTGTCGGTTTCACCACCACCAAGATTGGGAGAAACTTCAACTTACAGCTTTCATTCTATGGACATTTATGCATAAAATAGTAAGCAGATAGGTAGGGAATGATATGACACAGATATGAAATATCTAGCTCTGCTAGTGGATGTAGAGTCACATTAACTGTAAAAATTAACATGCTGATTAAATTATTGAAAATTAAATTGTCATTTCTTACTTAATAGTTTTTTAACCTTAACATTTATTTTGCCAAAATGGTTGTTATAAAGCAAAAAAGAGAATGCTATTTTTCTATGTAAATATAAGATTTTGAGCAAATTTAGTTCATAACAAAATGAAACCTAGATGATTTTGTATCAAGTATTGCTCAACGGTGGTTGATTAAAGGTCATTGTCCGCAGGGCATCAGGATGACGGGGGCTCACCTCACCTGATATTTGCTGTAGTTACTTGCTGAGTCTAGTCGCGTCACAGAACATTGTCAAACCAGACTGTACAAATTATAAATTCAGTAAAATAGACTCACAAGAAATTATTTAAATTAAATAGCGCAAGATTAGCTCAAAAATACACAGAGAACTTTAATTCATTCATTCAACCAATTGTGACAAAGTCTTCATTTAATTTCTAAATTTTTAACGGACTCATTTAAATACAAAAGATTAACCTGTTTTTAATAGCTAACCATTACACTAAACCGAAAACTTAATCTGGAAAAGTTTTATGTTCAAGCACAAACATTCTCGCCTGCCAACCCACCATCTCAACCTGCTACAAGACTTTTCAGTTATGCCGTTGTGAGAAATTAATCTGATGCTTGAAAACGTAAATAAAAAAAACAATGTCATTATTATTCCTTGAGTTCCATTGGTTTTTATTTATTATTTTTCAATAATTCCCTGTATAAACAATATGCCCTGTTAACATCTGCTATATAATTTTCCCGTTAAGCTTAAAAAAAAAAAAAAAATGAAAACAAACAGTTCGATTGTTCAGTTGATGTTGAAGGTTTTTCCGTCCCGTTCTCTCTCTTTTCACTTGCTAGCTAGTAGTTTACTGAATCTTTTTTCAGGCCCTTTTTCCTTTGATAGAATGAATAATGTAGACTAAAGTTTTCAAACTTCGCCACTAACAGAAGTTTATTTCACTACGAAAATCACTGGATTTTATTTTATTTCTCTTATATTCTATTATTTTTATTGTGTTTGTTTTTGCTTCTGTTATAATTTGCTGTAGTAATTTTAGTTATAACTGTGGAGAACTAAAAATGTTTTAGTTTTCCATAGTTATATTACATTATATTATTTGTTTATGTAATTCGTAGGCAACAGCCGTTTAAACTCTCTAGTGGCTCCATCTCTGTTCATTTTTACAAATAAAAATTTAAATGACGTTAGCAAAATTTATACCATCCTTCTTTGCCTCCACTTGAAACATAATCAAAATCAATCTAAAGAAAAGGCACATTTTCCAGCAATTTATCCATTTTTCTTCTCTGTCTGCTGTAGAGAAATATAATCAACATCAACAACCTTCCAGCTAGAGGAATATTTTCCACTAAATAAATTCGAATTTCCATTATACAAATGAAAATGAGAGAAAGAGAGAGAGAGAAGAATAATTTAGCTACTTTTTTATATTTATTGTTTTAGTTTTCCTTTTCATATTATCATTATTTTCATTATTTTGATAATAATTTTGCTTTTTTTCTCCGTTTTATAAATTTATCTGTTTTTTTCTTTTGCAGATCGTGAAGGAATTTGTTCGAAGGAAATGAAATAAAGCGTCGACTTGTCACATTCATTGCTCGGTACTAGATAATTAGTTCGATCGAAAAACTTTTTTCTTTTATTATTTAATTGGTTAGTTAATTAATCAAGCAATTTTCTTCCCCATTTTTAAAGCACCAGTGTTTCCATTTAATCAATCGTTTTTCTGCTGTTAAGAGTTAATTGGACAGGAAAATTGAAATGTTTTGAACAGCGATCGAGCGCTGAATAATTAGTTTTTTATACAATTTTTATAAATAACAAGCGGATTTTATCAACCATGAAATTTACACATAAGAGTTATATATTGTCCAACTATGGCTAGTATAAAGATACGAAACATATAGTTCGGGAACAGTAAAGGTATATTACTGTCCGGCATCGATTGAATGTTTAAATAGCCACCAATAGAGAGCGTTCGAAATCACATAATAATACTGTGACATATATATTTTTAGTAGCAGGTAACGATTGAATTGTTAAGTGTCTAATTTTCGGTTATTCACGTTAATCTGTAATATTATTATCCACGTTAATGGAATAATTCATATCAATGTTTGTCCTTTTTGACTATAGGTGATTGTTAACATTACTGTTCTGGAAATTCTTATATGTACATTCTCGAACCATCCTTACTGGTCGTAAAGAATTTACCATTATATCTACTCGTGTATTGAAATGTTTTAAAACTCAATTAACTTCAATTCTCCTAATCCAACTAAAAGCCCAATTTAGAACAAACACTAAAACTAAATTTATCCTCTAAAAAAGCAAAAAAAAAAAAATGGAATTCACTAATATCGTTACACGACCGACGAAAAAGGGCGCATAAAAGCTTTATCAAAGGACACAAAAATTAAATTAATCCACAGAAAATACTGTCGCATTTTCTATTTTATCTGGGAAAGCTAAAAATTATGGTTTAGCGACAATAAATTTCCCTTTTATGACTAAATTTTTACTAGAAAAAGAGAGAAAACAGGGAGAACGATAAAGGGAGAAGGAAACGTACAGTGATAGTAGTAGCAGTAGTTATTTTTCCTAGAACATATTTTTTAATCTGGCTCATTAATTTCTTTTTTTTTTTTTTTTCATTTTGTTAATGGAAATTATTTTCAATTTAGTTTAGTAAATTTAATTATTACTATGATAACTTTATAAATCCCTGTTTCTTGTTTTTTTATTTGTCTTCAATTTTACGCTGTTTATTTTTTATCTTCCAATTTTCTTCTTTCTAACATATTATATATACTTACATATATTTACTTGATTTATTAACCGAAAATACACGGTCTGTACTGTGGTCTGTAGACTTAATAAACTTAAGAAGCGGCAGTAATAGCACACAAGAAGTACAATTCATGCAATAGCTTTTGTTTAGCTAGCTCCTATCTTTTCTTCTTTCTCTATCCTATCTATTGACACAAAGTGCCAATTTAAACGTAAGAATCTGATGCTACACTGGTAATAGATATGGGAAGCGCTGTTTCCCAGTCTCTTCTATTCCATCTTTCTCCAGCTTAATTAATTAGTATTTTCATAACGTATGACGTTGCTGATTAAATTCATATTGCACATTGCTGCGCATGATGTCTCTCAATATGAAAAGGCTTATGGAGCACTTAGATAATCTATTTGGAGAGTGCAAATTGGACTATACATTTTATATATGCACATAAAGTATTGTAAAGTCAGCTCTATTACCATCTTTGAATGAATTCTGGTATGTAATATTGAATTTACCACAAATAAGTCAATTTTTCGATTATCAATTAGAAATCAAATCGCACAATAAATCAACAAAATAACAAATTTCATTTCGTGTTTTGTTTCTCCTTCATTCTCTCAATCTCTAGTGCTCTGTTATATTATTTTTCCATTATCTTCAACATCAAAATCTCCAATATCTAATAATAATAATAATAATAATAATAATAATAAAGCCATTCGAATCGAACCAATAGATAAAAAAGCAAAAAGATCCAGAAATGTAACAAAGTTATATCACACATTTGAAGTCTTTTCTTCCTTTAAACCTCATTCTATCTTCCTTCATATCGCTATGGCTTGCGATAACAACTTCCTTGCCGTCCCAACCCTTTATCTCTTCACCATTCCCTGAGACTTACTCCCCCACCAAAACCAAAACCTAATTGTTTAAAGAGAGAGTTGGACTTTTCGCCCAATTCTCTTTCTATCAATATCTATCTATCCATCTATATCTATCAATTTGGACTTTCATTATTTTAGTTCAATTTATCGATCAAGGAGTGAAGAGACCGGGATGAACAAGTGAATTAGGATGAAGAGGAGAAAGTCCTTTTGTCCTACGGCTGCTTTATTGCTATTCTTTCGTTTACCCTTTGTCTCTCTCTCTCTCTCTCTCCATCTCTCGCTTGTCTTCTAATTCAAAGATGGAGAAGATAGAGAGTGGAACACAAATAGGAAAGCGGCTAGCTCTTTGGCCAAAATGAAATTGTCCATTCGAATCTCATCCCGCTCAATGTAACTACTTTATTTTCGCTGCCTTAGTTTATTGGAAAGAGATTTTTGGCTAGAAATCTAATTTTTCATTGAAAAATAACTTTTTCGTCATCACTGGCAAATTAACTTTTCTTTTATTTGTTACATGCCCCACTTTCTGATGGCTTTCTAATTAGACACAAAGAAATATATTCTTTTCAGTACATTAATGATTTGGTCGCATCTTTTATTTTCCCTTTCCCCTTGATCCAATTAGTCTGCTTTTTATTCGTGTGGAATTTTAGTAAAGGAAATCAGATAAATTTTCCAGAAAAAGGCTAATAATACGAATTCTATACTTTTATGCAAAAGCTATAGAGTCAGTAGAAAAGTTTCTTGGACGAAAATTCCTAGATTTTTGCTCTTGTTTATATAGGTAGATACGCGAAAGATAATTAACTGCTACTTGATTGGGTGGCGGATGGTTGTCGTCGTGATGGTGGTAGTGCTGCTCAAAGTAGAAACTTTCTGGATGCACCATTAATAGAGCATAATGAAAGTTTAATATCGAAGCAATTTGTCCCTTGTTTGTTGCTGTTGTTGTTTAATTTTGTTAAGTAAACTAACTAAACTTTTCTGTTCCATCAATTTTCCATAATGCTACCTGAATTGTCTTCTATTTTTTTCAGAAATTAATGACAAATTATAGCTTTGAGCAGAGACAATCAGCGAGCGTTACGATAGTAATTCAATTAGAAGAACGCTAAAATAAAGAAAGAAAGAAACAACAACAACCATAACTAAAAATAGAAAGAATAAAAACCAGAAGAAGAAAGAGAAAAAGGAAACATAATCGTTATTTAAGTTTCCAGTCTAGAATCTTTTTTCTTTCTTATCTTATTATTATTGTGCATTTAATTAAATGTTTTTTTGCCTTTTTTTCTTCTTCAGCTATTGGAGCCTGATTAAAAAGTTTTTTGATGTTTTAAGACAATTGATTTTCTCGCCCCGTTTCCATTTTCCAATATATATTTCAAATAAAAATAATCCATAGTAGGGAAAGAAGAATAGAGAAGGAATTGAGGGATTAGCGGGAGTTATTTTTCTTATCCACGTGCCATTTATAGAAATCAAGGGAGAAAAAACTACAGGGCCTTCAGTATTCTAGAGCTAATCGCCAATTTGGCACAACAGCTTTCACACCATACTCATATATCCTTTGCCTTTCACACGAAAAAGGAGAAACAAAAAGATACCTTTAAAAAATAACAGAAGAAAAGGAAAACTGAAACTTCCAATTTCTTAATTTGGCACCATTTTTCTCGTTTTTCCTTCGTTTATTCCACCGTTTCTTTTCTTTTGAATCCGTCCGTCATACAAATACGGCATAAATTTGAATAAAATTACCGATAGCAATATGAAACCGAAATCAAAAAGAATAGAGAAAAGCAGAAGAACGTAACTATTTTATAAAGAAATGTTTCCAATAATGTTAAAAAAGTTAGAAAAAGTTTTATTAAATCTTTTTTGTCCCTCGAATAGGACTAATTCAATTAAATTTATATAAGTTTCTTTCTACTTTTCTAAACATTGCATTTCAGAAATTTACATATACTATTTTTTTCGTCAAGCTCAATTAACATGTTAATCTTCAGTTTTTCCAATTTATTTTCATTCATCACTAAAAACCATTATAATCATCGACACGCGACTTTCAATACGCATAAATAGTGTCGTACATTTTCCATGAAAAATGAGAATCGTTTTCAGAATAGAATAAGCGAGAGAAAGATGAAACAATGTCAACGATATGGAATCTGCAGAAGTGAAAAAGAGTGAGCAATATCTAAATTTGTATAGACCACTTATTTAAAAATCTCATTCGCATGCATATTATTGAAATCTAGAGAATTGAAGAATGCAATCACATTCCACAACCAGATTGACAACTAGAAACGATTGACAGTTTTTCACTATCCTTTCTCCCTATCTTCAATAAAAAATTCAATTTAATTATGGAAAATGAATTTGAATTTTTTCACCATTTGGATTCAATTGCATTATTATGCAATGCAACTGAATTTATTTTTCGCTAAATTTAAATGCTCTGAAAATAGACATGTTTTCCTATTTTCTCATCTTTATTTTTTCGCTTATACTTTTGTGGTGTGCGTTCGGTGCTTTAATCTTCCGTTCATTTATCAACTGTGGCAACAGAGAAAATACAAAGAGTGAAGAAAATTTTCCACAATTAGATTCCTGTCTATGGGGATAGATTTCTTTCTTTCTTTTGCCCTTTTTGGACTAAATAGTCTCCATAGTCCTTCGCTTGACATTTTTCAAGAATATAATCATCAGAAAAAATTAAATAATAGAAAATCCTCCTTGGAAATTATGACACTCTTTACCACGCCAACGTTATCACAACTGTTATAACACCAAAGCTAGCACCAAATTATAAATCAAGAACTAAATTCTTTGATTTTTATTTTTATTAAAAAACTTCCACGTTTCCTATAGATGTTATGTCCCTTGAAAGTTTTAATTAAAAAAAATATTTGGAAAAATTACTGGGAAGTTTTTTTATTTGCCACTCTACAACCAAATGTCAAACAGTTCTCCGAAAAAACAAAAAAGGAAAATTATTCATATTTGCCTCGTTTGGAAAATTCTAATACTTTTATGAGGGATGATGAAAGAAGAAAACGGGAGAGAGAGGGGCAAGAAAATCCATCGGGGTGAAATTAAAACCGCGACAGAATTTATCGCCATTATCTGTGTCGAATATCAATGAAAACCAACGGGAAGTTAACAGAGTTTGATTCGACAGCGTGTAGTTGACATCAGAAAAAAAGTGGAGGTACATTGACGCTGAAAGACTGGAGGGAAAAGAGGAGAATCGGATAAAGAACCAAAAGGATATCAAATATATTAATTGTTTCTCTTTAAAGGATAAAAATTATTTCTTTTTTTTTTCTTGTGCAGTTTAATTACATTGACTTTCAACACATTTTCTGTATAGGAAATAATTAATTAAAATTGAAACCTGTGTTCTCAAAATACACAAAATTTTGAATTAATTTTTCAATTAAATTGTGTATCTTAAAATGCTAATGATTTTTCCAATTTTACATAAAATAAAAATTTTAATTTTCAGTTAAAAAATTACCTTAATCCTTTATAGTGTCTCTTTTTAATTGTTTAATCTTCTACGATCCACAATTAATTATTTCAAAACCAAACGACCGAAAAAAAAATGTTGTCTACTTCCTGGTTCGCCGGTAACAATAATTGTCCGTCACGATGTCGCCGCTGCCTCTGCAACCGTCACCACCGAACAACAAAGCGGCAAAACTGAAATCATCCCCCAAAATAATCGGAGAAACACTTCTAGACCAATTGCTGCGCCAGCCGAAGATCGCCCAACGACTAAATTTATCCAGAATGAAAACAGTCAGTTGGCTCTTTTTGGCTTTAAACGAAATAGTAGTACAAGTCTGTCTCCACTAGATAGAAACGCCTGCGCTCGGATTTCCCCAATGTATTCGTATTTTTCTACTAAAACTTGTATTACTACTAGACGCTGATAATAGATAAAAGATTAAGATTGTATGATGTATGTGTGTGAGTGAGTAGTCGAATGATGTTTGAACATCATAGATCAGTGAGAGAAGCTTAATAGATGTTGAAATCTGTCGATACGAAAAAGGCTACAAAAACTGCAATAGAGAAAATGGTGAAACAACGTGTAAATGTAAAAGTGGCAATTTCATACATGCTTTATTAACCCTAATGGCAAAAGCCAACCAGAAGGGTAAACTCATAGCCACATTCACTGTTTTCCAGCCAAAAATCCGCGATGTATAACAACAACTCTCCTCTACCGTTTATCAATCTGTGACGAAACAGCCGCACAACGGAAGGGGTGTTCAATCGTTGCCTCGAGAATTTATTATTCATTTTGAAATCGACACACTCACCCACACACACATTGTGTAAAGTTTTCATTTTCATTTCAGTTACCTACTTTGCTGCAGCTGCTTCAGCACAACAAAACAGAAACTATATTGTCTAAATGTGTCATCTATGTATATAACTTTACGTCTATTTTGCGATAAGACACGTCCAACATGTTTCTGTTAGATGAAATGACCAAAACGGATGTGGTGGTGAAAAGATATTGAAGAACGTTTATCAAGGTGAAACGAATGAAAATTGCCACCTCACTGGAAAATTGTAGCAAGAATATTAGAATGAAATTGGTGCTGCCGGCCACCATATTCGTCCAAATTGTCTCAATATATCCAGTAAAACACTCTAGCAAAAAATGTTCCGGCACAAGATAAATTCTAAATGTAAATTCTATTTAAACATTCCGGCAGCTTATCAAGAAAAAGATCTTTGCCCTGTACATATATTACATTAAAAGTTAAAGATAACAGTATCTAATAATATTAATGCTCGTACATGCCTACTAAGACCTAAATCTGCCAAAGGGCTCCAGGAGAAATTCACTACCCTTTTCTTCCTTAAGACCTTTTGAATAGTAAATAGCTTTGGATAACGTCTATAAGTCATTTGAGATATAGAAGTTGTCGTTTTACTACCCATAATTAACGTATAGTTGGAAGGAGGGGTAATAGGGGAACGGGATTTTTCATGTTTTCTCTCATGTTTTTTGACTGACAATTGAATTGCAATTCTTAAATATATATTGAATAATTAGTTTTCAACAAAAATCAGGATATTTAGGATTTTTCGCCCCCCATCTCGTTTTGTTAACCCCTTATTCTGCTCATCTATAACCCTTATAGAAATTTTACCGTTAAAGCACTAATTAGTCGCGTTAACGTAATGAGATGAACTTAGAGGGTTTATTAATTTGAATAATTAATTTAAATTTTCCCTTAAGGGTGGTCTTGCGCAAAATTGAATTTCATAAAGTTTGAAGGAAATGAAAAGTAATCAAAGGCATGGAGTTCACTAGAATCGGGTGGAAAATTCAAATCGAAAAGAATTTCGCAAATACCAAACTCAAGTATTCTTCTGAAAACTGTCTTTCATTGATTGAACAGCAGTTAATTACGGAGTAATTTCCATTTTTTAAATTAATTTCTAAAAAGCGAAACAATCAACGGCAAACGTCCATTTAAGACAAAAACAAAAAAAAAAATTAAACACAAATTATCCGGGTTACAACAATACTCATTAACGTTGAAACTTATTATTTCCTTCACACCAACCAAAACGAACATTAACTACTCTACGGCAATATCTCTCAGCGCTCCGAAAACTTTAAAAAGACCATGCAGGTTTTGAAATTTATTTCTTTTAAAATTAAAGAGTTTATATTTTGTATGTAATCTAGTTGGTTGGAAAATCTGACTTAATTCTACCTAGAAAAGCAAATATTGCATCTAACTTCACTTATGAACTTTTAGAATTTTATTATTATTAAGAACAAGCTTCATAAGTAATTAATTAAACATTTAGAATAGCATATGTATTATAATGATCAAGAGCAATTATTTGCTGCATGAAAGAAGTGACGTCATCAGTTGTACTATCACTCGAGTTGGTTTAATATAATTCAATGATGCAACAAGTAAACCCAACTTACTGTCTTGAAAAGTCAAAACCAGTAAGTGTTAAATTGTGCTAAAAACCAGCTAAAGAAGAATTCACATATGTGTCACTGCTCTGACTAGTAATTCAACAGATTCCGAAAGCTGTTGCTATCTTTGTCTAGTGTTCATAAACTCATCCCATTTTATTTCGCAAAAGAACAACGATATTTATTTGGCAAAGAACAAAACTGGCACATGCTTCAAAAACAACCACTAAGCAAACAGCAGTCTTCCCGGCTTCAATTTCGTTTCACGAAAAGTTTCACCTCTACCTTCCTATATCTGCTGCTGCTGCTGCTGCTGCTACTCGTACTTTCTTTTTCCTTACCTTGTGCAACTTGTAGGTATTTTTATTTACAATTTCTCGAGTGGTTTCATTTAAACTTCTTTTATCATTTTTGTGTGTTTTGTTGTTGTGTTAAGTGTGGGTGAGTATGAGCGTGTGCATGTGTGCAGGTGTTTTTAATGTGTACGAGTGTGAATGTGACTTGTTAAGTTAAAGTTGCACGAAAGAAAGTTGGGGAAAAGCTCAGGAACGTTAAAATTGTAATAATAATAGTAATATTAATATATCGTGCCCGCCTTTTAAATTATTGCCATTGTCCAAACAATAAGGGACCAAAAGCATTCTATTTTGGCAAATTACCTTTTTAAATGGTAGAGTGGAAAAGGGCTCCATATTTAAGACTACCAATCATCGATTTCTGGTATCGTACTTTTAATAGTTTTCTTATTAATCTGGTATAATTTTGCTACTGGGTGGGTAAGTTCCAACAAAGAGATAAAAAACAGAGTCCTTCGAGCCGAAACCTTCAAATTATTTATATACATAATAAAAACATTCAAAAAGAGAAAATGAGTGAACGAGCGCATTCTAAATCTAAAGGACTCTTAATAAAAATAACCAACAGCTGCTACTCACCAGCTTGAAGGGTGTTTGTGTGGAAAATTCGTATTATTAATGAGATACACACAAGTTTTCCGTCCAATATATAAATTTTATTTCTTTTGTTTTTTTCGTTATAGAGTCAAGAAATTGCATCAATCTCTGGATTAAGTCCAGAACGTATAGAGCGAAATAGTAAAAAAGAAAACGGAAAAGTAACACACGTGAATTGAATTAGGTGAATTAAAATAATTAAATACTGAATTTATATTTAGATTTTCGTTTGGTTTTTTTTGTTTTAGATTAAATATATAATACGCTTCCGTATTGTCTAGCACTAGTTTGAGAAATGATAATGGAAATGAAAAAAATACACAGACAAATTATAATAGAAAATTCAGTGGATGAAAATTTGTCAGTTGCATTTTTCTTATATTTTATTCATGCTAGTTTTGCATCCCACCGCCCAAGAAAGATCATCAGAATAGAGAGATAACTCGCTTTAAAAGAAATAGAGAATACGAACGACTATGAAAGTTATAATCCTATAGAGAGGCGCGACATTATCAGTAGCGTAGATATAAATAAATACAGACAAGAATGGAATATTTATTATTTACCAATAAGTACAAAAGAGCATAGATAGGTAAATGTCAGTGGTGGCTCATTTGGTACCAAAAAAAAAATTAAAAATTATTAAATTTCTGCTCCATTCCACTTGCCTTCTTCTAAATGATGAATGTAATTAGGACTTATTTATAAATTAGATATTATTTATAAATTTTTAAATTAGGACGGGCACCAACATAGTATTTACATCAACGCAACTTTTCTTCGTCACAATCTTTTTGTTCTGTTCCTGAAGACGTGGAAATGTCTAATTCCTGGTTGTCGCCTATCAGTCGGCGTGCTATAACATTGAGAAAAAATATCAGTCTATTATCTGTTCAGGAGAATATGTTTCAGGAGACGTATTGGTTTCCTGTCTACTTGGCGCATGACGTAGGCGATTGGCTACAAATCAGTTTTGCGCTACATAACAGTATAAATATATATATTGTGATATTTATCCGGCCAGTCAGTTTAAAAGAGGCATTTACATTTTAGGTGATCACGGAAAATTTCCGCATAATTTAGATAATGAAACTTTTTTAGGCATATATAAAATGTCAAATTTTTATGTTAAATGTATTTGGTTAAGTTGTCTCATTTAAAATCTACATTGAAGTGTTATATTTCTAATGTTATACTATGTCGGCAAGTAGTGTGCGGAACTATAGCGTCAACATATAGTCACGCCACTGATATGTTGTCAACATGATAAACCAAATATCCAGATATATGAAGGAGCATTGCCGCTATATCTTCTGTGTTTGTTATTTAAATGAAAAATTTGCTTGTCATTTATGTTATTTAAATTTTCTATTATTTGCGGTTTAGCTTTCCAATGAAAGAATTGTATAGGAAAATTAGGAAGGTATATCAGGTATTCCTATATAATTTACTCAAGTATAAACTTACCTGCTTAATTCTTCTTATTTTATTCAAAGAAGAAAAGAAATACATATACAATTTCCTTACATATTTCTTTTATTATGCACACACATACACACGTACATATATACGTATCCATATGTATAGCCAAAGAGGTTTTCCAGCAAGGTTATCGCATGAATAAATCCATTCGAAGACGAAGAAAAAATATATAAAAATACACATAAGAAAGAAAAGGATTTCTTCTCCATGAATTAGAATACATATTTTCCCAGTATACATACATACTTATATGAGAAAATCTAAGCCAAAATAAGAAATATGAATAAAATATTTTCCTTGCTTGCTAGCTTACTATTGTATTATCTCACAAATATACATTTTCTTGCTGGTTTGGCTAATACGTCCACATAAGAAAATAACATTTTGGGTAGGCGGCATAGAAAATTGAGAGTTTTCTTTGGTCGCTTTCTTAAAGGCAATTTTACACTGTACCTAAGTGCATAAACGCAAATTCTCCCTTAATAATTATTACCTAAATAGATCTAGTTTATTTATTTACTTGCTAACACAGAAAATTGTTATTATACTCTGTGTTCCTTCCATCCAACAAATTACGTCACTATATCATTACAAAATCCTCTTTGCAACATTCATGGTCAGTATAATTTAACATCAGTTTCTTTTAGTAGTAGCCAACAACACCGCATAATATACAAACAGTGAGTTGAAACGTAAAAAGCAGAAATATACGTAGTTTATTTTCGGATTGTAGTCACCGATGTGTTTTATTTTCATATTTTTAAGGTCAATATTTTTGTGATATTTTGTCATTTCATTAATAACAATATTAATTTTTATACAAAGACAATAGGTAAGTTTAACATAATATTTAAAAGCAGCAATTAGGCAGTTTTTATTATTCGAATCAATTAGCCTTAAATCTTAGATAACAACAGACATAAACAAGTAAAAGGAGGATAGCGATGGAAATATTCCTTAAAAATTACATTATAAAACATAAGTGAATAATACTTTTGCGGCATTATGTTTGTATTGATTCTAAGACAAGTAGTGGCCTAATTTTTAGCTACGCCCTCTGCTAGATGTCTTATGTATAATCTGTAAATGGGCTTCATTAATAACTACTCATTAACATCATAATTCCAGGGAGACTTAACTTTCATATAAAAATATATGTGTTGTTTCACTACTATTTTGATTAGGTTAAAGTTTATCAAATTATATCATTAATACACTTCGTTTACAAATAAATGGAAATGTAGTGTGGAAAAACCAAAATTATTTATGTTTTCTCTATATAAACAGTATAAAAACAAATTTTCTTTTTCTACAAATAGCCTCGTTTAGCAAGAATATTTTAAACAAAGACTGTATAGGTAGTTTAATTAAATTAGCTACGTTTTCAACCTCTAATTCAAGGCGTTTCTTTAAATAGTAAACATTTATGCGTCTATTTCATGGTTTCTCCATGGTATATGTGGAGTAGTAAATCCTTTTGTAAACAGATAAAATTTTTCGCAAAAAACAGGAAACTAGTTGTAATTAAATACCGATAATTAAACCGATTTATCCAGCAAGTAAAATTTGGCTAGATAAAATCGGTGGTTTTGATGACAATTGAAATGGATAGAAAAAAAAAAATTGAAAAAAATTCAACATTATATTATTTTGATTTCAAAAAACTATGTGTATCTGATACTTGAAAACTTTTCATACATTAAGCAAAGAGAAAGAAGAGTAAATGTCATTTGGTTCTGTTCTCCTTTTAAATTCACGAAAACAAATAGAACCTACCTTTATAGTTTTTTTGAAAGCATTAATTTTGATCTTCTTGTATTCTTTTGTGTTATAAAATAGCGACAAAAACATTATTTATTTTTCATTATGGAAAAGGAATGGACGGAAAAAATAACAATGTGAAAATTGTTTGATATAGAAAATTTGGTCAAAGGAAACGAAAGACCACAAATATATTGATTTTTTTCTGCTTTTCATCTAATTTTTCGCTTTTGATTCCAATTGTTTGTCTGTTAACTTTTTTTTTGCAGCTATTTTAACTGTTTTGTAAGGCTAGTCTCAAATTTTATGCTTCAGCACTGAAGTTATACTTTCAAGTGCCTTTACACTATCTAAAGTCATATCTAACTATCCATGCGCTACTAAATTTCAACCACTAATGACCGATTGGTATTTTTGCTGGAAAATACGCAGCCAATTCTGGTAGGATCCGACCGGAATTGCATCCATCTACTAAATTACACTACAACGATCAGAATCGGACAAAGAAATTCGGATGAGATTAATCACATTTACACGGCTCTGTTTTTATGAACAAACCCATACTAGACCAACTCGAATCGAACGGCATTTTCAGATCATCGAATACGTACATAGTTCTTATTCATCAATGAAAATTGAAGAAATCAGTCAAGAAAAACTAATGAGCGAACGAAATTTTTGCCAATAAGTATGTTCAAATAATTCTAGTCAAGACAGGCCCGGGCCTATCCGGGCTGTATAAATGTGTCTTATCCTTAACGATCTTAAAAAACTTTCTTTTACAAATTACTGTAAAGTCGAGGAGGAATATTCCTTCCTTATATGTATTAGCGCTAGGGCCACAATATAGAAAGCGCCGCCATTATATTTTTCCATTTTCTGTTCTCTAATTACCTTTATCTTTTCTCCATTTTTCAGATATTAAAAATGCAATATAAGCAGTTGCCTTTTAAAATCCAATCATTTTATTTCACTACTTAATAACAGAAATCGAATTATATTCGCACTTAATAAGTTCAAAGGTGATGCCTCTTTGCCTACCAATCTGTCTTCGTCTACTTTCCCTTATTATTCACAAAACTCATTCTCCTTTCTCCTCGATATTTCCTTCATTCCGTCTCTGTGTTCACTGTTCTATAGCAACTAATTGCTTAAAGTAAATTCTCATATAAAAAGATAGATAATGGAATTAAAGGATGCGATCTTTGAGTCAATTTTATTCTATTCAAAAAGTACTTTAAAGTAAATTAAGTTTAATTCTAATTATATTGTGTATTTTGTTTTAGTATTTAATTCCACTTTTTTTTTGTTGAGAAAGATTTTATTCCATCATGCTTTTAAATCAAAATTGCAACATAATTTAATTGGAATTTTCTACTAGATGAAACTGTATTTCATTTTGCTCCTTCTCTGCTATAAGTAAATATGTATACATACATTATAATAAAATACAAATAAGCAAAAGTTCATAGAATTACTGTACCCGGATAATCTACTATCTACCTCGCCCGTCCCACCTGATAAGATTCCCGTTTTCACCCCATTATATGCACGTATCCAGTACAAACGCACACATACAACAGCAAAAGGGGAAACGAAAGTAAAGTTATCGTTAACATTTTGTGTTTTTGAATAGAAAATAGGGGGAGAAATACACACGCTTTCTAGTTCATTATTATGTTTAAATTTATTAATATTTGCATTATTATTATATTCTCTGTCTGTTCTGTATGTGTTTGCTTTCGAGCGTTAAATAGCACACGTTCTGTATTGTTCAAATAGAATAATGATACATAATAGGTATTCATATACGAATGTGTATGCACTCTGAATGGTTGGCATAAAAACATCAGTCAGATAATTTTATTCGAAAATTAAAATAACTGCTTAACTGAGTATTAAAAAAGTCGACAACTTGATATCTTTATTTTTCTGTCATTGTTTCACGCTTCAGTTAATAGTATTTCTATATATTGACAGCATACCTATGTATGCACATATGTATTTAATATAAATTATATTTGATATAGTTAATAATTAGTTTATAATTAACTTGCCTACCGTCTATCTATGTTTCTTTTTTTCTGAGAAAGGAATGGCTTATAGCACCATACTAAATTATTTAAACTTAGATAGCCATTTTTAGCATATACTGCCTATTCTATACTCATTCTTTTAATTTACGTTGCTTAGAAAGTCACTCTATAAGAAGTTCAGTTGAGTTATCTAGACAACTCCTAACAAGGTCGGATGACCTTGGATATCTGGTAACTGCAAGATTACGAATATACTCAATTGCGTGTATACTGTATAAAGAAAGAGTATAGATAGTAGTCATTTTACATGAATGATTTTGTAGCACGAGTTGCAAGCGAGTGCATCAATTTATGTATATTGCAAATTATCAGTTCCCACTTCGCTTATTAATTTCATGCACTAAGCTTTTCTAAATCTGATTTTTCTTAAGATTATTTTAGAAAATCATTTTTAGAAAATCATTAAGCTGCCATCTATGATCCGTTCTTAGAATAGAAGATACTGTACACAACTAGAAATATTTTGCTAGTTCTTCAAGTATCCACCAAGCATGTACACCAAGTATGTATCAGGTACTCATTACTTAATACCTACATATTTTATTTATAAATTAAATAAATTATAGAAAAATGATAAGGCTAATAGTTTGACTAATAATAGTTTTATTACCTTTACCTATTGATACCATAAATTACAGAATATAAGTAGTTATTAAAGAATTCACTAGAAGAGCAAAACGAATATGTTTCATCATGAGCGTTTCGTAATTACTGAAAGAAATTATCATAGCATTTTACGCTATTTGTCAAATAAAATAAGAGTTTGATTTGATAACTAGCTCACAGGTCAACCCACCACAAGACCACCGATTAAAGCATTTTTCTCTGGTTTTCCATACAGCTTTTTTAAGAAAAATTGCAATTTTTTTTCAAAATTTCAACGGCGCATTTTAATTATTTAATTTGATTTTTTGTTGGTAGTAGGGTTTATTTATAGCGTCTGTTGTTCGTTTTAATTAAGTAAGTGGTAATTTGTACGTCATTTTTATGGCTATGTCTGTATACCTACTTGCTGTGTTTTGTTGGGCATAAAAAAGTAAAATGATGACAGATATTGTAACCAAAAAAGGGGCAAAAAGCGCCACTGCGTGAGTGTAATTAAAAATAATGATTACATGAGCTGCTCAAAAAGACCCCATTTACTTTGTTCTTATTATATGGTTTAAAAGGATTATCATTTTCTATCAGTTTTGTTTTAATTGTTTAGATTAAGCAGGATGACCAATTTCCATGTGACCTTCACAATTCTCCTGAGTGCAATCACTTTTGTTTCAGCTTTTACCAGTACGTACCTATTAATTAGTCTAAATTAATACCTTCTGATCATTTCCCTTTAATCAATACAAAATCTTTTCAGAATATGGACGTTCATGTAAGGATATTGGGTGTCCAGCAAATCAACAATGTGTAATGCAAACAGATCCATGCTCATATTATCAAAGACAAGGTGAATGTGGCTCGTAGGTATTTTTTACTTTAATTCAAATCATTGGACCCCAACGATTGATTAATCGACGAATTAATTCACTTTTTCTGCATTTCCTTACAGTTTTCCAACATGTAAGAAAACCAGCGGCAGTGGTTCACGTACATGTTCAACATTTGTTTGTCCACCAAGTCAAGTATGTAAAATGGATGGTGATACACCGAAATGTTTCAATGATGCATCAAAATGTAAGAATAACATAATTTAATATTTAATAAAGTGACAACATTAATTCAGTCTTCTTTTTTTTTAATTCTAGCCGGTCATGTAGGATATGATACACATTCTGCTAATGCTCCATTGGATTCAAGTAATGCTCCAAATGCTCCTGCACCACCACAAAATTCTGGATCTATTTATCCTACGGTACCGAAAGGCGAGACTACACCACGACCAAATATCAGGTGAAGCTAGTAATAGTGTGGGACGGCAAGTTTTACTATAACACTTATTTCGTTGTTAGACCAGCTTATAATGGAGGTGGCGGTGGCTACCAAGGAGGTCAAATAGGTTCAGGATATCCAGGTTATCCTGGACAGCAAGGTGGTGGTAGTGGTAATGGGTACACTCAACAAGGAGGCGGCTATCCCGGGTACCCAGGTGGATACCCGCAAGGCAGTTATCCTCAAGGTGGTCAATATCCACAAGGTGGTCAATATCCACAAGGTGGATATTATCCTCAAGGAGGTTATCCCCAAGGTATTAAATATTTCTGCCAAAAACACAGTGTTATTATAATAATATATAACTATTAGGTGGTTACCAACAACCATATCCACCTTACAATCCCAACCAACAGAATCCACAGAAAAGCTCTGGATCATCATTATCCGATAAAATTTCACAAGGATTGAAACAAATAGGTACGGATTTATTGAAGAATTATTTAATTAAAACTATAAGTGGAGGAAATCGAAATTGATTTATAAAAATTCTATGTTATGTGATAGTAATTAGATTGTAATTCTAAGTGTTAATTACATGCTTAAAAAGGTAACGCGCTTTTATTATATATATTATTATTTTCTTCGTTGCTGTTCTATTTTGCATCATGGATTTTATTTTTCTGTATATATATATGTATATATACTTATTTCTTTGTTCACAGGACTAATTTACATTGTACTAAGCTACTACCTTGCCGAGAAGATATTCTTTCAGCAATAACCAACGATTTTTTACGTTTATTAATTCTAAAAGATTATTAGATAAATTTAGACCATTAATTAATTCTATTATAGATTGTATTTCATGATTTAATCTACCTCGGTGAGTATTTATCAATTCTGGCATTTTTTTTTTTAATTTTGGCTTTTGGTGGTAGCTTCTTTGCAATATCGTTTTGGTTTTCTGTTTTGTGTGCACCTTATTTTTATTATTGTTGTATTTGCCATTATAATGACTAAACGTATTATAACCTCTTTGTTATTTCTTGCCACATTATTATACATTAACTTCTGTTCTCTTTATTTGTGTCCGTAATGTATAAACTAAATATGACTATTCATTTCATTAAAATATTAAAGAATACTGGCATTATATTGTTAAAAATTAGCTTTAGTTATGATAGTAATCTGCGTCATTCATTTCTTCAACTAACAATGTCATATATCTTATATATTCTTTTCAAAATATTGGTCGTATTCACTGATGAAAAGTGCAGTAGCATATTTTCAAAGTGATGCTTGTAATGGGACTAATTTATTTCGCTAATAAGTAGCGAAATGAATTGCAACTCAAAACTCACAAAAACTTCTTGAGAAACAGTATGAAAGTGAATGTGACTTCAACAAATAATGTAATCATTTCATGATTTCCAATTTCAATAGATCAAGATCTAATTCTATTCGCTTCAGCTAATAATCCTTGCCGAAACTGTTGATTGAAATTAAGTTAAATCTCTTAAAACTATTATTATCATTTTGTAAATGCAATATTGAACTAATTTATATGTACTAAGTATAGAAAATTCAATTATAAGACATAAGTAGTACATTTATATTAATTTCTACTGATACAATAAATTTAATAATAAAGTTGTACCTGTGCATGTATGTATACGTAATATATGCCTAATATATCAGTTAATAATTATCTTGAGTAAATCGAGAATCGCATTTGAATAAGATTAGCTCGATTCCTAACAGAAATTAGCTTCATGTGCTTTAAATACTTTAGCTCAAGAAACAAAAACCCGGTCCAGATGTATATAGGTAGAAACATGTACAGTCGTCGTGAATGAACAAAAAAAATTATGCAACAATGTGTAATAATTAACACTAATAATTCATATTGTTATAGTTCCTAATATGTTTAAAGACTTATTTCATTTAAATTTTGGAAAATCCTATGATCACAATAACATGTTTCTATTTTATAATTTAAAATACTTATTCTGCTTTGTCTAAGAATTATTAAATATTTTAAACAGTTTTAATAGATATTTTAAAGTCCAAGGAATGTTTGTCCCCGCGATACTGGGAACAAATTTGAAATCTTGGCAACGTTTAACGTCTAAACGTTAAAAAACATTATTAAATCGCCTGATTAGTTATTTCACTCTAGTGATCAAATAGGTTATTAGCTACATCAGTTTATGACTTTACATTTTGTGTTTTTATTAAATTTTTGTTAACAGCCCTTGGAATCAATTGGCATTATTACAGTAGAACCGATTTATAGCAAATCTGTTATTTTGAAATGAAATGTGAGTTTATTGAAAATAATGCAAATTTACAATATTATTCGAAGAAGCACCAGTTTTCCGTAAATAAATATGACAACGTCGCTTGCAACATATTGCATAATTGTCTTTTTAACTTCCGTCGACTATATACATATATATTTAATATATGTATTGTAAGTGAAATGTAAATACATTACTTCGTATTGTATTTCTTGCTTTAAAATGGAGACCATTGGTATTTGTACTATTTAAAGTAACCCACAGATTTCGTTCAGGTTTAAGTACAAAATAATAAACTCACAAATAGTCACAATAATATTAAACAATAGAAATTCATTATCGAAATTCGGTGCGGCCAAACGGGATTCAACTGGGTTTTATTTAAACCTTAAATAATCCCTTTCTGTCTCCACGATTATAAGGGTCGCAGCGCATATTTCAACATTTATATAAATTAGTTTTTGCTTTTGTTGGGTACCCATATTTAAAAGTTTGTACCTGTAGTTGTATAATACGTTACGAGATTGATAAAATAATACTTCACAAGTAAGTATATACGATTAATTAATTAACGGATTATTTTTAACAATTTTTAAAGTTGGCCTCAGTTTAATTGCAGAAAACAGCAAAAATATTTTTCATCTAATGGAATTAAATAATAATGGTCTCTCCCATTATTTTAGACACTTTACGCCATTACGAAATGGCGTAAAATCGTTTAATTAGCGAGGAAAGGAAACAAATATTCGCTAATCATTTGGGAATGAAAATCCAAATAAATTACCGGTTTAGGTAAAGCTCGGGTGTAGATTAACTCTTGGCCAAAAAGGAATTTATTTATTTAATTCTTTAATAATTATTCATTGCATATCTGCATTTTTCTTCCAGTGTTAATTAGAGTAGATATAATTGAAAGAAATTTATTCTAAGCGCTGTATTTTATCGATTTATTATATGTATATAGTCAAACCAAAGATGAAACTTTTGATTCTGTATCGATATTTTCGAACCTGAATTTTTTTATGATTCTTAATTGCTGCGAATTAAAAATTTGCTCTACTCCAATGCACCCTTGCTATGCAAAAATCACACTATAGAGATATAAAAATCTGAAAACGATATCAATAAATACGTTGCCTTTCTTTTTTCCAAGTTCGCGCAACGTTATTTTTCGATTTCCAGCACCAACTTTCACATATACAACAGAAACACAGTTAACAAGCAAACCCCACAAGATGACCTGACTATTTCTCTTTTGCCCTTTTCAACACTCGACTGTTCATTTTTATATTGCCCCAGAGGATCCACATTTCAAAGAAGGTTCTTGAAAGAAGGTTGGTTGACTTGAAATGATAATGTTTTTCATTAAAATAGTAAGGAAACCCATGATAAAAGAATGGTTGTCTTTGGCTTTAACTGCATTTTCATAATGCATTTCATGCATTATAGGGATTAGTATTTCAATATTTATATAGATATTTCCTTTTATTGATATCAAAATTAATAGAAGCTGAAAAGATTTACGCTAGACCTGTCATTTGGATTAATACAATTAGCAAACTTTTGGTTCAGCTATTTTATATCAGAACCAGCTTTGATTTAAAAAATTTTTAATAGCTTTAATTTTTTTATATAAAATAAAATATACTGGGATACATCAACCAATTGTCAAAGGTAAAATCCAGCAAGGAATAAATGCATCATTGTTTCCTGAGTTCATTCAAGTCTTAGAAATTAGTGATAACTTAATAACTCCATTTTTGTCAGAACAGAACTGATTTTTTTCAACCTATTATTTTTTATAAAATTCAATTACATTATACCTAACATTTTTTATATAAATCTAATAGTTATTTATGTATTGAGAGGAAAAAGTGATGGTTTGTTTCTCTCAACTGACAGTTTGCGCCCGACGCTAGTGGAGCGCGATAATCACTTCGAGCAACATAGGCAGTTTTTACTCGAAATGCATATTAAGTTTTTTCTTCTATCGCAAAAATCTACTACATAAATTATACAAGTTTGTTTCCATTCCGGAACCACCAAATTGGACGTCGACATCTTCTATGAGAATAAGATTTTAATTTTAACTCTCTAATATGTTTTTGATACTACCTTTAAACTTCAAATGTGCAATTAATTTAATTTAATTCAATCGAATCCTTTAATTTGTTTTAATTAACAATTTTTACTTATTAACACTAAATAATTTTGTTTTGGATGATATCCATTCGACATACGATTATGTATTTGAAACTAGGTAACCATGATTGCAATATGCCGAATTGACTATTAAAATACGTCTTTATCTTTTTATTCAATACAAATATGAGGAAAGCATACAATAGACAATCAAAAATAAAATTGTTTCATTTGATTGTTAATGCCCTTACGCACCAAGAGTATTTAATTATGGTTAACGACTAAAGGTGAATTTTCATGCATCCGTCATCGGACATTTCGACAATCCAACGGCATTTCTATTGGTCAGAAATTGAATATTATTGGCTAAAGCTTTGAATGTTTGTATCGGATTAGCATGTTTTCATGCATCCGTCATCGGATGAAAAAATGATCCGGATTAATTGTCATTGGTTATAATTCATGCTTTTTCATTGGTTGGCAGGTTTGTCTATGGGTTTCCCAGGTCGCGCATGCATTTCAAATTTTGAACCATAATTAAGTTTGGGGGTCATTTCAGCTAAATTTTCGAATGTCTGGCAGTCATTCTTAAATAACTAAAAAACTTTTCTGGATCAAATTTCATGTCCTTTGCAACATTGTTATATGCACCTTGCACCAGATGATTTTTATAAATGTCCCTAACCCAGAATCGTTTCCTCTTAATTAACTTTCGATTTGGTTTAGATTTTGATATCAATTTTAATTTATTTACGCAGAGAGACAACAAGATGATATTATTCAATCCTTTTCTTCTTTAAAGGCACATATCGTTCATTTTGAAAATCTTTATCGACACGAATTTGTTAAAACATATACTTAAAAAAAAAAAATACTTCGAAATCTGAGATTATAAAATGTCTAATGTTTATCCGATAACGGAAAAAAGGACAAATTTTATTTAAGTTTGTTCGTTATTGTATGATTTTAAAAAACCGTTGGAAACATGTCGGATTGTCAAAATATCCGATGACGGTATTCGGTATGCATGCACCATCGGCTAATATCCAGTTAATCGTGATTATAATTACTCGTCCCATTTTGGTAGATTAAATCCAAGCTAAACCTGATAAAGTGTTTTTTACGGTTATCAGGCCGTTTCCCGTAATTGAATCATATGAAACTTTCAAATTTTGAATGTTTGTTCATAGCTTGTGTATGTATCATGTATAAATATATGTAGTCACACAAGATAATTACATGTATGCATTCTACTAAATAAATAATTTACTCACATGCAGTTTGCTCTTGTAGAGGCACTACAACTATTGTTTTCCAAAACCTCCTAATACTTATTCGCAATAATATTTATTATGTGCTGATTTTCCTCATTAACGCTTCTTTTGATAGTGAAGTTTTAAAAATTCAAAACTGGGTTTGCAAGACAAATTACATCACGGAATAATTGTTTGACAAAATATATCTATTGTTTAAAGAAAACTCAAATCTAGCTCCCAACTTCTTATTATATATTCTTAATTCTGATTATACAATAGTGTGTAAACCCGACTTTCTCCGGGGTGACTTCCCGGGCTGGATACTATGAATATTCGAACTTATTCCGAGTTAGCATCGCGAAACTAGCCATATAAATGTTTTAATTATAGCTTTGTCCCAAGTGGCCATTTTGTATAGTAATATGATGGTAACGAAATCGGAAAAACTGCATGTTATGTGCATGTCAGTCCAAGAACCGTTCCCGTTTTTTAAATAATTTGGAACGATTTGTTGAACGGATGTTTGTGGAGTATTCAAGATGAAGAAAAAGATCACCTTATTTATCATTTATTATAAAATTTATCATTACAGAAAAAGGCAAATAGTTAGTAGGCACAGTGCGTATGTCAGTATATACAGTTTTCTCTCGTTACCACGTATCGAAATCACCGTTTCGTGACGATTCAGTGTATTGTTGCCACTTCATATGGAATGCTTTGGAAATCGTACCGTGAACGATAATGTTTAACTTTGGAACGCTTTTTTTATAATGCAGATAATCAGTACCGTTTAGTGGCGGTTTTCTTCTCACTTGGAACAAAGCACTGATACTAAGACTAACAAGATAACGCGCAACTTTTTCAATTTGGTTACGACGTCAGTGAGAGACCCCTTTGCAAATCGCTTGTTTTATTAATTGAAATTGTGGTTATAGTCTCTAATCTGATATTAATTTTGTCTTTTTTGTCTATGTTTTTTATTTTAATACAGCTTGCAGTTTGTTTACGTTTAACTATTTGAAAAGCCAGAAATTTTTTAAAATTGGATCTCAGGTTGGTTTATCTTGTAGTTTTTCTATCATATTTAATATCTGTTCTAAAATATTAAACATAAGTATAGAAAATACAGGGAAGAGTAAAAGGTATACGTAAAATATGATTGTGTAACGTCAATTTTATTGATTTATTTTATTTTTTTCAAGAGTATTTCGTTTTGGTTAAAAACGATTTATAATTCAGAATATATGTTATATTTTTGTTTCAGCTGACTTTTCGTTCCTACTCACTTTCTCTGAAGCTTAGAAAAACCATCTCCACTTTGTAGAGGCTGCTCGTGAACGATTTTCCTCCCACTTACCCTTTGGAGTGGTGAGGCGCAGTAAAGCAAACTAAAAATCACAGGGTGGCGCCCGAACAGATATTACTAATTATAAAATTATGATTTATATTACATTATAATTAACATCGACAAAAATCGAAGTAGCGCTACAATAGATCTTAGAAATCAGAATGTTTCTAAGAATGTGATTTGAAATAATCTAAGCTTGGAATTATAAGATACTTCAGAAAAGTGTAAAGAGAGAGGGAGAGAGAGTATAAAAGTTTATCTAAGCGTTTTGGGAAAATAAAAACACTTATTCATATGAACTTAATGGTATTACTAAATTATACTTTTATATTTATATGTACTTTATACATTATAAACACGTTCGATTGATACTTGAAAAAATCAATCGAGATTAATTCTTTGCATGAAATCTTTTCATCTTTAAAAAATAATTTAATTTTCTTATTTGCTTCAGTAAATTTAGTTTCTATTACTTGAAAAGTACAAGATTTGCGCGTGCATATTCTTGTAACCGGCAGATCAGAATTTATATAAATTAAAATAAATATTCTTTTGATAATATATATATATGTATCTTGAAGCCTTTCTACCCTCGAATGGTGTAGGCTTGTTAGTCTTTATCTTTTTTTTTTTTTTCCTTTTTTTTTTTGTCTATGCTTCTACGTTTTCGCTTCGCGTCACTGCGTCGCAAAACTTTCTCCATTCCTTCCTGTTGTTTGCCATCCTGCTAGCTTCACTCATCGTTATTCCTCTTCTTTGCAAAATCTTTCCTATCATTTCATTCCAAGTAGTTTCAGGTCTTCCCCTTTTTCTTTTCTGTCCAGGTCTAGCTTCCCATACCCTTCTCACTTGTCTTTCTTGTCCCATTCTTTTCAGATGGCCCCACCATCCCAACTGCCTCTTCTCTATGTATTCGTGTATCGCCTCCATTCCCAGTTCTTTTCTTATTTCTTCGTTCCTGATTCTTTCTCTCTTTGTCACTCCCTTTACTCTCCTCATGTATTTCATTTCTACCGCTTGAACTTTACTTATTTCCTTTTTATCTGTTATCCATGTCTCACATCCAAATGTCAGTATTGGTCTTATTATTGTTTTATATACGTTTATTTTTGTTTTCCTTGTTATTTCTTTTTTTCCCACAATCATATTGCTGATACTGTAAAACACTCTCATTGCTTTTTCTACCCGACTGTTAATTTCTTCTTCTTGCTTTCCTGAACTAGATATTTCTACTCCTAGATATTTCCATTTCGTTACTTGCTCCAATTTTACCTTATCTACCATGATTTTTATCTCCTGTTGTTCCCCAATTATCATCACTTTTGTTTTCTCTTTACACATTTCCATTCCGTTCTCTCTAAGTGTTTCATTCCATATATTTATGGTTGCCTGCAGCTCTTTTTCATTAGATGCTACCACCATTATATCGTCTGCGAATGCTCCACTCTTTACTTCAACTATAATAATATATAATTCCATCCCACTTCAAGTCCTCTAGTTCTTTCTTTCGCTTTTCTTATTATTCTGTCCATGTAGATATTAAATAATTTTGGACTTAGTCCTCCTTCCTGCCTTAGTCCGTCTTTCGTTTTAAAGTTTTCCGATTGTTTGTTATTGACTATTACGCTATTTGAGTTTTCTTCATATATTTTTTTTATTAATCTTATCATTCTCGTGCTTATCTCTTTCTCTGCCATCATCCTCCACAATCTATCTCTTCCTACTTTGTCGAAAGCTTTTTTCAGATCTAAAAATCCCATATATACTTTTTCCTTCTTTCTGCTTTTCGATTATCTGTTTTATCGTGAATATATTGTCTTGAATGCTCCTTCCTTCCCTAAATCCTGACTGTGATTCATCCAGTGTTTTGTCGATTTTATTTCTTAATCTCTCATTGATCATTATTTCCAGCACTTTCATATTGGTGTTTATTAGTGTAATCCCTCTATAGTTATTACAGTCCTTCCTGTCCCCTTTCTTGTATATTGGCACTATCTGTTGATAATAATAATCAATTACAAGTATTTCAGTAATATTGGCATTTTTGTAAAAAGAATTTAGCAGAAAAAATTGCGACTAACTTCATCTCCATTACAAGACTTGCGCAGACATCATGTTACAACCGTTTCTCTCATAAAAATTCGTATCTCTTGCGAACAATCAATCGGTTTATTCAAGATTTTCTTATAACAAAATAGACTATTTCCTATTACTTGTAAAACACAAGATGTACGCTCGCCTATTCATGTCATTGGGAGTTCGATCCCTGGATCTGTGAGAATATCTCTCCGGTGATAATACAAAAAGTCGTATGTAAAATGCTATTTTTTCTTCTAGAAACCTATATGTTTAATTCAACTATGTTGAATAAGTATCAACTTTTTGTATTCTCACCGGTAAGTTTAAGAATTGGAGATCTGGCAGGTGAAAACTTCTGTAAGTCAGAATAAATATTTTCCTGATAATAATAACTAATAAATGCACAATTATACATAATATATATAAATCAGTAACAGGTATTTTATTAATGTTAGAATTTTTGTAAAAAAAATTGCCAAAAAATATTGCAACTTCACTGTCATTACAAGACTTGCGCAAAAATTATATGTTGAAACCGTTTCTCATGTAAATTCGTATCTCACCATTTCTCTTACGAATAGGAAATAGTCCTATTTTTTTACCAAAATACTAATACTAATAATTATTGTACCTTTATTGATTTATCAGGGTGGTAATTTATTACTAACCATAGCATTGAATAGACCGAACTGATCCGATTTAGATTTCTTTTGCGCTTTGTATCATTGCATCATTCTTGAATTTGAACAGGGACTCTAGTCCGAGTTTTCCAAAACAGAATTTGATTATCCAGTTTTATTTTTTTAAATACCTTATGTCGCTTTTTTTGTCTATTACTGTAGATAATAAACACCTCAAATCAGCTTCGAAAGCCGCGCATTAAAATTCCAAGCCAATTCGGAAATAGAGCACTCTAAAGTTTACTATATTAAATATTTAGATATTTTTTTACCGAATAACCCGTTACGATATTCGTAACCCTTTACTACTTTTTTCATATTTTTAAACGCTTTTAGAGTTGGCAACATTCAAATGTTTTGCAATTGGTGAGACGAAATTCTAACATGGCGTTGTCATGTTAATGTTTATTTAATATTGGAAAGTAATAATACTTACTAAAATTAAAAACATAAAAAACGAACGAATTATTTTCCATTCCATGTCATCGATTGAATCGCAACATAGTTATTTTTTATTGTCGAGCAAGGTTAATGTTATTGTAAGCTTAGGTAGATAAACAGCGAGGTTAAATTGTTTATTTACCTTTAAGAATTGTACAAGTTATGGTGAAATATATTGGAAAGAATAACAATAATCTATAATATAAATGTGTATTTATTGCTTATTATTGTCCGAATATTTATTGTAACTTACACAAATTTTTATCTACCGGTGACGTGAAAAAGCGCGCGTAAATCTTGAAGCAGAATCTTTCGGAATCAATCGGCCTTATAATCTCGAATCCGAAAGTAAGCGATAAAATATTCTTTATTGACATATTTTTTGCCCTAGTTTATGGCTGTACTTCTTACACAGATAGAACTAATCATGAGCGATATTTCACCGACAGTAAATTTTTCACCGTGATTGAGAAGTAACAACGTGTAACAACGTTACTGGCGATCGAAAGTAGCAGTGAACAGTAATTATTCACGTCTCTCAAATGCTATTTTAGGCTTACTCATTGTTCTCTCACGTTGCTGCAATATCAATTCGATGTTGCCACATATACGAGTATGCATGTAGCATATAGAACTATATACGGCGCATATATGATCATATCATAGGCAGTACTTGTCTATGGTGATCATATGATTACCATGATGGACTGCAAAGAAATGAGATCATTATTAAAATGTATATGTATTTGTATAGTAATACTAGTATATAAATTCGACTTCGTCCGGGTTAACTTCCTGGGCTATAACTATGAGTATTCGAACTTATTCCATACATTAACGCCGAGAAAATAACCGTATAAAAGTTTTTAATTATATTGACTACATGTAATGGGTGAAGGACTATACTTTCGCCTAATACTCTGTAATCTAGATAATGCGAATTACCATAATGATACCAAGTACTAGACTTCACTCGGGTTGAGTTATGGTTCAAGACTAAGTTGAAATAGACCTATTTCCTATTACCTGTAAAGTACAAGGTCCTATTCAGGTCATCGGCAGGAGAAAATTTATGTAAGTTAAAATAAATACTTTCCTAATAATAATAATCAATAAATGCACAATTATACATTATATATATATATATAGATCAACAACAGGCATTTTATTAATATTAGTACTTTGGTAAAGAAAAAGTTACCAAAAAAATTGTGACTAACTTCACACCATTTAAGAGGCATGCGCAAAAATCATATGTTGCAACCGTTTCTCTTATTAAAATTCGATCTCACCGTCTCTCTTTCTAATAGGAAATAGGTCTATTCTCTAAAAGGCATAACTCATAATCAACCCATAATTGCACTAACCATAAATGAATTTAGTGAATTTTACAATTTTAATGTATAATAGGAAATTGGCATCACAATTTTTTTTCTTAAAATTTATAATTTCTTATCTCATTGCCACTAATGATGAATGAATATTACAATTTTAACGTAAAACCAGAAAAATAGAAAATGAACAATGTCTCAAATTTTTATTTCGTTAAATTCATAATTTCTTATCTAATTACTACTAACCATACGTGATTTTCACAATTTTAACTTAAAATTAGCGAAATAGAAAATTCGTAACGTTGCACAATTTTTTTTTTATAAATTCATAATTTCTTATCTCATTATCACAGATCATTAATGAATTTTACAATTTTAACGTAAAATTAGAAAAATAGAAAATTGGCAGCGTCGCAATTTTTATTTCGTTAGATTCATAATTTCTTATGTAATTACTAGTAACCATACGTGATTTTCACAATTTTAACGTTAAATTAGAGCTAAATCACGGTTTAGCTTATCATTACATAGAACTGATAAGTTCAAAAAGTACAGCAATAACGAATGCCTTCGAATTTTGGATTGTAGATGACGTATACGTCCAATTCGTTGTTCATTTGCGTCGCTTCAGCATTAAATATTTAAGGTTAATTTTTAAAAATGGCAAAGAAAAAATTAATCGAAAATAATGATGAAAAGAATAAAAGTCAGGAAATAAATGGATCAGTTAATGAAGAAGATATAAATTTCAGTGATTCAGATAGCTACATAGATGATATACCAGATTCAGGTTAGTAAATGCTTTGATTGAATTTTACGTACACGTGTGCGGAATGCCCAAGCTGTTATATTTCAATTGTAATTTGGCTCCCAAAAAATCTATCCAAATCTAGAGCAATCCGTAAGGAGTGTCATCACTCATTTTTACACATGAAAAGACTTAAATCCAAATATTAAATTTTTTCTAATCAATATTTTAGAACTGCTGGCTGATAAATTAGATGAAAAACCTAAAGAAACTGATGGTCACGATGCTGTAATTATAGTTGATGGTATTCCACATGTTGGACCAAATCGTATAGAAAAACTGAAATCAGTCATTAATAAAGTATTCAGTAAATTCGGTCAAATAACTAGTGATTATTATCCAGTTAATTCAGATCATGAAACAAAAGGTTTTATGTTTTTGGAATATTCGAGTGCCGCAGAAGCAGCTGAAGCGGTTAAATTGACCAATAATTTTAAACTAGATAAAAATCATACGTTTCAAGTTAATTTATTTACGGATTTTGCAAAATATGATCATATTCCTGAGAAATGGGAACCTCCTGAAGCTCGGCCATATGAAGGGCAAGCAGATTTACATTATTATTTATTAGAACCCGATGCATTTGATCAATTTGCTGTGGTTACTGGACAAGGGCAAAGTGTACAAATTTGGCAGAATACTTTACCAGATCCAACTTTAATGGAAGAAAGAAATGTTAGTAAAGCTTCATTTTTCACTTTACCCCTATTTTCGTAATGTCATACGCTCAAATTATAGAATTGGACTGGAACATATATAAAATGGTCACCTTTAGGTACATTTTTGGCAACTTTTCATAAACTCGGGATTGCACTATGGGCAGGTCCGAATTTTACACAATTTAAAAAATTTGCCCATCCATTTGTACAGTTCATAGATTTTTCACCTTGCGAGAAATATTTAGTTACGTATTCATTGCAATCCGATGCTCACACTTCAGATCAGAAAAAAATAATCATATGGGATATCAGGTATATTGCCAGCAGAGTAAACAAACTGTTTACTTAGATTTTGTATAAACTGTAGGACTGGACAAGAGAAACGATCATTTTCACCAGAAGGATCATCATCATGGCCGATGTTCAGATGGTCACACGATGATAAATATTTTGGTAGAATCGGCAATGATGTATTATCAATTTATGAAACTCCATCGTTTGGCTTGTTAGATAAAAAATCTATTAAAATCAGTGGAATAAAAGATTTTCAGTGGTTCGTATGTAAAACACATTTAGCACTTTTAGAAAGAACTAAAAAAAATTAACTGTAGGAAAAAAGAAAGTATGAAGTCTTCGTAGAAATTTTCATTTTTTTTTTTTTAGGTCTCCTACTGACAATATTGTTGCATATTGGGTGGCGGAAGGTAATAATGTGCCAGCCAGTGTGACATTATTGGAATTACCAAATAGAAATGAAATTCGTAAAAAAAATCTTTTTAACGTCGCTGAATGCAAAATTCATTGGCAAAAGTCGGGTGATTACTTATGCGTGAAAGTTGACAGGTTTGTTAAAACTCTTATATTAATTTTTTTGTTAATGTTATTGACAAGTCTTTCTTGTTATTTTATGTTAGATATTCAAAAGTTAGGAAAGAAAAAAATGAAATGAAATATTCCGGTGTTTATTGTAATTTTGAAATATTCCATATACGAGAAAAACAAGTGCCTGTCGATAGCGTAGAAATTAAAGAACCTATACAAGCATTTGCTTGGGAACCTATTGGTACAAAATTTGCCATGATTCATGGGGAACCTCTTAATATTAGTGTCAGCTTTTATGAAGTAAAGTAAGTGCAATAAAACAATATATTACAAAAAAAGAGTTATAACACTAATCTGTCTGTTTTTGTTATTCTTTATGCATTAAAAAAATTATAACCAAAAACAGGGTGATCAATAATCAACAATTATTTTCTATTTTAGAGTTGGTTTAGCGCCTATTTTACTCAAGAAATTTGAAAAAAGAGCCTGTAGTCATCTATTCTGGTCACCTGGTGGACAGTTTATTGTTTTAGCTGGGCTAGGAACCAATGGAGGTAAGAAGCAGTATTGAAATTTGGTCGTTCAGTTATTTACAAAGACTTTATTTAACAGGCTCCTTAGAGTTTATTGATACTCATGAATTCTTAGTCATGGCAACCACGGATCATTTTCAAATGTCAGAAGTTGAATGGGATCCAACTGGACGTTATGTTTTCACAGGAGTATCTTTTTGGAAATCCAAAGTTGATACAGGTGAGGGTACATGTGACATTCAGATCTGAGGTTGTGAACATCCCTGTTTTTTTGCTTCAATGATTGATTTCTGTATTGTTGCAAGTTATACGCACAGGGGAAATTGAATTTTCTAAACATAAAATTTCCGAAATTTGTACACAATGTTTGTGTATTAAAGAAATTCGTTTAGGACATTTTTAAGACAATTAAAACTTATTTGTAAAATGAAAACAGTATTACATAATAACAGCATTAATAAAAATTTACCTTATAAATGTGTATAGGGTATTGGATGTGGTCTTTCCAAGGGAAAATTCTTAAAAGAATAAATTTGGAGAGATTCGCACAAATAGTTTGGAGGCCAAGACCACCAACTTTATTAACAGAAAAACAACAAAAAGATATTAAGAAGAACCTAAAGAAATACTATGCTCAATTTGAAAGTAAGGATCGTATGAGACAGTCGAAGGCGTCAAAAGAATTAATTGAAAAACGCGCCAACTTAATGCAGAAATTCAGGGAATATCGTGAAGGAAATGTTAAATTGTGGAATGATAGAAAAACTAGACGTTTAGCACTTCGAAATGGTTAGTTTCTGGTTTAATAATTGTTTCAAATATAAATTTTTTTAATTTTAAAAAAGGCGTGGACACAGATGAATTAGATGGAGACACAGAAAATGTTGAAGAAGAAGTTGTTGAATTCTTTGTCAAAGAGGAAATCATTCCAATTGACTGAAAAACATGTTTTTTATCTTTTTTAAGTTAGAACGAAATCGCATTTGTATGTTACACGAAATAAAGCTTGCTTTGTATGTCATATTCATATCAGAATTCAGTAATTGAGTTCCCATATGAATTAGTTCATTTATTTATCATTAAACGAGTAACAATACTTTCATAAATAAATAATAAATACTATCTTTTACTGTTTTTCTTACTTCTTAATTTCCATGCTGTCTCATCTAAATTCTGAACTTCTCTAATATGTTTCTTTCCCCAATGCAACCACAGATAACCAATTAAAATACAAATGGCAGTTTCCACATAAAATCCATCAATAGTGGTAATACAATTTCCGTTCTTTTCTAGACATTCCTTAAATAAACGCTCATAAGTCGAAACATTTGAGTAAGTAAGAATTTCTTTATTTTACTTTTCTTTCTTCACTAGTTCTACACGTGTTTTCTAATAAATTTCCATCTGCAACACATTGTTTCGTTGTCAATGGGTCAACGAAATAAAGGGCTAAAATAGCGGGCCAATTGCCACCTAAATTAGTTACCGTGTTTAATAAAGTCATGTAGGTTCCACCCAGTGAACTATCACTAATTTTAGCAAAAAAGGCCATAATTGAAACAAACATTGCATATACACAAATCTTTAAATGAACCAAAAGTTAGACTATTCTAATTTAAATGCTTCCACATAAAAATACCTGATGTAATCCATAGCATATTATTAATATGATTACATAAAAAACCGGTAGTTCTTTATGCCCATCGGGTACTAAAATTGGAGTAATCCACACTAAAAGTGCAGCTACAGCTCCAAAAGCTAATCTATATGGTATAGCTTTTATAAAAATTTCTAAAGGCTTCGGACCTACGGAACATTACCAGATTTAGTAATTAGTTTTCAGCAGACTAATAATTTAATTTGGTTGCGTATGACAAATCCAATTAACATTTTAGTAAATACAAGTTTTAGTCATCACCTGTAATGTATTTGGATATAATTAAAGGTAATACCAATTGAATGGGAATTAAAGGAATTGCCATCAAACCCAATTTTTCCTTTGGTATACCAGCTTCAACTAGCTTTAATGCCATTACGCTGTCTGTTGATGAGAATCCTATCTAAATAATCAATATTATTTTTGTGTGCAATGGTTAAATTTCATCATCAGCTTACTTTACATGTCAACAGAATCAATACCAATTTTTGTATTGATGGTAGTGCGAAAATATTTTTCAACGAAGTATATGCTGTTCTTACATCCTTTTCATGTGTTACTTCATGTTCAGGATCATGTGGTTCAGTTTCCTTTTTAATTATAGCGAGTAATGTTGTTGAAACTATAAATATCCAACCCCAAAAATTGAAAAAAGTTGGTAAAGTTACTATTCCTAGAAATGCATGTAGAAATAAAAATTAAGGTTTTAAAGGGCAGCTAGTACTTGTTACCTTCACTCTGTGCTACACTTCTGACATACGTATTACAAAAACTAGGAGATTCAAGTGCCATAAAAACGACATAACTTAGAAAGAATCCAGCAGTTTGCCCTACGCTATTACATGTAGAAGCATGCCCTACATTAGATTTTTTTAACATTGTTAATGCCCAACCATCCACGGCAATATCTTGCGTAGCTGCTAAGAAGTTCAGTGAGAAAAACAATAGTGTCAATATACCAATATTGGGCGGATGAGTCGAATCACCCAACCATTGATTGATGTGGCTCGAAAGAATCAACATAAAGATACCTAATTAACGTAAAACGAATTCGAAAACACTTAAGTTAATACATGCGTTGATTATTATTATTTATCACCTATACAGTATTGCGTAGGTATCAACCATGTCTTTCGACGTCCCAATCTATTAGAAAATACAGCATCGACTAATGGAGCCCATAAAAGTTTTAAACTAAATGGCCAAGTAACAAAACTAAATTCAGCCTAAAATCAAATCAATACTTGGCACTGGTTTTATTATAATTTCAATAAAATGTACTTGCTGCTTGTAGCTAACTCCTCTATTCTGTAACATCATTGGAATCGCAGAACTTAAACCTAATGGAATGCCTTGTAGTGTATAAAGGAATAGTAATAAAATTATATTCCATTTGTCGTCCCTAACACCACTGACTGTATGAACGAAATTCATTGCTTGCCCATTTTCCATCGAACTTACTGAATTTTGATTTTTCTTTACTTTCTTGCGTTCCATATTCTTCGAACGAATTGTTTCAAATTAGAACGCCACGTCAGTTTTCCAAGATACTATTATATTTAATTGGATAGGATACGGGACTATGTATTGGAATATTGAAATTGTCAATAACTTCATTGATATTATTAACATTGATTGCTTAATATATTCATTATCCAACTAAAATTAAACTTCTGTATTAATTTATTAATATTAGCAACAATGTTTCTATTTTGTACCTGATACAAGCTAGAATGCTTAGGGTTATAGTACAGCGCGTTTCTACATCAGTCTTATAACTTTACATTTGATCATAAACAGACCAGTGTCTTGTCTAAGTTCCAAGTTGGGACTTAATAAATTAAAAAAAAAAAATTCCTATTACCTGTAAAATACAAGATCTGCGCACGCATATTCATGTCCCCGGCAGGTGAAAATTTACATAAGTTAAAGTAAATATTCTCCTGACAATAATAATCAAAAAATACCCAATTATACATTATATATATAAAACAATAACAGGTATTTTATTAATATTAGTATTTGGGTAAAGACAAAATTTAACAAAAAAATTGTGACTAAATTCACTGCTGTTAAAACACATACGCAATAATCATATGGCGCAACCGTTTCCCTCATAGAAATTCATATCTCACTGTCTCTCTTGCGAATAGGAAATAGGTCTATATATATGGCAAAGCTAAACAATACGGACATTTATTAATTGAAGAAGTAATCTCGATTGATTTGTTTAAATATTAATCGAACATATTGATAATTAATTTCACAAAACATGTTTTTAAACCCTGATTTTTTTTCTTATTGGAGTAATAGATCCTATAAATCACAATGTGATGTAAAATAATCCAAGCTTGTAATATTACTAATATACTTTAAAACGTTTAGAGAAAGAGTGTGAGAGAGAGTATAAAAATGTATCCAAGAGTTTTAAAAAATGAAGACTGGTTTATGTGAACTTAATGATATTAATAAATTATGCTATATATATATATTTATGTTCGATTGAGATTTAAAAAAATCAATCGAGATTAATTCTACACATAAAATCTTTTCATGTCTAAAAAATAATTAAATTTTCTTATCCGCCTTAATTTTTGGTTTGTATAATCGTGTATATGGCAACAATGTTTTAATTTCATCTATCCAAATACTATAGATAGATAGTATAAATTGATGATTGTAATCTTTTATATTGATCCAACAAATTTAGGATATAGTGGCACCACATCCTGAACAGGCGGCGCTATTTCATTACTGACCTGAAAATGTGTGTAAAAAATATGAAGCTGGACAATACTATCTATAGCATTTGATCTATCCTTGCAATAGTGTTGCCGAATTTCCGATTATTTCTTCCAGCATCGATTATGATCTGCCCTTTTGAATCGATTCAAAAAAGAATCGTCAAGAAAATAATCGATTTCAAAAAATATAGGTGCTTAATGTCATGTACTCATCCGAGAAGCTAGAAATGTAATCCTAAATCTTTGACTTTAAATTCTCTAGTAATAACGACAAAAAGTTTTTCTACTGACCTGATATTAAAAATATTAATATAGTATAATTAAATTTAAGGCTGAAGTAACTAAACTGGCATATAACAATATATATATGCATGTGTATAATAAGATAACTTAAACAGAATGAGTATTAATAAAGATAAAAGAAAATGTGACGACAATTCTCTATCTAAAACCAAATTTTATGCAGAAAATTAGAGGAATATATAACAAACCTCGACCTACACAGACTTTTTTTAAATATCGCGAACTCTATGAAATTGAATGTGAAAAATGGATTTTTTCAAGCGAAATGATTTATTTTAATAATCGACATCACTACTTTCCAACGCGCCAGCAATCCGCGTGGAACGACCAGGCGCTAAAGTGGTGTCCGTATTGTCTGCAGTGTAGTGATGGCAAAAAAACATCGATGTATCGAAGCTACTTCGCCGATATTTTAACCTCGATGTGTAGAGGTCAATGTTTTTTTGACATCGATTTTCGATAACATCGACATCGATTTTTTTCTCCGAATTAAGAAATTCTAAAATTCTAGCCCAAACAGAAAAATTTTTTAATTATTTTTGATTTATTATAATTTATATGTGCAGAGAGAAATATAAGAAATATATTCAACATTGGCGAACGTTGCAATGTGATGCATTATGCATCACGCAATAAATCAATATCATAACATAATCAACCTATTAGTATATATTAGATATATACTATTTATAGATATATAAAAATTCCATCTAGGAATTCTATCAAATCTTTAATAGAAAAAAAATATGAAACCCTCAGTAATAATTAGAAAGCAGAACTTTCCAATGTAAACAATTTAACAATCGCTACAGATGTATGGTTTAATATAATGACAAGACAACTACGAGTTATATTGGAACTACGATCCATTATATTGATGGACAAATTTTCCGTTCTATTTCTCTTGGAGTATCAGAATTGCAAGAATGTCACACAGCTGAATTTTTAAGCAGAGAAGTAATTAAGTTTCTCGATAATTGGGAGATTCCATTAGAAAAAATATCAGTTGTAACTGATAATGACGCAACTATGATTAAAGTAGTGAATTAAGTATTTGGCAAAAACAAACATGTGCGTTGCTTGGCTCATACATTAAATTTATTTGTTGAGTCTGCAAAAAAAATACAGTTCAGCTGATTGAACAAGTTGGAGAAATCGTTAAATTTATAAAAAAGTCTGTAAAGTCTAGTGACGAATTACGAATTGAACAGGAAATAAAAAATATAAAAGACGGCGACATTTTAAAGCTTATTCTGGATGTAAGGATTCGCTGGAACTCGACATTTTATAGGTTGAAAGGTTTGTTATTGGCCAAAATTATTAACCAAATACTTTTAAGTAAACCGGAATCTCCTTCAATGGTAACAGCTGCAGAGATAATTATTATATCTGAAATCACAACATTGCTAGCTCCTACAGAAAAGTTGACTCGAGAATTATCTGGTGGCAATTACGTTACGGGGAGTATGGTAATTCCCTTGTTGAATTGTTTGCATGAAAATATTCATTCTGCAATTTATAAAATAAACAAACCTATATTCACTTTATTCTCTATCTACGCTCGTAAATTAATAAATTAACTGATGGATAAGATTATAGCTCCCGCTCACATCATGCAAATACAAAATGGTCAACATAACCCAAAAGTCATGGCCCGATATTCCGCATATTTAAAAGCTTTCGCTTTGCGCATGACGTAAACAAAAGCGTAAATTGAAATATCAACTGAAAAAACATTATATACATATTATGAAGAACTATAATAAAATGAATAATAATGTGAATAATATAGTAATATATAATATTATAGTTCTCCATAGTACATATCCATATTTGCCCATTAAATTAAATATATAATGTTAAGGTTCAAATTGTATGCACAGATGAGTAATTGTAAGTACATGTTATAATTGTCATCTAAAAATTATTTGACATGCTCATCTTTTATCGGAGTTTTAATATTTCATTATTGTAGTTATTTTATATGTAAACGGTTCTGTGTCGACTATTCTTTTGTAATTTTTCTAGATACTTATAATATATTATTATAACTATTCAAAAAAGTATAACAATATAATTTATACAATAAACTTATATAGCTTATAGACGACAACACGTTCACATATTAAATTGGTTTTTTATCAAAAAGGATTCAGAAATTAAGAATAGTTCATTAATAGATATGTTTAAAATAAAATTATTATTTAATGCAAATTTTATTTTAGGTAAGTTGTAGTTATTAGTTACGCAATAGTTATATTATGTAATAGTTTTAATAATTTTCCTTTTATCTAACTTATTATTAATATTCAAAGATTTATTCAATTCTTTAATTCTAAAATAGATTCTGAAATTAAAATATAATATTTTAGCTTTTTTCTAGAAGATATATTCCCGCTTTTAGCCATCAAGTTTGCCACATAACTTTTTGTAATAGATAATTACATTATCTATTATTATTAAATTTAATTTAATTAATTATTTTCATTGCGAAAATAAAAACTATCGATAGTTTCATAACTTTCATAATTCTATCGATGGTATTTCGATAGTCTGAACTATCGATAGTTATCGATAGTGGTATTGATCGTTCTGAACCTCTAGTATATGACTTTTATTTGAACGTTTGTTCAAAACATTTTGTAAATTGAAATGATATTTCGGAGTATTAAATAAGTTTAGAAATATGTTCATTCCGACTAAAAATTTAACGTTGCCAACTTTTCTATCAACATCACTGATTCTAGAATAAAATTATAGCATAGATTTTGATAATCCAGTGAATTATACTTCTTATCTGTATAAATACATTTTACATAGTACATTATTACCGACTTTAACCCTTAACTAGTGATCGTGTTTTTTGTGGCACATTGGGTGAGGCAGGGTCATTCTGACTTTATTATTTTAAAAAACTCAATAAAATATAATGGAATCTTTTGAAATTTTTAATAATGGTTTTAGGTGTTATATAGTTTCGGAAATTAGAAAAATTAGAAACTTCGTTTTTTTTTAATACGG
Organism: Platypus cylindrus; assembly: GCA_949748235.1. Classification (NCBI taxonomy): domain Eukaryota; kingdom Metazoa; phylum Arthropoda; class Insecta; order Coleoptera; family Curculionidae; genus Platypus; species Platypus cylindrus. The sequence continues at coordinate 51,375,889 of OX456488.1, read as the reverse complement.
TAATTGAGTCTGGTACGTTACTAGATACTTACATTAGAATACTATTAGAAAAATAATTATTACCGACTGTCCATAAATAAAAAAACTTGAACACTTTGAATTTTCCATCTTTAATCAGATTTCACGCGTGATTCGACATACTCGTATTTAAACCTTAATTTTTCCTTTATATGCTCTGTTACATTATTATACTGGCTGCTTGCATTTTTTTGTATATTCTCGTCGACATAAGTTCATCAATATATTCTGGCATAAACTTGGATTGTAACACTTAGCCGCCTACAATATTGTTTTAATACACTCCAAAAATCTTCAATTGAGTTCATGTCTACGCTAGTGTAGGGATCAACCAAATTTTCGCTATGATTAACAGTTTTATGCTTATAATTGTGCAACTGAGAAATTCCGGAATATCCTCTCCAGCAGTCGGACCATATTTCCGAATCAGGATTCACGATTTTTTTCATGTGGCGAATTAGGGTATCACTACTATCTGTAATGTACATCGTGACTCCGCGATGTCGTGTACACTGTGCATTCCTAGAATCCACTTTTCCCTAACTAATCAGCGGCGGTTATATTTTCTCCGGGCGATGACATATTTACCCACTTGAATGATGTGCCCAGGCGTTCTTAGAATAAATAAATTTCTTCTCGGAGGAGTTTCCAAGAACAAATGTTCCTAAATTATGTATAATACTGGATGGCCGTTTGACCAGGAACCATCGCAGTTTTAGCGGCAATCCCGATACGTACTTCACAAGACCACAACCACATTAAGAAAAATATACATTTTATGGGAATTTAAATGCCTTACAAAAAACTATCCGTTACTATAGGCACTTTTTGCATTTTTTTGTCAAAAAGATAATGCTCCAAGTAATATTGCTCACTTTTTCTTATAAACCTTAAACGGTTTATGCCAAACCGTAAATAGGCATCCCCTAGTTGAACATTTCACTTTTTTTATAAGGTCCTTTGTTTTGTAGATATTCAATAATAGTTTTATTTGATTGATTAAAAATATTCATCACTTGATATTATCAAACTCGGGCATTTTTCTAGTAATTGTCTCACATTATCGATAGACACCGTGTATCAACACTAACTTGGAATAGGTTCGGATGAATGTAATAGCAAAATAGTATTTTATAAATTGATGCAGTATAAACAATTTTCACTATCATTATTTCTTTCTTTGAGGAACAAAACTACGAAGAGTATCAACTATTTTGGTATTTATGAAATAGAGTTTTATTATAATTTTTAAACAATTTAGAGATATATTAAATACAGTAATTATGTAATAATATTAGTATAATATTGATTATTAGTAAATAACATAAATTTAATACTTTTAAATGTAGTAGGGTATGTATTTTTAAACATATATATATATATATGTATGGTAAAGCCTGTCTACCATTTCTGGTGTAGGCTTGTTAGTCTTTATCTTTTTTTTCTTTATTTGTCTAGGCTTATACGTTTTCCCTTCGTGTCACTGCGTCGCAAAACTTTCTCCATTCTTTCCTGTTGTTTGCCATCCTGCTAGCTTCACTCATCGTTATTCTTCTTTTTTGCAATATCTTTTCTATTATGTCATTCCAGGTCTTCCCCTTTTCTTTTCTGTCCAGGTCTAGCTTCCCATACCCTTCTCACTTGTCTTTCTTGTCCCATTCTTTTCAGGTGACCCCACCATCCTAACTGCCTCTTCTCTATGTATTCGTGTATCGCCTCCATTCCCAGTTCTTTTCTTATTTGTTCATTCCTGATTCTTTCTCTCTTTGTCACTCCCTTTACTCTCCTCATGTATTTCATTTCTACCGCTTGAACTTTACTTATTTCCTTTTTATCTGCTATCCATGTCTCACATCCAAATGTCAGTATTGGTCTTATTATTGTTTTATATACGTTTATTTTTGTTTTCCTTGTTATTTCTTTTTTTCCCACAATCGTATTGCTGATACTGTAAAACACTTTCATTGCTTTTTCTACCCGACTGTTAATTTCTTCTTCTTGCTTTCCTGAACTAGATATTTCTACTCCCAGATACTTCCATTTCGTCACTTGCTGCAATTTTACCTTATCTACCATGATTTTTATCTTTTGTTGTTCCTCAATTACCATTACTTTTGTTTTCTCTTTACACATCTCCATTCCGTTCTCTCAAAGTGTTTCATACCATTTATTTATGCTTGTCTGCAGCTCTTTTTCGTTAGATGCTATCACCATTATATCGTCCGTAAATGCTCCAATCTTTACTTCAACTCTCTCCATATAATTCCATCCCACTTCAAGTCCTCTAGTTCTTTCTTTCGCTTTCCTTATTATTTTGTCCATGTAGATATTAAATAATGTTGGGCTTAGTCCTCCTCCCTGTCTTAGTCCGTCTTTCGTTTTAAATTTTTTTGATTGTTTTTGACTATCACGCTATTTGAGTTTTCTTCATATATTTTTTTTATTAATGCAATCATTTTCCTGCTTATCTCTTTCTCTGACATCATCTTCCACAATCTATCCCTTCCTACTTTATCAAATGCTTTTTTTAAATCTAAAAAACCCATGTATACATTTTTTTCCCTTTTACTTGTTTTTTCCACTATCTGCTTAATCGTAAATATATGGTCTTGAATTCTTCTTCCTTCCCTAAATCCTGACTGGGATTCGTCCAGAGTTTTCTTAATTTTACTTTTTACTCTCTCGTTTATCATCATTTCCAACACTTTCATGTTTGTATTTAGTAGTGTAATTCTTCTGTAATTATTACAATCTGTCTTATCTCCTTTCTTAAAGATTGGTACTATCAGTGCATGCTGCCATTCTTTCGGTATTATTTGCTCTGTCCATACTTTGCTATATATGTCCAGCATTACCTGCCTTCCTTCTTCCCCCATATATTTTACCATTTCGGTCATTATTGTGTCACTTCCTGGTGCTTTTCCATTCTTCAATTATTTTATGGCCTTTTCCAGTTCCTCCATATTAAATTCCTCTTCATCGTCTTTGCTTTCATTTCTCTCTGTATTGACTACTTCTCTTGTATCGGTCCTCTCTATATTGTCTGACAGCAGCTCTTCAAAGTATTGCTTCCATCTTTCCATTATTTCATCTTCCTGCTTTAATAGTTCTCTTTCTTTGTTATTTATATATGTAGCCCTGTTGGTCTTTCCTTTTCTTATTGTTCTTAGTCTACTATAGAATATTTTTTTCCCCTCTGCAGCTTCGTTTTCTAATTTATTACCGAATTCTGCCCATTCATTTCTTTTCGCCTCTAATACTACTTTCTTCACTATTTTCCTTTCCTCCTTGTAACACTGATACGTTTCTCTAGTTTTTTCTTGTAGATATTCCCTCCACTTTTTCTTTTTTAGTCGCACTCTTCTCTTGATCTCTTCGGTCCACCATGTCGTTTGTTTTATTTTCTTACTTCTTTTTATTTTTCCACACACTTCCGAACTTGTTTGTAGTATCATCTTTTTGAATTCCTCCCAACTCTCTTCCAAACTTAATGCCTTCCATTTCTCATTTCTGCTCTCGATCATCTTCTTCATTTCTTCTCTATATTGCTTTGCCACCTCTCCGTCTTTTAGTCTATACGCTTTTATTTTCTCATATTCTATCTTATCTTCTTTTCTCTCTCTGTTGTCTGATTTTAGTGGTTTCTTTATCTTTGACATAACCATATAATGATAACTTCCCACTTCCGGTCCTCTTGACACTTTTACATCTACTATGTTCTTTCTATTTTCATTTCCTGCTACTATGTAGTCTATTATCGATTTTTAATTTTTGCTGCTCATCTCTAGTATATTTGTGTATATCTTTGTTCTTATAATAAGTATTTGCTATAAACATATTGTTGATTAGGCAAAACTCTATCAATCTTTTTCCATTATCATTTAGTATTGTCTCCCTATTCTGGCCCAATATTCTACTCTCCCCTGGTTTTCCCTTTCCCACTCTACTATTAAAATCTCCTGCAATGTATATTTCGCCTTTTGCTCTTTCTACCGCCTCTGTTAACATTTCCCAGAATTTCTCTTTGTTCTCCTTTTTGTCGTCTTCATTTGGTCCATACACACTTATTATTGTTTTAATGCTCTCGTTATCGTCCTTCACATTTATTGTCAATATCCTCTCTGAACACGCCTCCCATTCTTCTATATTGTGTGCCCATTCCTTTTTTTTCATACATGCGACTCCTTCAGCTGCTCTTTTCTCTGTTTCCACTTCGCTATATATAAATACACTTCCTTTCATCATTTTTTGTAATCCTCGCCCTTTTCTTTCGTTTCCGTTATTGTAAGTATGTCTATTTTATTTTCCAGAAACTCATCTTCTAGTTCTATTTCTTTTCCCTTTATGCTTCGTATATTCCATGTTGCCAATCTCCATATTTCTACATTTTTTCTTCTCATTGTTTTCTGCTCCTTTCCCCACTTCTTTTTCAGTTTTTTGTTTGTGTCTTCTTTTCTTCCCAGCTTCCATAATCTATCCTATTTCTATATTGTTCCTCCTTTCTTTTGTATATTTGGCACTTTTTGCTAGTTGCCATGTGCACCACGTCTTTATCTTTAATTCTTGTACTGTTGGCGCATTTTATCTCATTTTTTTCACAATCTTTCCCTTCGTGTCCTTCTTGTCCACATCTGTAGCATACCTCCGTTGGCTACATGCCCATAGCAGCAGCATTTATAGCAGATCAAGCATTTATAGCAATCAATATCTTCACATATTCCTCTACCTGTTTTACAGTAAAATCTATCAGTAATTTTCCCTTTTTTACCACGTATTTGAACATCTCCTTGTCAGCTTCTACTACCCAGTCCTTTACATATTGTTTACTGTTCCTGAAGGCATTTTTTTTAACTGCTCTTATTACTGTCTTCACCTCTCTAGTCCCCACCATTTTTCTTATTTCTTCATTTTCCCTTATTATTTCATTTACGATTTCTTCTTCACTATACCCTTGCTCAACTTTTTTTATTATAAATAACGGCTTTGTTTCTTTCATTTTCCTCACTGTTATTCCTTTTACTTCCTCCAGTTTCTTCCCTATTTGCTCCTGTTGTAGCTCGTTTCTGCACTTCATCACTACCAATCCACTTTTGTATTTTTTTATTTCCTTTATACCTTCTTCACCTACTTCTTCTATCGTAAGTTTTTCTCGTATTTTTTCCATTACCTTCTCACCTTCTACCGCTTTCACTGTTATTTCTCTTATTTTTTCAGGTGTTTTCCATCCCTTTATCTTTTTTGTATCATTTTCTTTTTTCTTTTCTGTGATAGCCGCATATGTCTTTTTGCTCATATTTTGGGTTATTGTACCTCCCCCTATCAATTCCGTTATTTTTGCTTCCAATTTGTCCATTCTGTTTTCGAATTGTTTCTCTATTTGTTCCAGCCTTTGCTCTACTTTATCTGTTTTTTCTGATTTTTGTCTTTTCTCTGCATTCTCCATGTTTTCATATACTGTGGCGGTCATTTTAACTAATATTTTTTCTATATTCTCTATACTTTTTTCCATTTCTTCTCGAGTTTGTCCTTCTTCTCTTTTATTCCCCTCTTTATATACCCTAATTTCCCTTTGTATCAGTTTGATTTGATTCATTAACTCATCTGATACTCCACTTAATTTTTTCTGACTATCTTCACTTTCTTTTTTCCGCTGAGACATATCTTTCTGTCTTAATTTTATTCTTTTTTCCATGCTATCTTCAACCTCGCTCATCACTACTCCTCTATACGATTTGTTTGCTTTTTCTTGCTCCTCATATTCCTCATCTTCCTCCGTTGATGTTTTTCTTTTTCTATTCTCCACTTTTTCCATTGGTGGAGTTCTTTTGATTTTAGTCGCCACTTTGAATGGATTTTTATCTTCCATTCTTGCGAGATCAATCCTACTTCTATCTATAATTCTATAATAATATTAAATATTTATCTCAGTATAAAATACAAATAAAAGTTGTTTTTGTTTCTTATCTCGATAACACCGTTCCTACTTATCAGGTCTGCTTGTTATTTGAAAGTTGCCCCCGCTTCCTCCGCTCGGAAGGGCACTTTCCTATACTTATCTAAATAACATAACACAGCAACAATTGTTAACATTCAGCTAAATGGAAACAGTTTCCACCGTTCTTTCTACATGTGATTAAATTATGAACTATCTATATGCTTCTTTCGTGCAAATGTTTGAAAGGCTCAAACTAATCCCATTCCGAAGAGGCACAACGCTAAAGGAAAACCGAACACTACGCCAACCAAATCGAACCGAACGCTTTACCAAAGCAACAGAAGCAGAGGATGTCATAAGAAAATTAACGCAAAATTAATAAAGTTAATTTAAGAATGCTTATATCAAGTTTATATATACTTATATATTAAATTGTTGTGTGTTTTTTTCTAACTTATTTTTTAGAAATTTCAATTTTCATTTACTTTTTTATCAGACAATTTTTGAAAATAAGACAAATTTCAATTATTTTATCGAGGTGGTGTACCTGTTTGAACTCCGTTGGGACTTATTAGTACATCCGGACTTTTGCTTATAAAGCAGAATTTACGTGTGAGTCTGTTTTCCGTTTTGACTTCTGTTCTGAAAATTTTTGCGTAATAAGATGCAGGAATGGTTAATAGATACATGTATAAATTATAGATAAGTAAAGAATTATTTACTATTTATGTTGTTTTAAATAATTGTTACTAATTTACTTATTAGAAAAAAAATTGCAAATTAAAAAAAATCTTTTATTTCAATTAAAAAAAAACCCAAAAAAATGAGCAGAAATCAAGCGAAAATAAATAACTAATAGTTTTAAATGACAATTTAAATGCAATTTTTTATTGATGTATGTAGGAATGAATCAGAGTGAGCAATGAAGAAAAAAATTGTCACGGGTAAAAATAAAAGGTCAGATAGATTTTTGAGATGTTCTTATGAATTTGTATTTTATTAATTGTGTTCTGTATTTATGATTGAATAAACTAACTTGAATCTTGTTAATCAATATTCATCTTAAAAAAATTATTTCCCGTCATTAAACAAAGAAGTAATTTTTTAATACATAATTTGGGGGCTCAGCCGGGATATTGGTTATTAAACAAAGCAAGTTTTGTTGAATTAAAGAAATTTGAAATTGTTATTGGATAAATTAGCAGATTGTTTTGAAGCGGAAGATTTGACGACGAAAATTAAGATTTGACGACGACTGAAAATTCAAGGTTAGTACCTAATTGAATTAAAAAGAAAAAATATGAATAGCTTACAAGACATTCCCGCGATTTTATCTAATATCAATACAGCCAAAAGTAGCACAATTAAAGTATTACATAGAGTCATTTTTGAAAATGATTCGGGCAAAAAGAATAGATCAGAATTGAGAAAGCTTAATGGATTTAAATTCACCAAAGATTCAGGCGAGTATAGAGAAAAGATTAAATTTATTGATATCAATTATTCTTTTAATGATTTAATTGCATCAACAGCTGTACTTTCTATTGATTATTCGGGTACCAAAGACGAATTGACTTTGAACATTTTGAATCAATTAATGAATATTGACAATGTTTCAACTGAAATTGATTCAGATGATGAAAAAATGATGATGATGACGATGGCAATAATGATTATAATAAAAATAAAGATGAACGAGGTGCAAGAAAGTTGTGTACTAGTAGATTACCTGTTAGTCTGCGAGACATTGAAGATTTTATAACCAAATTTACTGTGATGACGATTATTCTATCAGAAAATGGCTACAAGATTTTGAAGAAACTGCTTTGATCATGGGATGGAACGATTTTTCTAAGTTTGTGTATGCTAAAAAATCTCTATGTGGTACAGCAAGATTATTTTTACGATTAGAAACTGGAATTACATCATGGTCAAACTTAAAGAAGAAAATTTTAGCAGAATTTGATCAAAAAAATAACAGCGCAGTTATTCACCGAAAATTAAATTCGCCAAAGAAGAAAATAGAGGAATCATTTCAACAATATATCTTGAAAATGAAAGAAATAGCCTCTGATGGACATGTGGAAGAATCCGCTTTAATTGATTATATTATCGCAGGAATTGAAGATGATGAAATTAATAAGTCATTATTATATGGTGCAAATTCTATAAAAGAATTGAAAAATAGGCTTCAGACGTATATGAAATTTAAAACGTGTCAAGTGAAAACTTTACGATGAGATGATAAATCTAAGAAGAAAATTGATAATAAACAATATAACAAGAATAGTGAATATTTTACAAAGGATTTAGATGTTTTAATTGTGGTAATAAAGGTCACTCGTCAGTTGATTGCATGAACAAGAATAAAAGAAAAAAATGTTTTTCATGTAATGAATATGGTCATATTTCAAAAGAATGTAAAAAGAAGTTAGTGAACAATAATGAGAAAGTTGGAAGCAAAGACTCATCATGTTATGTTGTGGATAAACAAAGGTATAAAAATAAAAACAATATGGAAAAAACTATTAAAATTAACGGTGTGTGTCATCAAGCGTCAATGGATACTGGCAGTGATTTAAATGTCTTTTGTTTGGCATCATATCTCAAAATCGGCGCACCAAATTTTCAATAGAAACAAATAACCATTAGAGGAGTTGGTAATAAGAAAATAAAAACGATTGGAAAATTCTCAGCAAATGTTGAAATTGATAACATACAATATGAACTTGAATTTTATATTATACCAGATGAAGAAATTAACATTGATGTAGTCGTTGGAAAACCACTGTTAAATAAAGCGACGTTAATCGCTAATTCAGATGGAATTAAAATTGAAAAAAAATGTTTAATAGACAAATTGGTCGAGCAACATGAAATCGAATTAGAGAAAATTAAAAAGGAACATGATGATGAATTAAAATTGTTAGAAAATACTTGGAGAATTAAAGTAAACGATCTATCCATTAATTCGGAGAAAGTTAAGTAAGAAATGGAAATAGATGCTCAAAAACAAGTTGAAGTACTTATACAGCAACATAGAAAAGACCTAGATTCACAGTGGCAGAATCTAATTCAGCAAAAAGACGAAGCAACGCAACTGGTTGAAGATTTCAAAACGTTAAAAGATCAATTTTACATACAACAAAAATCGCATAGTGCCAGAGAAATTGAATTATTAAAAACGATCGATACATTGAAAAATGAATTACAAAGTAAATTATCAACAGTTGATGATTTACAAAATAATGTTGATACATTAGAAGGTGGAATTCAAGTTTTGAATCAAGAAATTGCACAGCATACAGACGATTTGAATAAAATGAATAGAGAAGCTGGCGTACCACGAGGAAATGGTCAGGTTGAACAGAGTAAATCGTGTGATCATTCCTATATTAACTAAGCTGTATAAAGCTTAGTTAATTGTAGATAGAAAAAATATAGAAATATTGTAGAATATTGTAGAAATAATATAGAATATTGTCTCTCTATTGTAGACATCTACAATAGAGAGTCATTGCTGACGATAACAAGGTCCGGTTTTAGTAATTTCCCCTCAGCCGTTCTAATTCTTGGCTCGACGTCGACCTGCAGCTTCCTCTTTGTGGCAATCTTTTGAATCCTATGTACAACTTCATCGTGCCTCCTGATGCGCTGATGGTGTGTCAGGGGGCACTTTTGAAGCACATGACATAGGGTTTCCGATCTCTGGCATCCGGCCCTACATCTCCTCTCCTCGGGTGGATTCGAGGGAATTCCAATAGTCGGTAGCGTATTGGAACGCAGCTGGATGGCCTTAACATAATCAAGACCCCTCCAAAAAGGTGGGGGGTTTTCAATCCATGAATGGGATGCGTTACAGTTTCCGCCTTGCTTAGTCCCATTACCGGAATACCCAGCATCTAATCTATCTCCCCAGGTCAGTCTCACCTCCTGGGGCGTTGTTCCTGTAGCCAGAGACCATTTGCGTATTTTATTAATGAAGTTGCTCATCCACTCCTGGTTCAGGACGGCGGCCAACACACAGTCCCCGCTGTTCAGCAGACTGCGGATTCTCCTATGAAGCACCATTGGCACATGTGCCGCAAGGGACAAAATTCCCAAACCACCAAACTTGATCGGCAGATGGATGAAAGCGTCTTGTACAATTTTGTTAAGATGACTTATAGATCTTACAGCAATCCTAATAGCTCTGTCGGCGCTCCTGAGCACTTTTAGTTTTATACCAAAGTTCTGGAGCTGAGACAGAGCAATCGGAATTAGATGGCTTCTTATAATATTGATTTTCTGGTGGACTTTAAGGGGGCTCCTAATGATGTTCTTAATATAATCGATCAGTTCGGGATATAGCATTCTCCCCTGCCCAGAAGCCTCGTAACGCTCGCCGAGGTATTTAAACATTTCATTCGGTTGCAGCTGCTTAATTGGACTTCCGTCCATGTAAAAAAGAGGTCTGGTTATTGAGTAGATATGTTTATTAGATCTGTTAGCGTTGACGGAGAGTGCCACACACTTCTTCACATTGAGCGTCATGCCATGCTTCTCTGCCTCATCAGCTGTAATTTTGAGCAATTTAGACATGGCCTTTGGGTTTTCCGTGAACAGCATGAGGTCATCAGCATAGGCTATAGACGAGATCTTGACGTCCGGAGTAATAGAGACACCCAGTCCCTCAGCTTCCAACTTCAAAATTATACGATCGACTACTAGATTAAAGATCGCAGGAGACAACGGGTCTCCCTGCCAAATCCCTCTCTCAATCCGAATGTCATTGGTGGCAGCACCTCCCACGCATACCCTAGTCCTGGCGCCCCTAAGATTGTCCATGACATACGTTCGTAAGATGTTATCCGAAATATAAACACTCAGCACTCGATCCAGGGCGTCATGTGATACAGTGTCAAATGCCTTCCTGAAATCGAGCGCCATTATGTTGTATGGTTTTCTGGCAGCGCGTCGTTGCTTGATAATGGATGGTAGAATGGCTCCATTTGCCAGCACCCCATCTACCCTCCTGAATCCTCTCTGATGTGAGCTTATCGAAATAGCTTCTATTCTTTGAGCTATTATTCTGTGCAACGTTCTTATTATTGCAAAGGACACCGTAATGGGCCTCCAGGAGTCTAAATCACCAGAGGACTGGCCATTCTTCGGGATCAATATCGTTCTCGCCAGGTTTAAACTAGGGGGCGTGACCGCTGTCACGATCATGATGTTGAATAGGAGTGCCAGTTTATAAGCTGGGATTCTCTTCAAATCAGAAGGACGAACGTCGTCCGGTCCGGCAGTGTTGGATTTAAATGCCGCAATAGAGAAAGCAACATCCTCGACCTTAACGGGGGGACAGGTCACATGTCCCGCTAAAGATGGTGGTCGCTCAGAGGACGGAGCAGCACTGGTGTCAGCACCAAATATGGCCCGAAAATACTTTTCGACATCCACGATGTTAGGGTGTTCCTTTGTCAAGTCCTCGTGCTGATCCTTTAATACCGCCTCCGCAGCCCTCTTTTTGTTTCTTTTATACAGCAGCTGCATTTCTCTAAATGCGTTCGCTCTTCTATGTGACCTGTTGTTAGGTCTTTCGGTGTTAGTCTTCCTACGGCCCAGTCTAGGTTCAGATTGTCTTGGTTTTATAGATATCAGGGCCTTAATGTGTTGAAGGTATAGCTCAAGCTTCTCTTCAATGAACTCTCGTTTGTTTCCAAAATTCTGGAACTGTAGTATTTTCAGGAGCTCATCATGAGCTCCTGAAGAGAGTCATAGTTACTCCCGCCGTTTACCCGCGCTTGATTGAATTTCTTCACTTTGACATTCAGAGCACTGGGCAGAAATCACATTGCGTCAACATCACGTTAAGACCATCGCAAGGTCTTAACGCACCATTATTATATGGTGCAAATTCTATAAAAGAATTGAAAAATAGGCTTCAGACGTATATGAAATTTAAAACGTGTCAAGTGAAAACTTTACGATGAGATGATAAATCTAAGAAGAAAATTGATAATAAACAATATAACAAGAATAGTGAATATTTTACAAAGGATTTAGATGTTTTAATTGTGGTAATAAAGGTCACTCGTCAGTTGATTGCATGAACAAGAATAAAAGAAAAAAATGTTTTTCATGTAATGAATATGGTCATATTTCAAAAGAATGTAAAAAGAAGTTAGTGAACAATAATGAGAAAGTTGGAAGCAAAGACTCATCATGTTATGTTGTGGATAAACAAAGGTATAAAAATAAAAACAATATGGAAAAAAACTATTAAAATTAACGGTGTGTGTCATCAAGCGTCAATGGATACTGGCAGTGATTTAAATGTCTTTTGTTTGGCATCATATCTCAAAATCGGCGCACCAAATTTTCAATAGAAACAAATAACCATTAGAGGAGTTGGTAATAAGAAAATAAAAACGATTGGAAAATTCTCAGCAAATGTTGAAATTGATAACATACAATATGAACTTGAATTTTATATTATACCAGATGAAGAAATTAACATTGATGTAGTCGTTGGAAAACCACTGTTAAATAAAGCGACGTTAATCGCTAATTCAGATGGAATTAAAATTGAAAAAAAATGTTTAATAGACAAATTGGTCGAGCAACATGAAATCGAATTAGAGAAAATTAAAAAGGAACATGATGATGAATTAAAATTGTTAGAAAATACTTGGAGAATTAAAGTAAACGATCTATCCATTAATTCGGAGAAAGTTAAGTAAGAAATGGAAATAGATGCTCAAAAACAAGTTGAAGTACTTATACAGCAACATAGAAAAGACCTAGATTCACAGTGGCAGAATCTAATTCAGCAAAAAGACGAAGCAACGCAACTGGTTGAAGATTTCAAAACGTTAGAAGATCAATTTTACATACAACAAAAATCGCATAGTGCCAGAGAAATTGAATTATTAAAAACGATCGATACATTGAAAAATGAATTACAAAGTAAATTATCAACAGTTGATGATTTACAAAATAATGTTGATACATTAGAAGGTGGAATTCAAGTTTTGAATCAAGAAATTGCACAGCATACAGACGATTTGAATAAAATGAATAGAGAAGCTGGCGTACCACGAGGAAATGGTCAGGTTGAACAGAGTAAATCGTGTGATCATTCCTATATTAACTAAGCTGTATAAAGCTTAGTTAATTGTAGATAGAAAAAATATAGAAATATTGTAGAATATTGTAGAAATAATATAGAATATTGTCTCTCTATTGTAGACATCTACAATAGAGAGTCATTGCTGACGATAACAAGGTCCGGTTTTAGTAATTTCCCCTCAGCCGTTCTAATTCTTGGCTCGACGTCGACCTGCAGCTTCCTCTTTGTGGCAATCTTTTGAATCCTATGTACAACTTCATCGTGCCTCCTGATGCGCTGATGGTGTGTCAGGGGGCACTTTTGAAGCACATGACATAGGGTTTCCGATCTCTGGCATCCGGCCCTACATCTCCTCTCCTCGGGTGGATTCGAGGGAATTCCAATAGTCGGTAGCGTATTGGAACGCAGCTGGATGGCCTTAACATAATCAAGACCCCTCCAAAAAGGTGGGGGGTTTTCAATCCATGAATGGGATGCGTTACAGTTTCCGCCTTGCTTAGTCCCATTACCGGAATACCCAGCATCTAATCTATCTCCCCAGGTCAGTCTCACCTCCTGGGGCGTTGTTCCTGTAGCCAGAGACCATTTGCGTATTTTATTAATGAAGTTGCTCATCCACTCCTGGTTCAGGACGGCGGCCAACACACAGTCCCCGCTGTTCAGCAGACTGCGGATTCTCCTATGAAGCACCATTGGCACATGTGCCGCAAGGGACAAAATTCCCAAACCACCAAACTTGATCGGCAGATGGATGAAAGCGTCTTGTACAATTTTGTTAAGATGACTTATAGATCTTACAGCAATCCTAATAGCTCTGTCGGCGCTCCTGAGCACTTTTAGTTTTATACCAAAGTTCTGGAGCTGAGACAGAGCAATCGGAATTAGATGGCTTCTTATAATATTGATTTTCTGGTGGACTTTAAGGGGGCTCCTAATGATGTTCTTAATATAATCGATCAGTTCGGGATATAGCATTCTCCCCTGCCCAGAAGCCTCGTAACGCTCGCCGAGGTATTTAAACATTTCATCCGGTTGCAGCTGCTTAATTGGACTTCCGTCCATGTAAAAAAGAGGTCTGGTTATTGAGTAGATATGTTTATTAGATCTGTTAGCGTTGACGGAGAGTGCCACACACTTCTTCACATTGAGCGTCATGCCATGCTTCTCTGCCTCATCAGCTGTAATTTTGAGCAATTTAGACATGGCCTTTGGGTTTTCCGTGAACAGCATGAGGTCATCAGCATAGGCTATAGACGAGATCTTGACGTCCGGAGTAATAGAGACACCCAGTCCCTCAGCTTCCAACTTCAAAATTATACGATCGACTACTAGATTAAAGATCGCAGGAGACAACGGGTCTCCCTGCCAAATCCCTCTCTCAATCCGAATGTCATTGGTGGCAGCACGTCCCACGCATACCCTAGTCCTGGCGCCCCTAAGATTGTCCATGACATACGTTCGTAAGATGTTATCCGAAATATAAACACTCAGCACTCGATCCAGGGCGTCATGTGATACAGTGTCAAATGCCTTCCTGAAATCGAGCGCCATTATGTTGTATGGTTTTCTGGCAGCGCGTCGTTGCTTGATAATGGATGGTAGAATGGCTCCATTTGCCAGCACCCCATCTACCCTCCTGAATCCTCTCTGATGTGAGCTTATCGAAATAGCTTCTATTCTTTGAGCTATTATTCTGTGCAACGTTCTTATTATTGCAAAGGACACCGTAATGGGCCTCCAGGAGTCTAAATCACCAGAGGACTGGCCATTCTTCGGGATCAGTATCGTTCTCGCCAGGTTTAAACTAGGGGGCGTGACCGCTGTCACGATCATGATGTTGAATAGGAGTGCCAGTTTATAAGCTGGGATTCTCTTCAAATCAGAAGGACGAACGTCGTCCGGTCCGGCAGTGTTGGATTTAAATGCCGCAATAGAGAAAGCAACATCCTCGACCTTAACGGGGGGACAGGTCACATGTCCCGCTAAAGATGGTGGTCGCTCAGAGGACGGAGCAGCACTGGTGTCAGCACCAAATATGGCCCGAAAATACTTTTCGACATCCACGATGTTAGGGTGTTCCTTTGTCAAGTCCTCGTGCTGATCCTTTAATACCGCCTCCGCAGCCCTCTTTTTGTTTCTTTTATACAGCAGCTGCATTTCTCTAAATGCGTTCGCTCTTCTATGTGACCTGTTGTTAGGTCTTTCGGTGTTAGTCTTCCTACGGCCCAGTCTAGGTTCAGATTGTCTTGGTTTTATAGATATCAGGGCCTTAATGTGTTGAAGGTATAGCTCAAGCTTCTCTTCAATGAACTCTCGTTTGTTTTCAAAATTCTGGAACTGTAGTATTTTCAGGAGCTCATCATGAGCTCCTGAAGAGAGTCATAGTTACTCCCGCCGTTTACCCGCGCTTGATTGAATTTCTTCACTTTGACATTCAGAGCACTGGGCAGAAATCACATTGCGTCAACATCACGTTAAGACCATCGCAAGGTCTTAACGCACCATTATTATATGGTGCAAATTCTATAAAAGAATTGAAAAATAGGCTTCAGACGTATATGAAATTTAAAACGTGTCAAGTGAAAACTTTACGATGAGATAATAAATCTAAGAAGAAAATTGATAATAAACAATATAACAAGAATAGTGAATATTTTACAAAGGATTTAGATGTTTTAATTGTGGTAATAAAGGTCACTCGTCAGTTGATTGCATGAACAAGAATAAAAGAAAAAAATGTTTTTCATGTAATGAATATGGTCATATTTCAAAAGAATGTAAAAAGAAGTTAGTGAACAATAATGAGAAAGTTGGAAGCAAAGACTCATCATGTTATGTTGTGGATAAACAAAGGTATAAAAATAAAAACAATATGGAAAAAACTATTAAAATTAACGGTGTGTGTCATCAAGCGTCAATGGATACTGGCAGTGATTTAAATGTCTTTTGTTTGGCATCATATCTCAAAATCGGCGCACCAAATTTTCAATAGAAACAAATAACAATTAGAG
Source organism: Platypus cylindrus (assembly GCA_949748235.1). NCBI lineage: Eukaryota > Metazoa > Arthropoda > Insecta > Coleoptera > Curculionidae > Platypus > Platypus cylindrus. Next base: position 51,359,811 of record OX456488.1, on the reverse strand, counting down.
GAGTTGGTAATAAGAAAATAAATATGATTGGAAAATTCGCAGCAAATGTTGAAATTGATAACATACAATATGAACTTGAATTTTATATTATACCAGATGAAGAAATTAACATTGATGTAGTCGTTGGAAAACCACTGTTAAATGAAGCTACGTTAATCGCTAATTCAGATGGAATTAAAATTGAAAAAAAATGTTTAATAGACAAATTGGTCGAGCAACATGAAATCGAATTAGAGAAAATTAAAAAGGAACATGATGATGAATTAAAATTGTTAGAAAATACTTGGAGAAGTAAAGTAAACGATCTATCCATTAATTCGGAGAAAGTTAAGTAAGAAATGGAAATAGATGCTCAAAAACAAGTTGAAGTACTTATACAGCAACATAGAAAAGACCTAGATTCACAGTGGCAGAATCTAATTCAGCAAAAAGACGAAGCAACGCAACTGGTTGAAGATTTCAAAACGTTAGAAGATCAATTTTACATACAACAAAAATCGCATAGTGCCAGAGAAATTGAATTATTAAAAACGATCGATACATTGAAAAATGAATTACAAAGTAAATTATCAACAGTTGATGATTTACAAAATAATGTTGATACATTAGAAGGTGGAATTCAAGTTTTGAATCAAGAAATTGCACAGCATACAGACGATTTGAATAAAATGAATAGAGAAGCTGGCGTACCACGAGGAAATGGTCAGGTTGAACAGAGTAAATCGTGTGATCATTCCTATATTAACTAAGCTGTATACAGCTTAGTTAATTGTAGATAGAAAAAATATAGAAATATTGTAGAATATTGTAGAAATAATATAGAATATTGTCTCTCTATTGTAGACATCTACAATAGAGAGTCATTGCTGACGATAACAAGGTCCGGTTTTAGTAATTTCCCCTCAGCCGTTCTAATTCTTGGCTCGACGTCGACCTGCAGCTTCCTCTTTGTGGCAATCTTTTGAATCCTATGTACAACTTCATCGTGCCTCCTGATGCGCTGATGGTGTGTCAGGGGGCACTTTTGAAGCACATGACATAGGGTTTCCGATCTCTGGCATCCGGCCCTACATCTCCTCTCCTCGGGTGGATTCGAGGGAATTCCAATAGTCGGTAGCGTATTGGAACGCAGCTGGATGGCCTTAACATAATCAAGACCCCTCCAAAAAGGTGGGGGGTTTTCAATCCATGAATGGGATGCGTTACAGTTTCCGCCTTGCTTAGTCCCATTACCGGAATACCCAGCATCTAATCTATCTCCCCAGGTCAGTCTCACCTCCTGGGGCGTTGTTCCTGTAGCCAGAGACCATTTGCGTATTTTATTAATGAAGTTGCTCATCCACTCCTGGTTCAGGACGGCGGCCAACACACAGTCCCCGCTGTTCAGCAGACTGCGGATTCTCCTATGAAGCACCATTGGCACATGTGCCGCAAGGGACAAAATTCCCAAACCACCAAACTTGATCGGCGGATGGATGAAAGCGTCTTGTACAATTTTGATAAGATGACTTATAGATCTTACAGCAATCCTAATAGCTCTGTCGGCGCTCCTGAGCACTTTTAGTTTTATACCAAAGTTCTGGAGCTTAGACAGAGCAATCGGAATTAGATGGCTTCTTATAATATTGATTTTCTGGTGGACTTTAAGGGGGCTCCTAATGATGTTCTTAATATAATCGATCAGTTCGGGATATAGCATTCTCCCCTGCCCAGAAGCCTCGTAACGCTCGCCGAGGTATTTAAACATTTCATCCGGTTGCAGCTGCTTAATTGGACTTCCGTCCATGTAAAAAAGAGGTCTGGTTATTGAGTAGATATGTTTATTAGATCTGTTAGCGTTGACGGAGAGTGCCACACACTTCTTCACATTGAGCGTCATGCCATGCTTCTCTGCCTCATCAGCTGTAATTTTGAGCAATTTAGACATGGCCTTTGGGTTTTCCGTGAGCAGCATGAGGTCATCAGCATAGGCTATAGACGAGATCTTGACGTCCGGAGTAATAGAGACACCCAGTCCCTCAGCTTCCAACTTCAAAATTATACGATCGACTACTAGATTAAAGATCGCAGGAGACAACGGGTCTCCCTGCCAAATCCCTCTCTCAATCCGAATGTCATTGGTGGCAGCACCTCCCACGCATACCCTAGTCCTGGCGCCCCTAAGATTGTCCATGACATACGTTCGTAAGATGTTATCCGAAATATAAACACTCAGCACTCGATCCAGGGCGTCATGTGATACAGTGTCAAATGCCTTCCTGAAATCGAGCGCCATTATGTTGTATGGTTTTCTGGCAGCGCGTCGTTGCTTGATAATGGATGGTAGAATGGCTCCATTTGCCAGCACCCCATCTACCCTCCTGAATCCTCTCTGATGTGAGCTTATCGGAATAGCTTCTATTCTTTGAGCTATTATTCTGTGCAACGTTCTTATTATTGCAAAGGACACCGTAATGGGCCTCCAGGAGTCTAAATCACCAGAGGACTGGCCATTCTTCGGGATCAATATCGTTCTCGCCAGGTTTAAACTAGGGGGCGTGACCGCTGTCACGATCATGATGTTGAATAGGAGTGCCAGTTTATAAGCTGGGATTCTCTTCAAATCAGAAGGACGAACGTCGTCCGGTCCGGCAGTGTTGGATTTAAATGCCGCAATAGAGAAAGCAACATCCTCGACCTTAACGGGGGGACAGGTCACATGTCCCGCTAAAGATGGTGGTCGCTCAGAGGACGGAGCAGCACTGGTGTCAGCACCAAATATGGCCCGAAAATACTTTTCGACATCCACGATGTTAGGGTGTTCCTTTGTCAAGTCCTCGTGCTGATCCTTTAATACCGCCTCCGCAGCCCTCTTTTTGTTTCTTTTATACAGCAGCTGCATTTCTCTAAATGCGTTCGCTCTTCTATGTGACCTGTTGTTAGGTCTTTCGGTGTTAGTCTTCCTACGGCCCAGTCTAGGTTCAGATTGTCTTGGTTTTATAGATATCAGGGCCTTAATGTGTTGAAGGTATAGCTCAAGCTTCTCTTCAATGAACTCTCGTTTGTTTTCAAAATTCTGGAACTGTAGTATTTTCAGGAGCTCATCATGAGCTCCTGAAGAGAGTCATAGTTACTCCCGCCGTTTACCCGCGCTTGATTGAATTTCTTCACTTTGACATTCAGAGCACTGGGCAGAAATCACATTGCGTCAACATCACGTTAAGACCATCGCAAGGTCTTAACGCACCATTATTATATGGTGCAAATTCTATAAAAGAATTGAAAAATAGGCTTCAGACGTATATGAAATTTAAAACGTGTCAAGTGAAAACTTTACGATGAGATGATAAATCTAAGAAGAAAATTGATAATAAACAATATAACAAGAATAGTGAATATTTTACAAAGGATTTAGATGTTTTAATTGTGGTAATAAAGGTCACTCGTCAGTTGATTGCATGAACAAGAATAAAAGAAAAAAATGTTTTTCATGTAATGAATATGGTCATATTTCAAAAGAATGTAAAAAGAAGTTAGTGAACAATAATGAGAAAGTTGGAAGCAAAGACTCATCATGTTATGTTGTGGATAAACAAAGGTATAAAAATAAAAACAATATGGAAAAAAACTATTAAAATTAACGGTGTGTGTCATCAAGCGTCAATGGATACTGGCAGTGATTTAAATGTCTTTTGTTTGGCATCATATCTCAAAATCGGCGCACCAAATTTTCAATAGAAACAAATAACCATTAGAGGAGTTGGTAATAAGAAAATAAAAACGATTGGAAAATTCTCAGCAAATGTTGAAATTGATAACATACAATATGAACTTGAATTTTATATTATACCAGATGAAGAAATTAACATTGATGTAGTCGTTGGAAAACCACTGTTAAATAAAGCGACGTTAATCGCTAATTCAGATGGAATTAAAATTGAAAAAAAATGTTTAATAGACAAATTGGTCGAGCAACATGAAATCGAATTAGAGAAAATTAAAAAGGAACATGATGATGAATTAAAATTGTTAGAAAATACTTGGAGAATTAAAGTAAACGATCTATCCATTAATTCGGAGAAAGTTAAGTAAGAAATGGAAATAGATGCTCAAAAACAAGTTGAAGTACTTATACAGCAACATAGAAAAGACCTAGATTCACAGTGGCAGAATCTAATTCAGCAAAAAGACGAAGCAACGCAACTGGTTGAAGATTTCAAAACGTTAGAAGATCAATTTTACATACAACAAAAATCGCATAGTGCCAGAGAAATTGAATTATTAAAAACGATCGATACATTGAAAAATGAATTACAAAGTAAATTATCAACAGTTGATGATTTACAAAATAATGTTGATACATTAGAAGGTGGAATTCAAGTTTTGAATCAAGAAATTGCACAGCATACAGACGATTTGAATAAAATGAATAGAGAAGCTGGCGTACCACGAGGAAATGGTCAGGTTGAACAGAGTAAATCGTGTGATCATTCCTATATTAACTAAGCTGTATAAAGCTTAGTTAATTGTAGATAGAAAAAATATAGAAATATTGTAGAATATTGTAGAAATAATATAGAATATTGTCTCTCTATTGTAGACATCTACAATAGAGAGTCATTGCTGACGATAACAAGGTCCGGTTTTAGTAATTTCCCCTCAGCCGTTCTAATTCTTGGCTCGACGTCGACCTGCAGCTTCCTCTTTGTGGCAATCTTTTGAATCCTATGTACAACTTCATCGTGCCTCCTGATGCGCTGATGGTGTGTCAGGGGGCACTTTTGAAGCACATGACATAGGGTTTCCGATCTCTGGCATCCGGCCCTACATCTCCTCTCCTCGGGTGGATTCGAGGGAATTCCAATAGTCGGTAGCGTATTGGAACGCAGCTGGATGGCCTTAACATAATCAAGACCCCTCCAAAAAGGTGGGGGGTTTTCAATCCATGAATGGGATGCGTTACAGTTTCCGCCTTGCTTAGTCCCATTACCGGAATACCCAGCATCTAATCTATCTCCCCAGGTCAGTCTCACCTCCTGGGGCGTTGTTCCTGTAGCCAGAGACCATTTGCGTATTTTATTAATGAAGTTGCTCATCCACTCCTGGTTCAGGACGGCGGCCAACACACAGTCCCCGCTGTTCAGCAGACTGCGGATTCTCCTATGAAGCACCATTGGCACATGTGCCGCAAGGGACAAAATTCCCAAACCACCAAACTTGATCGGCAGATGGATGAAAGCGTCTTGTACAATTTTGTTAAGATGACTTATAGATCTTACAGCAATCCTAATAGCTCTGTCGGCGCTCCTGAGCACTTTTAGTTTTATACCAAAGTTCTGGAGCTGAGACAGAGCAATCGGAATTAGATGGCTTCTTATAATATTGATTTTCTGGTGGACTTTAAGGGGGCTCCTAATGATGTTCTTAATATAATCGATCAGTTCGGGATATAGCATTCTCCCCTGCCCAGAAGCCTCGTAACGCTCGCCGAGGTATTTAAACATTTCATTCGGTTGCAGCTGCTTAATTGGACTTCCGTCCATGTAAAAAAGAGGTCTGGTTATTGAGTAGATATGTTTATTAGATCTGTTAGCGTTGACGGAGAGTGCCACACACTTCTTCACATTGAGCGTCATGCCATGCTTCTCTGCCTCATCAGCTGTAATTTTGAGCAATTTAGACATGGCCTTTGGGTTTTCCGTGAACAGCATGAGGTCATCAGCATAGGCTATAGACGAGATCTTGACGTCCGGAGTAATAGAGACACCCAGTCCCTCAGCTTCCAACTTCAAAATTATACGATCGACTACTAGATTAAAGATCGCAGGAGACAACGGGTCTCCCTGCCAAATCCCTCTCTCAATCCGAATGTCATTGGTGGCAGCACCTCCCACGCATACCCTAGTCCTGGCGCCCCTAAGATTGTCCATGACATACGTTCGTAAGATGTTATCCGAAATATAAACACTCAGCACTCGATCCAGGGCGTCATGTGATACAGTGTCAAATGCCTTCCTGAAATCGAGCGCCATTATGTTGTATGGTTTTCTGGCAGCGCGTCGTTGCTTGATAATGGATGGTAGAATGGCTCCATTTGCCAGCACCCCATCTACCCTCCTGAATCCTCTCTGATGTGAGCTTATCGAAATAGCTTCTATTCTTTGAGCTATTATTCTGTGCAACGTTCTTATTATTGCAAAGGACACCGTAATGGGCCTCCAGGAGTCTAAATCACCAGAGGACTGGCCATTCTTCGGGATCAATATCGTTCTCGCCAGGTTTAAACTAGGGGGCGTGACCGCTGTCACGATCATGATGTTGAATAGGAGTGCCAGTTTATAAGCTGGGATTCTCTTCAAATCAGAAGGACGAACGTCGTCCGGTCCGGCAGTGTTGGATTTAAATGCCGCAATAGAGAAAGCAACATCCTCGACCTTAACGGGGGGACAGGTCACATGTCCCGCTAAAGATGGTGGTCGCTCAGAGGACGGAGCAGCACTGGTGTCAGCACCAAATATGGCCCGAAAATACTTTTCGACATCCACGATGTTAGGGTGTTCCTTTGTCAAGTCCTCGTGCTGATCCTTTAATACCGCCTCCGCAGCCCTCTTTTTGTTTCGTTTATACAGCAGCTGCATTTCTCTAAATGCGTTCGCTCTTCTATGTGACCTGTTGTTAGGTCTTTCGGTGTTAGTCTTCCTACGGCCCAGTCTAGGTTCAGTTTGTCTTGGTTTTATAGATATCAGGGCCTTAATGTGTTGAAGGTATAGCTCAAGCTTCTCTTCAATGAACTCTCGTTTGTTTCCAAAATTCTGGAACTGTAGTATTTTCAGGAGCTCATCATGAGCTCCTGAAGAGAGTCATAGTTACTCCCGCCGTTTACCCGCGCTTGATTGAATTTCTTCACTTTGACATTCAGAGCACTGGGCAGAAATCACATTGCGTCAACATCACGTTAAGACCATCGCAAGGTCTTAACGCACCATTATTATATGGTGCAAATTCTATAAAAGAATTGAAAAATAGGCTTCAGACGTATATGAAATTTAAAACGTGTCAAGTGAAAACTTTACGATGAGATGATAAATCTAAGAAGAAAATTGATAATAAACAATATAACAAGAATAGTGAATATTTTACAAAGGATTTAGATGTTTTAATTGTGGTAATAAAGGTCACTCGTCAGTTGATTGCATGAACAAGAATAAAAGAAAAAAATGTTTTTCATGTAATGAATATGGTCATATTTCAAAAGAATGTAAAAAGAAGTTAGTGAACAATAATGAGAAAGTTGGAAGCAAAGACTCATCATGTTATGTTGTGGATAAACAAAGGTATAAAAATAAAAACAATATGGAAAAAACTATTAAAATTAACGGTGTGTGTCATCAAGCGTCAATGGATACTGGCAGTGATTTAAATGTCTTTTGTTTGGCATCATATCTCAAAATCGGCGCACCAAATTTTCAATAGAAACAAATAACCATTAGAGGAGTTGGTAATAAGAAAATAAAAACGATTGGAAAATTCTCAGCAAATGTTGAAATTGATAACATACAATATGAACTTGAATTTTATATTATACCAGATGAAGAAATTAACATTGATGTAGTCGTTGGAAAACCACTGTTAAATAAAGCGACGTTAATCGCTAATTCAGATGGAATTAAAATTGAAAAAAAATGTTTAATAGACAAATTGGTCGAGCAACATGAAATCGAATTAGAGAAAATTAAAAAGGAACATGATGATGAATTAAAATTGTTAGAAAATACTTGGAGAATTAAAGTAAACGATCTATCCATTAATTCGGAGAAAGTTAAGTAAGAAATGGAAATAGATGCTCAAAAACAAGTTGAAGTACTTATACAGCAACATAGAAAAGACCTAGATTCACAGTGGCAGAATCTAATTCAGCAAAAAGACGAAGCAACGCAACTGGTTGAAGATTTCAAAACGTTAAAAGATCAATTTTACATACAACAAAAATCGCATAGTGCCAGAGAAATTGAATTATTAAAAACGATCGATACATTGAAAAATGAATTACAAAGTAAATTATCAACAGTTGATGATTTACAAAATAATGTTGATACATTAGAAGGTGGAATTCAAGTTTTGAATCAAGAAATTGCACAGCATACAGACGATTTGAATAAAATGAATAGAGAAGCTGGCGTACCACGAGGAAATGGTCAGGTTGAACAGAGTAAATCGTGTGATCATTCCTATATTAACTAAGCTGTATAAAGCTTAGTTAATTGTAGATAGAAAAAATATAGAAATATTGTAGAATATTGTAGAAATAATATAGAATATTGTCTCTCTATTGTAGACATCTACAATAGAGAGTCATTGCTGACGATAACAAGGTCCGGTTTTAGTAATTTCCCCTCAGCCGTTCTAATTCTTGGCTCGACGTCGACCTGCAGCTTCCTCTTTGTGGCAATCTTTTGAATCCTATGTACAACTTCATCGTGCCTCCTGATGCGCTGATGGTGTGTCAGGGGGCACTTTTGAAGCACATGACATAGGGTTTCCGATCTCTGGCATCCGGCCCTACATCTCCTCTCCTCGGGTGGATTCGAGGGAATTCCAATAGTCGGTAGCGTATTGGAACGCAGCTGGATGGCCTTAACATAATCAAGACCCCTCCAAAAAGGTGGGGGGTTTTCAATCCATGAATGGGATGCGTTACAGTTTCCGCCTTGCTTAGTCCCATTACCGGAATACCCAGCATCTAATCTATCTCCCCAGGTCAGTCTCACCTCCTGGGGCGTTGTTCCTGTAGCCAGAGACCATTTGCGTATTTTATTAATGAAGTTGCTCATCCACTCCTGGTTCAGGACGGCGGCCAACACACAGTCCCCGCTGTTCAGCAGACTGCGGATTCTCCTATGAAGCACCATTGGCACATGTGCCGCAAGGGACAAAATTCCCAAACCACCAAACTTGATCGGCAGATGGATGAAAGCGTCTTGTACAATTTTGTTAAGATGACTTATAGATCTTACAGCAATCCTAATAGCTCTGTCGGCGCTCCTGAGCACTTTTAGTTTTATACCAAAGTTCTGGAGCTGAGACAGAGCAATCGGAATTAGATGGCTTCTTATAATATTGATTTTCTGGTGGACTTTAAGGGGGCTCCTAATGATGTTCTTAATATAATCGATCAGTTCGGGATATAGCATTCTCCCCTGCCCAGAAGCCTCGTAACGCTCGCCGAGGTATTTAAACATTTCATTCGGTTGCAGCTGCTTAATTGGACTTCCGTCCATGTAAAAAAGAGGTCTGGTTATTGAGTAGATATGTTTATTAGATCTGTTAGCGTTGACGGAGAGTGCCACACACTTCTTCACATTGAGCGTCATGCCATGCTTCTCTGCCTCATCAGCTGTAATTTTGAGCAATTTAGACATGGCCTTTGGGTTTTCCGTGAACAGCATGAGGTCATCAGCATAGGCTATAGACGAGATCTTGACGTCCGGAGTAATAGAGACACCCAGTCCCTCAGCTTCCAACTTCAAAATTATACGATCGACTACTAGATTAAAGATCGCAGGAGACAACGGGTCTCCCTGCCAAATCCCTCTCTCAATCCGAATGTCATTGGTGGCAGCACCTCCCACGCATACCCTAGTCCTGGCGCCCCTAAGATTGTCCATGACATACGTTCGTAAGATGTTATCCGAAATATAAACACTCAGCACTCGATCCAGGGCGTCATGTGATACAGTGTCAAATGCCTTCCTGAAATCGAGCGCCATTATGTTGTATGGTTTTCTGGCAGCGCGTCGTTGCTTGATAATGGATGGTAGAATGGCTCCATTTGCCAGCACCCCATCTACCCTCCTGAATCCTCTCTGATGTGAGCTTATCGAAATAGCTTCTATTCTTTGAGCTATTATTCTGTGCAACGTTCTTATTATTGCAAAGGACACCGTAATGGGCCTCCAGGAGTCTAAATCACCAGAGGACTGGCCATTCTTCGGGATCAATATCGTTCTCGCCAGGTTTAAACTAGGGGGCGTGACCGCTGTCACGATCATGATGTTGAATAGGAGTGCCAGTTTATAAGCTGGGATTCTCTTCAAATCAGAAGGACGAACGTCGTCCGGTCCGGCAGTGTTGGATTTAAATGCCGCAATAGAGAAAGCAACATCCTCGACCTTAACGGGGGGACAGGTCACATGTCCCGCTAAAGATGGTGGTCGCTCAGAGGACGGAGCAGCACTGGTGTCAGCACCAAATATGGCCCGAAAATACTTTTCGACATCCACGATGTTAGGGTGTTCCTTTGTCAAGTCCTCGTGCTGATCCTTTAATACCGCCTCCGCAGCCCTCTTTTTGTTTCGTTTATACAGCAGCTGCATTTCTCTAAATGCGTTCGCTCTTCTATGTGACCTGTTGTTAGGTCTTTCGGTGTTAGTCTTCCTACGGCCCAGTCTAGGTTCAGTTTGTCTTGGTTTTATAGATATCAGGGCCTTAATGTGTTGAAGGTATAGCTCAAGCTTCTCTTCAATGAACTCTCGTTTGTTTCCAAAATTCTGGAACTGTAGTATTTTCAGGAGCTCATCATGAGCTCCTGAAGAGAGTCATAGTTACTCCCGCCGTTTACCCGCGCTTGATTGAATTTCTTCACTTTGACATTCAGAGCACTGGGCAGAAATCACATTGCGTCAACATCACGTTAAGACCATCGCAAGGTCTTAACGCACCATTATTATATGGTGCAAATTCTATAAAAGAATTGAAAAATAGGCTTCAGACGTATATGAAATTTAAAACGTGTCAAGTGAAAACTTTACGATGAGATGATAAATCTAAGAAGAAAATTGATAATAAACAATATAACAAGAATAGTGAATATTTTACAAAGGATTTAGATGTTTTAATTGTGGTAATAAAGGTCACTCGTCAGTTGATTGCATGAACAAGAATAAAAGAAAAAAATGTTTTTCATGTAATGAATATGGTCATATTTCAAAAGAATGTAAAAAGAAGTTAGTGAACAATAATGAGAAAGTTGGAAGCAAAGACTCATCATGTTATGTTGTGGATAAACAAAGGTATAAAAATAAAAACAATATGGAAAAAACTATTAAAATTAACGGTGTGTGTCATCAAGCGTCAATGGATACTGGCAGTGATTTAAATGTCTTTTGTTTGGCATCATATCTCAAAATCGGCGCACCAAATTTTCAATAGAAACAAATAACCATTAGAGGAGTTGGTAATAAGAAAATAAAAACGATTGGAAAATTCTCAGCAAATGTTGAAATTGATAACATACAATATGAACTTGAATTTTATATTATACCAGATGAAGAAATTAACATTGATGTAGTCGTTGGAAAACCACTGTTAAATAAAGCGACGTTAATCGCTAATTCAGATGGAATTAAAATTGAAAAAAAATGTTTAATAGACAAATTGGTCGAGCAACATGAAATCGAATTAGAGAAAATTAAAAAGGAACATGATGATGAATTAAAATTGTTAGAAAATACTTGGAGAATTAAAGTAAACGATCTATCCATTAATTCGGAGAAAGTTAAGTAAGAAATGGAAATAGATGCTCAAAAACAAGTTGAAGTACTTATACAGCAACATAGAAAAGACCTAGATTCACAGTGGCAGAATCTAATTCAGCAAAAAGACGAAGCAACGCAACTGGTTGAAGATTTCAAAACGTTAAAAGATCAATTTTACATACAACAAAAATCGCATAGTGCCAGAGAAATTGAATTATTAAAAACGATCGATACATTGAAAAATGAATTACAAAGTAAATTATCAACAGTTGATGATTTACAAAATAATGTTGATACATTAGAAGGTGGAATTCAAGTTTTGAATCAAGAAATTGCACAGCATACAGACGATTTGAATAAAATGAATAGAGAAGCTGGCGTACCACGAGGAAATGGTCAGGTTGAACAGAGTAAATCGTGTGATCATTCCTATATTAACTAAGCTGTATAAAGCTTAGTTAATTGTAGATAGAAAAAATATAGAAATATTGTAGAATATTGTAGAAATAATATAGAATATTGTCTCTCTATTGTAGACATCTACAATAGAGAGTCATTGCTGACGATAACAAGGTCCGGTTTTAGTAATTTCCCCTCAGCCGTTCTAATTCTTGGCTCGACGTCGACCTGCAGCTTCCTCTTTGTGGCAATCTTTTGAATCCTATGTACAACTTCATCGTGCCTCCTGATGCGCTGATGGTGTGTCAGGGGGCACTTTTGAAGCACATGACATAGGGTTTCCGATCTCTGGCATCCGGCCCTACATCTCCTCGCCTCGGGTGGATTCGAGGGAATTCCAATAGTCGGTAGCGTATTGGAACGCAGCTGGATGGCCTTAACATAATCAAGACCCCTCCAAAAAGGTGGGGGGTTTTCAATCCATGAATGGGATGCGTTACAGTTTCCGCCTTGCTTAGTCCCATTACCGGAATACCCAGCATCTAATCTATCTCCCCAGGTCAGTCTCACCTCCTGGGGCGTTGTTCCTGTAGCCAGAGACCATTTGCGTATTTTATTAATGAAGTTGCTCATCCACTCCTGGTTCAGGACGGCGGCCAACACACAGTCCCCGCTGTTCAGCAGACTGCGGATTCTCCTATGAAGCACCATTGGCACATGTGCCGCAAGGGACAAAATTCCCAAACCACCAAACTTGATCGGCAGATGGATGAAAGCGTCTTGTACAATTTTGTTAAGATGACTTATAGATCTTACAGCAATCCTAATAGCTCTGTCGGCGCTCCTGAGCACTTTTAGTTTTATACCAAAGTTCTGGAGCTGAGACAGAGCAATCGGAATTAGATGGCTTCTTATAATATTGATTTTCTGGTGGACTTTAAGGGGGCTCCTAATGATGTTCTTAATATAATCGATCAGTTCGGGATATAGCATTCTCCCCTGCCCAGAAGCCTCGTAACGCTCGCCGAGGTATTTAAACATTTCATTCGGTTGCAGCTGCTTAATTGGACTTCCGTCCATGTAAAAAAGAGGTCTGGTTATTGAGTAGATATGTTTATTAGATCTGTTAGCGTTGACGGAGAGTGCCACACACTTCTTCACATTGAGCGTCATGCCATGCTTCTCTGCCTCATCAGCTGTAATTTTGAGCAATTTAGACATGGCCTTTGGGTTTTCCGTGAACAGCATGAGGTCATCAGCATAGGCTATAGACGAGATCTTGACGTCCGGAGTAATAGAGACACCCAGTCCCTCAGCTTCCAACTTCAAAATTATACGATCGACTACTAGATTAAAGATCGCAGGAGACAACGGGTCTCCCTGCCAAATCCCTCTCTCAATCCGAATGTCATTGGTGGCAGCACCTCCCACGCATACCCTAGTCCTGGCGCCCCTAAGATTGTCCATGACATACGTTCGTAAGATGTTATCCGAAATATAAACACTCAGCACTCGATCCAGGGCGTCATGTGATACAGTGTCAAATGCCTTCCTGAAATCGAGCGCCATTATGTTGTATGGTTTTCTGGCAGCGCGTCGTTGCTTGATAATGGATGGTAGAATGGCTCCATTTGCCAGCACCCCATCTACCCTCCTGAATCCTCTCTGATGTGAGCTTATCGAAATAGCTTCTATTCTTTGAGCTATTATTCTGTGCAACGTTCTTATTATTGCAAAGGACACCGTAATGGGCCTCCAGGAGTCTAAATCACCAGAGGACTGGCCATTCTTCGGGATCAATATCGTTCTCGCCAGGTTTAAACTAGGGGGCGTGACCGCTGTCACGATCATGATGTTGAATAGGAGTGCCAGTTTATAAGCTGGGATTCTCTTCAAATCAGAAGGACGAACGTCGTCCGGTCCGGCAGTGTTGGATTTAAATGCCGCAATAGAGAAAGCAACATCCTCGACCTTAACGGGGGGACAGGTCACATGTCCCGCTAAAGATGGTGGTCGCTCAGAGGACGGAGCAGCACTGGTGTCAGCACCAAATATGGCCCGAAAATACTTTTCGACATCCACGATGTTAGGGTGTTCCTTTGTCAAGTCCTCGTGCTGATCCTTTAATACCGCCTCCGCAGCCCTCTTTTTGTTTCGTTTATACAGCAGCTGCATTTCTCTAAATGCGTTCGCTCTTCTATGTGACCTGTTGTTAGGTCTTTCGGTGTTAGTCTTCCTACGGCCCAGTCTAGGTTCAGTTTGTCTTGGTTTTATAGATATCAGGGCCTTAATGTGTTGAAGGTATAGCTCAAGCTTCTCTTCAATGAACTCTCGTTTGTTTCCAAAATTCTGGAACTGTAGTATTTTCAGGAGCTCATCATGAGCTCCTGAAGAGAGTCATAGTTACTCCCGCCGTTTACCCGCGCTTGATTGAATTTCTTCACTTTGACATTCAGAGCACTGGGCAGAAATCACATTGCGTCAACATCACGTTAAGACCATCGCAAGGTCTTAACGCACCATTATTATATGGTGCAAATTCTATAAAAGAATTGAAAAATAGGCTTCAGACGTATATGAAATTTAAAACGTGTCAAGTGAAAACTTTACGATGAGATGATAAATCTAAGAAGAAAATTGATAATAAACAATATAACAAGAATAGTGAATATTTTACAAAGGATTTAGATGTTTTAATTGTGGTAATAAAGGTCACTCGTCAGTTGATTGCATGAACAAGAATAAAAGAAAAAAATGTTTTTCATGTAATGAATATGGTCATATTTCAAAAGAATGTAAAAAGAAGTTAGTGAACAATAATGAGAAAGTTGGAAGCAAAGACTCATCATGTTATGTTGTGGATAAACAAAGGTATAAAAATAAAAACAATATGGAAAAAACTATTAAAATTAACGGTGTGTGTCATCAAGCGTCAATGGATACTGGCAGTGATTTAAATGTCTTTTGTTTGGCATCATATCTCAAAATCGGCGCACCAAATTTTCAATAGAAACAAATAACCATTAGAGGAGTTGGTAATAAGAAAATAAAAACGATTGGAAAATTCTCAGCAAATGTTGAAATTGATAACATACAATATGAACTTGAATTTTATATTATACCAGATGAAGAAATTAACATTGATGTAGTCGTTGGAAAACCACTGTTAAATAAAGCGACGTTAATCGCTAATTCAGATGGAATTAAAATTGAAAAAAAATGTTTAATAGACAAATTGGTCGAGCAACATGAAATCGAATTAGAGAAAATTAAAAAGGAACATGATGATGAATTAAAATTGTTAGAAAATACTTGGAGAATTAAAGTAAACGATCTATCCATTAATTCGGAGAAAGTTAAGTAAGAAATGGAAATAGATGCTCAAAAACAAGTTGAAGTACTTATACAGCAACATAGAAAAGACCTAGATTCACAGTGGCAGAATCTAATTCAGCAAAAAGACGAAGCAACGCAACTGGTTGAAGATTTCAAAACGTTAAAAGATCAATTTTACATACAACAAAAATCGCATAGTGCCAGAGAAATTGAATTATTAAAAACGATCGATACATTGAAAAATGAATTACAAAGTAAATTATCAACAGTTGATGATTTACAAAATAATGTTGATACATTAGAAGGTGGAATTCAAGTTTTGAATCAAGAAATTGCACAGCATACAGACGATTTGAATAAAATGAATAGAGAAGCTGGCGTACCACGAGGAAATGGTCAGGTTGAACAGAGTAAATCGTGTGATCATTCCTATATTAACTAAGCTGTATAAAGCTTAGTTAATTGTAGATAGAAAAAATATAGAAATATTGTAGAATATTGTAGAAATAATATAGAATATTGTCTCTCTATTGTAGACATCTACAATAGAGAGTCATTGCTGACGATAACAAGGTCCGGTTTTAGTAATTTCCCCTCAGCCGTTCTAATTCTTGGCTCGACGTCGACCTGCAGCTTCCTCTTTGTGGCAATCTTTTGAATCCTATGTACAACTTCATCGTGCCTCCTGATGCGCTGATGGTGTGTCAGGGGGCACTTTTGAAGCACATGACATAGGGTTTCCGATCTCTGGCATCCGGCCCTACATCTCCTCTCCTCGGGTGGATTCGAGGGAATTCCAATAGTCGGTAGCGTATTGGAACGCAGCTGGATGGCCTTAACATAATCAAGACCCCTCCAAAAAGGTGGGGGGTTTTCAATCCATGAATGGGATGCGTTACAGTTTCCGCCTTGCTTAGTCCCATTACCGGAATACCCAGCATCTAATCTATCTCCCCAGGTCAGTCTCACCTCCTGGGGCGTTGTTCCTGTAGCCAGAGACCATTTGCGTATTTTATTAATGAAGTTGCTCATCCACTCCTGGTTCAGGACGGCGGCCAACACACAGTCCCCGCTGTTCAGCAGACTGCGGATTCTCCTATGAAGCACCATTGGCACATGTGCCGCAAGGGACAAAATTCCCAAACCACCAAACTTGATCGGCAGATGGATGAAAGCGTCTTGTACAATTTTGTTAAGATGACTTATAGATCTTACAGCAATCCTAATAGCTCTGTCGGCGCTCCTGAGCACTTTTAGTTTTATACCAAAGTTCTGGAGCTGAGACAGAGCAATCGGAATTAGATGGCTTCTTATAATATTGATTTTCTGGTGGACTTTAAGGGGGCTCCTAATGATGTTCTTAATATAATCGATCAGTTCGGGATATAGCATTCTCCCCTGCCCAGAAGCCTCGTAACGCTCGCCGAGGTATTTAAACATTTCATCCGGTTGCAGCTGCTTAATTGGACTTCCGTCCATGTAAAAAAGAGGTCTGGTTATTGAGTAGATATGTTTATTAGATCTGTTAGCGTTGACGGAGAGTGCCACACACTTCTTCACATTGAGCGTCATGCCATGCTTCTCTGCCTCATCAGCTGTAATTTTGAGCAATTTAGACATGGCCTTTGGGTTTTCCGTGAACAGCATGAGGTCATCAGCATAGGCTATAGACGAGATCTTGACGTCCGGAGTAATAGAGACACCCAGTCCCTCAGCTTCCAACTTCAAAATTATACGATCGACTACTAGATTAAAGATCGCAGGAGACAACGGGTCTCCCTGCCAAATCCCTCTCTCAATCCGAATGTCATTGGTGGCAGCACCTCCCACGCATACCCTAGTCCTGGCGCCCCTAAGATTGTCCATGACATACGTTCGTAAGATGTTATCCGAAATATAAACACTCAGCACTCGATCCAGGGCGTCATGTGATACAGTGTCAAATGCCTTCCTGAAATCGAGCGCCATTATGTTGTATGGTTTTCTGGCAGCGCGTCGTTGCTTGATAATGGATGGTAGAATGGCTCCATTTGCCAGCACCCCATCTACCCTCCTGAATCCTCTCTGATGTGAGCTTATCGAAATAGCTTCTATTCTTTGAGCTATTATTCTGTGCAACGTTCTTATTATTGCAAAGGACACCGTAATGGGCCTCCAGGAGTCTAAATCACCAGAGGACTGGCCATTCTTCGGGATCAATATCGTTCTCGCCAGGTTTAAACTAGGGGGCGTGACCGCTGTCACGATCATGATGTTGAATAGGAGTGCCAGTTTATAAGCTGGGATTCTCTTCAAATCAGAAGGACGAACGTCGTCCGGTCCGGCAGTGTTGGATTTAAATGCCGCAATAGAGAAAGCAACATCCTCGACCTTAACGGGGGGACAGGTCACATGTCCCGCTAAAGATGGTGGTCGCTCAGAGGACGGAGCAGCACTGGTGTCAGCACCAAATATGGCCCGAAAATACTTTTCGACATCCACGATGTTAGGGTGTTCCTTTGTCAAGTCCTCGTGCTGATCCTTTAATACCGCCTCCGCAGCCCTCTTTTTGTTTCTTTTATACAGCAGCTGCATTTCTCTAAATGCGTTCGCTCTTCTATGTGACCTGTTGTTAGGTCTTTCGGTGTTAGTCTTCCTACGGCCCAGTCTAGGTTCAGATTGTCTTGGTTTTATAGATATCAGGGCCTTAATGTGTTGAAGGTATAGCTCAAGCTTCTCTTCAATGAACTCTCGTTTGTTTCCAAAATTCTGGAACTGTAGTATTTTCAGGAGCTCATCATGAGCTCCTGAAGAGAGTCATAGTTACTCCCGCCGTTTACCCGCGCTTGATTGAATTTCTTCACTTTGACATTCAGAGCACTGGGCAGAAATCACATTGCGTCAACATCACGTTAAGACCATCGCAAGGTCTTAACGCACCATTATTATATGGTGCAAATTCTATAAAAGAATTGAAAAATAGGCTTCAGACGTATATGAAATTTAAAACGTGTCAAGTGAAAACTTTACGATGAGATGATAAATCTAAGAAGAAAATTGATAATAAACAATATAACAAGAATAGTGAATATTTTACAAAGGATTTAGATGTTTTAATTGTGGTAATAAAGGTCACTCGTCAGTTGATTGCATGAACAAGAATAAAAGAAAAAAATGTTTTTCATGTAATGAATATGGTCATATTTCAAAAGAATGTAAAAAGAAGTTAGTGAACAATAATGAGAAAGTTGGAAGCAAAGACTCATCATGTTATGTTGTGGATAAACAAAGGTATAAAAATAAAAACAATATGGAAAAAAACTATTAAAATTAACGGTGTGTGTCATCAAGCGTCAATGGATACTGGCAGTGATTTAAATGTCTTTTGTTTGGCATCATATCTCAAAATCGGCGCACCAAATTTTCAATAGAAACAAATAACCATTAGAGGAGTTGGTAATAAGAAAATAAAAACGATTGGAAAATTCTCAGCAAATGTTGAAATTGATAACATACAATATGAACTTGAATTTTATATTATACCAGATGAAGAAATTAACATTGATGTAGTCGTTGGAAAACCACTGTTAAATAAAGCGACGTTAATCGCTAATTCAGATGGAATTAAAATTGAAAAAAAATGTTTAATAGACAAATTGGTCGAGCAACATGAAATCGAATTAGAGAAAATTAAAAAGGAACATGATGATGAATTAAAATTGTTAGAAAATACTTGGAGAATTAAAGTAAACGATCTATCCATTAATTCGGAGAAAGTTAAGTAAGAAATGGAAATAGATGCTCAAAAACAAGTTGAAGTACTTATACAGCAACATAGAAAAGACCTAGATTCACAGTGGCAGAATCTAATTCAGCAAAAAGACGAAGCAACGCAACTGGTTGAAGATTTCAAAACGTTAGAAGATCAATTTTACATACAACAAAAATCGCATAGTGCCAGAGAAATTGAATTATTAAAAACGATCGATACATTGAAAAATGAATTACAAAGTAAATTATCAACAGTTGATGATTTACAAAATAATGTTGATACATTAGAAGGTGGAATTCAAGTTTTGAATCAAGAAATTGCACAGCATACAGACGATTTGAATAAAATGAATAGAGAAGCTGGCGTACCACGAGGAAATGGTCAGGTTGAACAGAGTAAATCGTGTGATCATTCCTATATTAACTAAGCTGTATAAAGCTTAGTTAATTGTAGATAGAAAAAATATAGAAATATTGAAGAATATTGTAGAAATAATATAGAATATTGTCTCTCTATTGTAGACATCTACAATAGAGGGTCATTGCTGACGATAACAAGGTCCGGTTTTAGTAATTTCCCCTCAGCCGTTCTAATTCTTGGCTCGACGTCGACCTGCAGCTTCCTCTTTGTGGCAATCTTTTGAATCCTATGTACAACTTCATCGTGCCTCCTGATGCGCTGATGGTGTGTCAGGGGGCACTTTTGAAGCACATGACATAGGGTTTCCGATCTCTGGCATCCGGCCCTACATCTCCTCTCCTCGGGTGGATTCGAGGGAATTCCAATAGTCGGTAGCGTATTGGAACGCAGCTGGATGGCCTTAACATAATCAAGACCCCTCCAAAAAGGTGGGGGGTTTTCAATCCATGAATGGGATGCGTTACAGTTTCCGCCTTGCTTAGTCCCATTACCGGAATACCCAGCATCTAATCTATCTCCCCAGGTCAGTCTCACCTCCTGGGGCGTTGTTCCTGTAGCCAGAGACCATTTGCGTATTTTATTAATGAAGTTGCTCATCCACTCCTGGTTCAGGACGGCGGCCAACACACAGTCCCCGCTGTTCAGCAGACTGCGGATTCTCCTATGAAGCACCATTGGCACATGTGCCGCAAGGGACAAAATTCCCAAACCACCAAACTTGATCGGCAGATGGATGAAAGCGTCTTGTACAATTTTGTTAAGATGACTTATAGATCTTACAGCAATCCTAATAGCTCTGTCGGCGCTCCTGAGCACTTTTAGTTTTATACCAAAGTTCTGGAGCTGAGACAGAGCAATCGGAATTAGATGGCTTCTTATAATATTGATTTTCTGGTGGACTTTAAGGGGGCTCCTAATGATGTTCTTAATATAATCGATCAGTTCGGGATATAGCATTCTCCCCTGCCCAGAAGCCTCGTAACGCTCGCCGAGGTATTTAAACATTTCATCCGGTTGCAGCTGCTTAATTGGACTTCCGTCCATGTAAAAAAGAGGTCTGGTTATTGAGTAGATATGTTTATTAGATCTGTTAGCGTTGACGGAGAGTGCCACACACTTCTTCACATTGAGCGTCATGCCATGCTTCTCTGCCTCATCAGCTGTAATTTTGAGCAATTTAGACATGGCCTTTGGGTTTTCCGTGAACAGCATGAGGTCATCAGCATAGGCTATAGACGAGATCTTGACGTCCGGAGTAATAGAGACACCCAGTCCCTCAGCTTCCAACTTCAAAATTATACGATCGACTACTAGATTAAAGATCGCAGGAGACAACGGGTCTCCCTGCCAAATCCCTCTCTCAATCCGAATGTCATTGGTGGCAGCACCTCCCACGCATACCCTAGTCCTGGCGCCCCTAAGATTGTCCATGACATACGTTCGTAAGATGTTATCCGAAATATAAACACTCAGCACTCGATCCAGGGCGTCATGTGATACAGTGTCAAATGCCTTCCTGAAATCGAGCGCCATTATGTTGTATGGTTTTCTGGCAGCGCGTCGTTGCTTGATAATGGATGGTAGAATGGCTCCATTTGCCAGCACCCCATCTACCCTCCTGAATCCTCTCTGATGTGAGCTTATCGAAATAGCTTCTATTCTTTGAGCTATTATTCTGTGCAACGTTCTTATTATTGCAAAGGACACCGTAATGGGCCTCCAGGAGTCTAAATCACCAGAGGACTGGCCATTCTTCGGGATCAATATCGTTCTCGCCAGGTTTAAACTAGGGGGCGTGACCGCTGTCACGATCATGATGTTGAATAGGAGTGCCAGTTTATAAGCTGGGATTCTCTTCAAATCAGAAGGACGAACGTCGTCCGGTCCGGCAGTGTTGGATTTAAATGCCGCAATAGAGAAAGCAACATCCTCGACCTTAACGGGGGGACAGGTCACATGTCCCGCTAAAGATGGTGGTCGCTCAGAGGACGGAGCAGCACTGGTGTCAGCACCAAATATGGCCCGAAAATACTTTTCGACATCCACGATGTTAGGGTGTTCCTTTGTCAAGTCCTCGTGCTGATCCTTTAATACCGCCTCCGCAGCCCTCTTTTTGTTTCTTTTATACAGCAGCTGCATTTCTCTAAATGCGTTCGCTCTTCTATGTGACCTGTTGTTAGGTCTTTCGGTGTTAGTCTTCCTACGGCCCAGTCTAGGTTCAGATTGTCTTGGTTTTATAGATATCAGGGCCTTAATGTGTTGAAGGTATAGCTCAAGCTTCTCTTCAATGAACTCTCGTTTGTTTCCAAAATTCTGGAACTGTAGTATTTTCAGGAGCTCATCATGAGCTCCTGAAGAGAGTCATAGTTACTCCCGCCGTTTACCCGCGCTTGATTGAATTTCTTCACTTTGACATTCAGAGCACTGGGCAGAAATCACATTGCGTCAACATCACGTTAAGACCATCGCAAGGTCTTAACGCACCATTATTATATGGTGCAAATTCTATAAAAGAATTGAAAAATAGGCTTCAGACGTATATGAAATTTAAAACGTGTCAAGTGAAAACTTTACGATGAGATGATAAATCTAAGAAGAAAATTGATAATAAACAATATAACAAGAATAGTGAATATTTTACAAAGGATTTAGATGTTTTAATTGTGGTAATAAAGGTCACTCGTCAGTTGATTGCATGAACAAGAATAAAAGAAAAAAATGTTTTTCATGTAATGAATATGGTCATATTTCAAAAGAATGTAAAAAGAAGTTAGTGAACAATAATGAGAAAGTTGGAAGCAAAGACTCATCATGTTATGTTGTGGATAAACAAAGGTATAAAAATAAAAACAATATGGAAAAAACTATTAAAATTAACGGTGTGTGTCATCAAGCGTCAATGGATACTGGCAGTGATTTAAATGTCTTTTGTTTGGCATCATATCTCAAAATCGGCGCACCAAATTTTCAATAGAAACAAATAACCATTAGAGGAGTTGGTAATAAGAAAATAAAAACGATTGGAAAATTCTCAGCAAATGTTGAAATTGATAACATACAATATGAACTTGAATTTTATATTATACCAGATGAAGAAATTAACATTGATGTAGTCGTTGGAAAACCACTGTTAAATAAAGCGACGTTAATCGCTAATTCAGATGGAATTAAAATTGAAAAAAAATGTTTAATAGACAAATTGGTCGAGCAACATGAAATCGAATTAGAGAAAATTAAAAAGGAACATGATGATGAATTAAAATTGTTAGAAAATACTTGGAGAATTAAAGTAAACGATCTATCCATTAATTCGGAGAAAGTTAAGTAAGAAATGGAAATAGATGCTCAAAAACAAGTTGAAGTACTTATACAGCAACATAGAAAAGACCTAGATTCACAGTGGCAGAATCTAATTCAGCAAAAAGACGAAGCAACGCAACTGGTTGAAGATTTCAAAACGTTAAAAGATCAATTTTACATACAACAAAAATCGCATAGTGCCAGAGAAATTGAATTATTAAAAACGATCGATACATTGAAAAATGAATTACAAAGTAAATTATCAACAGTTGATGATTTACAAAATAATGTTGATACATTAGAAGGTGGAATTCAAGTTTTGAATCAAGAAATTGCACAGCATACAGACGATTTGAATAAAATGAATAGAGAAGCTGGCGTACCACGAGGAAATGGTCAGGTTGAACAGAGTAAATCGTGTGATCATTCCTATATTAACTAAGCTGTATAAAGCTTAGTTAATTGTAGATAGAAAAAATATAGAAATATTGTAGAATATTGTAGAAATAATATAGAATATTGTCTCTCTATTGTAGACATCTACAATAGAGAGTCATTGCTGACGATAACAAGGTCCGGTTTTAGTAATTTCCCCTCAGCCGTTCTAATTCTTGGCTCGACGTCGACCTGCAGCTTCCTCTTTGTGGCAATCTTTTGAATCCTATGTACAACTTCATCGTGCCTCCTGATGCGCTGATGGTGTGTCAGGGGGCACTTTTGAAGCACATGACATAGGGTTTCCGATCTCTGGCATCCGGCCCTACATCTCCTCTCCTCGGGTGGATTCGAGGGAATTCCAATAGTCGGTAGCGTATTGGAACGCAGCTGGATGGCCTTAACATAATCAAGACCCCTCCAAAAAGGTGGGGGGTTTTCAATCCATGAATGGGATGCGTTACAGTTTCCGCCTTGCTTAGTCCCATTACCGGAATACCCAGCATCTAATCTATCTCCCCAGGTCAGTCTCACCTCCTGGGGCGTTGTTCCTGTAGCCAGAGACCATTTGCGTATTTTATTAATGAAGTTGCTCATCCACTCCTGGTTCAGGACGGCGGCCAACACACAGTCCCCGCTGTTCAGCAGACTGCGGATTCTCCTATGAAGCACCATTGGCACATGTGCCGCAAGGGACAAAATTCCCAAACCACCAAACTTGATCGGCAGATGGATGAAAGCGTCTTGTACAATTTTGTTAAGATGACTTATAGATCTTACAGCAATCCTAATAGCTCTGTCGGCGCTCCTGAGCACTTTTAGTTTTATACCAAAGTTCTGGAGCTGAGACAGAGCAATCGGAATTAGATGGCTTCTTATAATATTGATTTTCTGGTGGACTTTAAGGGGGCTCCTAATGATGTTCTTAATATAATCGATCAGTTCGGGATATAGCATTCTCCCCTGCCCAGAAGCCTCGTAACGCTCGCCGAGGTATTTAAACATTTCATTCGGTTGCAGCTGCTTAATTGGACTTCCGTCCATGTAAAAAAGAGGTCTGGTTATTGAGTAGATATGTTTATTAGATCTGTTAGCGTTGACGGAGAGTGCCACACACTTCTTCACATTGAGCGTCATGCCATGCTTCTCTGCCTCATCAGCTGTAATTTTGAGCAATTTAGACATGGCCTTTGGGTTTTCCGTGAACAGCATGAGGTCATCAGCATAGGCTATAGACGAGATCTTGACGTCCGGAGTAATAGAGACACCCAGTCCCTCAGCTTCCAACTTCAAAATTATACGATCGACTACTAGATTAAAGATCGCAGGAGACAACGGGTCTCCCTGCCAAATCCCTCTCTCAATCCGAATGTCATTGGTGGCAGCACCTCCCACGCATACCCTAGTCCTGGCGCCCCTAAGATTGTCCATGACATACGTTCGTAAGATGTTATCCGAAATATAAACACTCAGCACTCGATCCAGGGCGTCATGTGATACAGTGTCAAATGCCTTCCTGAAATCGAGCGCCATTATGTTGTATGGTTTTCTGGCAGCGCGTCGTTGCTTGATAATGGATGGTAGAATGGCTCCATTTGCCAGCACCCCATCTACCCTCCTGAATCCTCTCTGATGTGAGCTTATCGAAATAGCTTCTATTCTTTGAGCTATTATTCTGTGCAACGTTCTTATTATTGCAAAGGACACCGTAATGGGCCTCCAGGAGTCTAAATCACCAGAGGACTGGCCATTCTTCGGGATCAATATCGTTCTCGCCAGGTTTAAACTAGGGGGCGTGACCGCTGTCACGATCATGATGTTGAATAGGAGTGCCAGTTTATAAGCTGGGATTCTCTTCAAATCAGAAGGACGAACGTCGTCCGGTCCGGCAGTGTTGGATTTAAATGCCGCAATAGAGAAAGCAACATCCTCGACCTTAACGGGGGGACAGGTCACATGTCCCGCTAAAGATGGTGGTCGCTCAGAGGACGGAGCAGCACTGGTGTCAGCACCAAATATGGCCCGAAAATACTTTTCGACATCCACGATGTTAGGGTGTTCCTTTGTCAAGTCCTCGTGCTGATCCTTTAATACCGCCTCCGCAGCCCTCTTTTTGTTTCTTTTATACAGCAGCTGCATTTCTCTAAATGCGTTCGCTCTTCTATGTGACCTGTTGTTAGGTCTTTCGGTGTTAGTCTTCCTACGGCCCAGTCTAGGTTCAGATTGTCTTGGTTTTATAGATATCAGGGCCTTAATGTGTTGAAGGTATAGCTCAAGCTTCTCTTCAATGAACTCTCGTTTGTTTCCAAAATTCTGGAACTGTAGTATTTTCAGGAGCTCATCATGAGCTCCTGAAGAGAGTCATAGTTACTCCCGCCGTTTACCCGCGCTTGATTGAATTTCTTCACTTTGACATTCAGAGCACTGGGCAGAAATCACATTGCGTCAACATCACGTTAAGACCATCGCAAGGTCTTAACGCACCATTATTATATGGTGCAAATTCTATAAAAGAATTGAAAAATAGGCTTCAGACGTATATGAAATTTAAAACGTGTCAAGTGAAAACTTTACGATGAGATGATAAATCTAAGAAGAAAATTGATAATAAACAATATAACAAGAATAGTGAATATTTTACAAAGGATTTAGATGTTTTAATTGTGGTAATAAAGGTCACTCGTCAGTTGATTGCATGAACAAGAATAAAAGAAAAAAATGTTTTTCATGTAATGAATATGGTCATATTTCAAAAGAATGTAAAAAGAAGTTAGTGAACAATAATGAGAAAGTTGGAAGCAAAGACTCATCATGTTATGTTGTGGATAAACAAAGGTATAAAAATAAAAACAATATGGAAAAAACTATTAAAATTAACGGTGTGTGTCATCAAGCGTCAATGGATACTGGCAGTGATTTAAATGTCTTTTGTTTGGCATCATATCTCAAAATCGGCGCACCAAATTTTCAATAGAAACAAATAACCATTAGAGGAGTTGGTAATAAGAAAATAAAAACGATTGGAAAATTCTCAGCAAATGTTGAAATTGATAACATACAATATGAACTTGAATTTTATATTATACCAGATGAAGAAATTAACATTGATGTAGTCGTTGGAAAACCACTGTTAAATAAAGCGACGTTAATCGCTAATTCAGATGGAATTAAAATTGAAAAAAAATGTTTAATAGACAAATTGGTCGAGCAACATGAAATCGAATTAGAGAAAATTAAAAAGGAACATGATGATGAATTAAAATTGTTAGAAAATACTTGGAGAATTAAAGTAAACGATCTATCCATTAATTCGGAGAAAGTTAAGTAAGAAATGGAAATAGATGCTCAAAAACAAGTTGAAGTACTTATACAGCAACATAGAAAAGACCTAGATTCACAGTGGCAGAATCTAATTCAGCAAAAAGACGAAGCAACGCAACTGGTTGAAGATTTCAAAACGTTAAAAGATCAATTTTACATACAACAAAAATCGCATAGTGCCAGAGAAATTGAATTATTAAAAACGATCGATACATTGAAAAATGAATTACAAAGTAAATTATCAACAGTTGATGATTTACAAAATAATGTTGATACATTAGAAGGTGGAATTCAAGTTTTGAATCAAGAAATTGCACAGCATACAGACGATTTGAATAAAATGAATAGAGAAGCTGGCGTACCACGAGGAAATGGTCAGGTTGAACAGAGTAAATCGTGTGATCATTCCTATATTAACTAAGCTGTATAAAGCTTAGTTAATTGTAGATAGAAAAAATATAGAAATATTGTAGAATATTGTAGAAATAATATAGAATATTGTCTCTCTATTGTAGACATCTACAATAGAGAGTCATTGCTGACGATAACAAGGTCCGGTTTTAGTAATTTCCCCTCAGCCGTTCTAATTCTTGGCTCGACGTCGACCTGCAGCTTCCTCTTTGTGGCAATCTTTTGAATCCTATGTACAACTTCATCGTGCCTCCTGATGCGCTGATGGTGTGTCAGGGGGCACTTTTGAAGCACATGACATAGGGTTTCCGATCTCTGGCATCCGGCCCTACATCTCCTCTCCTCGGGTGGATTCGAGGGAATTCCAATAGTCGGTAGCGTATTGGAACGCAGCTGGATGGCCTTAACATAATCAAGACCCCTCCAAAAAGGTGGGGGGTTTTCAATCCATGAATGGGATGCGTTACAGTTTCCGCCTTGCTTAGTCCCATTACCGGAATACCCAGCATCTAATCTATCTCCCCAGGTCAGTCTCACCTCCTGGGGCGTTGTTCCTGTAGCCAGAGACCATTTGCGTATTTTATTAATGAAGTTGCTCATCCACTCCTGGTTCAGGACGGCGGCCAACACACAGTCCCCGCTGTTCAGCAGACTGCGGATTCTCCTATGAAGCACCATTGGCACATGTGCCGCAAGGGACAAAATTCCCAAACCACCAAACTTGATCGGCAGATGGATGAAAGCGTCTTGTACAATTTTGTTAAGATGACTTATAGATCTTACAGCAATCCTAATAGCTCTGTCGGCGCTCCTGAGCACTTTTAGTTTTATACCAAAGTTCTGGAGCTGAGACAGAGCAATCGGAATTAGATGGCTTCTTATAATATTGATTTTCTGGTGGACTTTAAGGGGGCTCCTAATGATGTTCTTAATATAATCGATCAGTTCGGGATATAGCATTCTCCCCTGCCCAGAAGCCTCGTAACGCTCGCCGAGGTATTTAAACATTTCATTCGGTTGCAGCTGCTTAATTGGACTTCCGTCCATGTAAAAAAGAGGTCTGGTTATTGAGTAGATATGTTTATTAGATCTGTTAGCGTTGACGGAGAGTGCCACACACTTCTTCACATTGAGCGTCATGCCATGCTTCTCTGCCTCATCAGCTGTAATTTTGAGCAATTTAGACATGGCCTTTGGGTTTTCCGTGAACAGCATGAGGTCATCAGCATAGGCTATAGACGAGATCTTGACGTCCGGAGTAATAGAGACACCCAGTCCCTCAGCTTCCAACTTCAAAATTATACGATCGACTACTAGATTAAAGATCGCAGGAGACAACGAGTCTCCCTGCCAAATCCCTCTCTCAATCCGAATGTCATTGGTGGCAGCACCTCCCACGCATACCCTAGTCCTGGCGCCCCTAAGATTGTCCATGACATACGTTCGTAAGATGTTATCCGAAATATAAACACTCAGCACTCGATCCAGGGCGTCATGTGATACAGTGTCAAATGCCTTCCTGAAATCGAGCGCCATTATGTTGTATGGTTTTCTGGCAGCGCGTCGTTGCTTGATAATGGATGGTAGAATGGCTCCATTTGCCAGCACCCCATCTACCCTCCTGAATCCTCTCTGATGTGAGCTTATCGAAATAGCTTCTATTCTTTGAGCTATTATTCTGTGCAACGTTCTTATTATTGCAAAGGACACCGTAATGGGCCTCCAGGAGTCTAAATCACCAGAGGACTGGCCATTCTTCGGGATCAATATCGTTCTCGCCAGGTTTAAACTAGGGGGCGTGACCGCTGTCACGATCATGATGTTGAATAGGAGTGCCAGTTTATAAGCTGGGATTCTCTTCAAATCAGAAGGACGAACGTCGTCCGGTCCGGCAGTGTTGGATTTAAATGCCGCAATAGAGAAAGCAACATCCTCGACCTTAACGGGGGGACAGGTCACATGTCCCGCTAAAGATGGTGGTCGCTCAGAGGACGGAGCAGCACTGGTGTCAGCACCAAATATGGCCCGAAAATACTTTTCGACATCCACGATGTTAGGGTGTTCCTTTGTCAAGTCCTCGTGCTGATCCTTTAATACCGCCTCCGCAGCCCTCTTTTTGTTTCTTTTATACAGCAGCTGCATTTCTCTAAATGCGTTCGCTCTTCTATGTGACCTGTTGTTAGGTCTTTCGGTGTTAGTCTTCCTACGGCCCAGTCTAGGTTCAGATTGTCTTGGTTTTATAGATATCAGGGCCTTAATGTGTTGAAGGTATAGCTCAAGCTTCTCTTCAATGAACTCTCGTTTGTTTCCAAAATTCTGGAACTGTAGTATTTTCAGGAGCTCATCATGAGCTCCTGAAGAGAGTCATAGTTACTCCCGCCGTTTACCCGCGCTTGATTGAATTTCTTCACTTTGACATTCAGAGCACTGGGCAGAAATCACATTGCGTCAACATCACGTTAAGACCATCGCAAGGTCTTAACGCACCATTATTATATGGTGCAAATTCTATAAAAGAATTGAAAAATAGGCTTCAGACGTATATGAAATTTAAAACGTGTCAAGTGAAAACTTTACGATGAGATGATAAATCTAAGAAGAAAATTGATAATAAACAATATAACAAGAATAGTGAATATTTTACAAAGGATTTAGATGTTTTAATTGTGGTAATAAAGGTCACTCGTCAGTTGATTGCATGAACAAGAATAAAAGAAAAAAATGTTTTTCATGTAATGAATATGGTCATATTTCAAAAGAATGTAAAAAGAAGTTAGTGAACAATAATGAGAAAGTTGGAAGCAAAGACTCATCATGTTATGTTGTGGATAAACAAAGGTATAAAAATAAAAACAATATGGAAAAAACTATTAAAATTAACGGTGTGTGTCATCAAGCGTCAATGGATACTGGCAGTGATTTAAATGTCTTTTGTTTGGCATCATATCTCAAAATCGGCGCACCAAATTTTCAATAGAAACAAATAACCATTAGAGGAGTTGGTAATAAGAAAATAAAAACGATTGGAAAATTCTCAGCAAATGTTGAAATTGATAACATACAATATGAACTTGAATTTTATATTATACCAGATGAAGAAATTAACATTGATGTAGTCGTTGGAAAACCACTGTTAAATAAAGCGACGTTAATCGCTAATTCAGATGGAATTAAAATTGAAAAAAAATGTTTAATAGACAAATTGGTCGAGCAACATGAAATCGAATTAGAGAAAATTAAAAAGGAACATGATGATGAATTAAAATTGTTAGAAAATACTTGGAGAATTAAAGTAAACGATCTATCCATTAATTCGGAGAAAGTTAAGTAAGAAATGGAAATAGATGCTCAAAAACAAGTTGAAGTACTTATACAGCAACATAGAAAAGACCTAGATTCACAGTGGCAGAATCTAATTCAGCAAAAAGACGAAGCAACGCAACTGGTTGAAGATTTCAAAACGTTAGAAGATCAATTTTACATACAACAAAAATCGCATAGTGCCAGAGAAATTGAATTATTAAAAACGATCGATACATTAAAAAATGAATTACAAAGTAAATTATCAACAGTTGATGATTTACAAAATAATGTTGATACATTAGAAGGTGGAATTCAAGTTTTGAATCAAGAAATTGCACAGCATACAGACGATTTGAATAAAATGAATAGAGAAGCTGGCGTACCACGAGGAAATGGTCAGGTTGAACAGAGTAAATCGTGTGATCATTCCTATATTAACTAAGCTGTATAAAGCTTAGTTAATTGTAGATAGAAAAAATATAGAAATATTGTAGAATATTGTAGAAATAATATAGAATATTGTCTCTCTATTGTAGACATCTACAATAGAGAGTCATTGCTGACGATAACAAGGTCCGGTTTTAGTAATTTCCCCTCAGCCGTTCTAATTCTTGGCTCGACGTCGACCTGCAGCTTCCTCTTTGTGGCAATCTTTTGAATCCTATGTACAACTTCATCGTGCCTCCTGATGCGCTGATGGTGTGTCAGGGGGCACTTTTGAAGCACATGACATAGGGTTTCCGATCTCTGGCATCCGGCCCTACATCTCCTCTCCTCGGGTGGATTCGAGGGAATTCCAATAGTCGGTAGCGTATTGGAACGCAGCTGGATGGCCTTAACATAATCAAGACCCCTCCAAAAAGGTGGGGGGTTTTCAATCCATGAATGGGATGCGTTACAGTTTCCGCCTTGCTTAGTCCCATTACCGGAATACCCAGCATCTAATCTATCTCCCCAGGTCAGTCTCACCTCCTGGGGCGTTGTTCCTGTAGCCAGAGACCATTTGCGTATTTTATTAATGAAGTTGCTCATCCACTCCTGGTTCAGGACGGCGGCCAACACACAGTCCCCGCTGTTCAGCAGACTGCGGATTCTCCTATGAAGCACCATTGGCACATGTGCCGCAAGGGACAAAATTCCCAAACCACCAAACTTGATCGGCAGATGGATGAAAGCGTCTTGTACAATTTTGTTAAGATGACTTATAGATCTTACAGCAATCCTAATAGCTCTGTCGGCGCTCCTGAGCACTTTTAGTTTTATACCAAAGTTCTGGAGCTGAGACAGAGCAATCGGAATTAGATGGCTTCTTATAATATTGATTTTCTGGTGGACTTTAAGGGGGCTCCTAATGATGTTCTTAATATAATCGATCAGTTCGGGATATAGCATTCTCCCCTGCCCAGAAGCCTCGTAACGCTCGCCGAGGTATTTAAACATTTCATCCGGTTGCAGCTGCTTAATTGGACTTCCGTCCATGTAAAAAAGAGGTCTGGTTATTGAGTAGATATGTTTATTAGATCTGTTAGCGTTGACGGAGAGTGCCACACACTTCTTCACATTGAGCGTCATGCCATGCTTCTCTGCCTCATCAGCTGTAATTTTGAGCAATTTAGACATGGCCTTTGGGTTTTCCGTGAGCAGCATGAGGTCATCAGCATAGGCTATAGACGAGATCTTGACGTCCGGAGTAATAGAGACACCCAGTCCCTCAGCTTCCAACTTCAAAATTATACGATCGACTACTAGATTAAAGATCGCAGGAGACAACGGGTCTCCCTGCCAAATCCCTCTCTCAATCCGAATGTCATTGGTGGCAGCACCTCCCACGCATACCCTAGTCCTGGCGCCCCTAAGATTGTCCATGACATACGTTCGTAAGATGTTATCCGAAATATAAACACTCAGCACTCGATCCAGGGCGTCATGTGATACAGTGTCAAATGCCTTCCTGAAATCGAGCGCCATTATGTTGTATGGTTTTCTGGCAGCGCGTCGTTGCTTGATAATGGATGGTAGAATGGCTCCATTTGCCAGCACCCCATCTACCCTCCTGAATCCTCTCTGATGTGAGCTTATCGAAATAGCTTCTATTCTTTGAGCTATTATTCTGTGCAACGTTCTTATTATTGCAAAGGACACCGTAATGGGCCTCCAGGAGTCTAAATCACCAGAGGACTGGCCATTCTTCGGGATCAATATCGTTCTCGCCAGGTTTAAACTAGGGGGCGTGACCGCTGTCACGATCATGATGTTGAATAGGAGTGCCAGTTTATAAGCTGGGATTCTCTTCAAATCAGAAGGACGAACGTCGTCCGGTCCGGCAGTGTTGGATTTAAATGCCGCAATAGAGAAAGCAACATCCTCGACCTTAACGGGGGGACAGGTCACATGTCCCGCTAAAGATGGTGGTCGCTCAGAGGACGGAGCAGCACTGGTGTCAGCACCAAATATGGCCCGAAAATACTTTTCGACATCCACGATGTTAGGGTGTTCCTTTGTCAAGTCCTCGTGCTGATCCTTTAATACCGCCTCCGCAGCCCTCTTTTTGTTTCTTTTATACAGCAGCTGCATTTCTCTAAATGCGTTCGCTCTTCTATGTGACCTGTTGTTAGGTCTTTCGGTGTTAGTCTTCCTACGGCCCAGTCTAGGTTCAGATTGTCTTGGTTTTATAGATATCAGGGCCTTAATGTGTTGAAGGTATAGCTCAAGCTTCTCTTCAATGAACTCTCGTTTGTTTCCAAAATTCTGGAACTGTAGTATTTTCAGGAGCTCATCATGAGCTCCTGAAGAGAGTCATAGTTACTCCCGCCGTTTACCCGCGCTTGATTGAATTTCTTCACTTTGACATTCAGAGCACTGGGCAGAAATCACATTGCGTCAACATCACGTTAAGACCATCGCAAGGTCTTAACGCACCATTATTATATGGTGCAAATTCTATAAAAGAATTGAAAAATAGGCTTCAGACGTATATGAAATTTAAAACGTGTCAAGTGAAAACTTTACGATGAGATGATAAATCTAAGAAGAAAATTGATAATAAACAATATAACAAGAATAGTGAATATTTTACAAAGGATTTAGATGTTTTAATTGTGGTAATAAAGGTCACTCGTCAGTTGATTGCATGAACAAGAATAAAAGAAAAAAATGTTTTTCATGTAATGAATATGGTCATATTTCAAAAGAATGTAAAAAGAAGTTAGTGAACAATAATGAGAAAGTTGGAAGCAAAGACTCATCATGTTATGTTGTGGATAAACAAAGGTATAAAAATAAAAACAATATGGAAAAAACTATTAAAATTAACGGTGTGTGTCATCAAGCGTCAATGGATACTGGCAGTGATTTAAATGTCTTTTGTTTGGCATCATATCTCAAAATCGGCGCACCAAATTTTCAATAGAAACAAATAACCATTAGAGGAGTTGGTAATAAGAAAATAAAAACGATTGGAAAATTCTCAGCAAATGTTGAAATTGATAACATACAATATGAACTTGAATTTTATATTATACCAGATGAAGAAATTAACATTGATGTAGTCGTTGGAAAACCACTGTTAAATAAAGCGACGTTAATCGCTAATTCAGATGGAATTAAAATTGAAAAAAAATGTTTAATAGACAAATTGGTCGAGCAACATGAAATCGAATTAGAGAAAATTAAAAAGGAACATGATGATGAATTAAAATTGTTAGAAAATACTTGGAGAATTAAAGTAAACGATCTATCCATTAATTCGGAGAAAGTTAAGTAAGAAATGGAAATAGATGCTCAAAAACAAGTTGAAGTACTTATACAGCAACATAGAAAAGACCTAGATTCACAGTGGCAGAATCTAATTCAGCAAAAAGACGAAGCAACGCAACTGGTTGAAGATTTCAAAACGTTAAAAGATCAATTTTACATACAACAAAAATCGCATAGTGCCAGAGAAATTGAATTATTAAAAACGATCGATACATTGAAAAATGAATTACAAAGTAAATTATCAACAGTTGATGATTTACAAAATAATGTTGATACATTAGAAGGTGGAATTCAAGTTTTGAATCAAGAAATTGCACAGCATACAGACGATTTGAATAAAATGAATAGAGAAGCTGGCGTACCACGAGGAAATGGTCAGGTTGAACAGAGTAAATCGTGTGATCATTCCTATATTAACTAAGCTGTATAAAGCTTAGTTAATTGTAGATAGAAAAAATATAGAAATATTGTAGAATATTGTAGAAATAATATAGAATATTGTCTCTCTATTGTAGACATCTACAATAGAGAGTCATTGCTGACGATAACAAGGTCCGGTTTTAGTAATTTCCCCTCAGCCGTTCTAATTCTTGGCTCGACGTCGACCTGCAGCTTCCTCTTTGTGGCAATCTTTTGAATCCTATGTACAACTTCATCGTGCCTCCTGATGCGCTGATGGTGTGTCAGGGGGCACTTTTGAAGCACATGACATAGGGTTTCCGATCTCTGGCATCCGGCCCTACATCTCCTCTCCTCGGGTGGATTCGAGGGAATTCCAATAGTCGGTAGCGTATTGGAACGCAGCTGGATGGCCTTAACATAATCAAGACCCCTCCAAAAAGGTGGGGGGTTTTCAATCCATGAATGGGATGCGTTACAGTTTCCGCCTTGCTTAGTCCCATTACCGGAATACCCAGCATCTAATCTATCTCCCCAGGTCAGTCTCACCTCCTGGGGCGTTGTTCCTGTAGCCAGAGACCATTTGCGTATTTTATTAATGAAGTTGCTCATCCACTCCTGGTTCAGGACGGCGGCCAACACACAGTCCCCGCTGTTCAGCAGACTGCGGATTCTCCTATGAAGCACCATTGGCACATGTGCCGCAAGGGACAAAATTCCCAAACCACCAAACTTGATCGGCAGATGGATGAAAGCGTCTTGTACAATTTTGTTAAGATGACTTATAGATCTTACAGCAATCCTAATAGCTCTGTCGGCGCTCCTGAGCACTTTTAGTTTTATACCAAAGTTCTGGAGCTGAGACAGAGCAATCGGAATTAGATGGCTTCTTATAATATTGATTTTCTGGTGGACTTTAAGGGGGCTCCTAATGATGTTCTTAATATAATCGATCAGTTCGGGATATAGCATTCTCCCCTGCCCAGAAGCCTCGTAACGCTCGCCGAGGTATTTAAACATTTCATCCGGTTGCAGCTGCTTAATTGGACTTCCGTCCATGTAAAAAAGAGGTCTGGTTATTGAGTAGATATGTTTATTAGATCTGTTAGCGTTGACGGAGAGTGCCACACACTTCTTCACATTGAGCGTCATGCCATGCTTCTCTGCCTCATCAGCTGTAATTTTGAGCAATTTAGACATGGCCTTTGGGTTTTCCGTGAGCAGCATGAGGTCATCAGCATAGGCTATAGACGAGATCTTGACGTCCGGAGTAATAGAGACACCCAGTCCCTCAGCTTCCAACTTCAAAATTATACGATCGACTACTAGATTAAAGATCGCAGGAGACAACGGGTCTCCCTGCCAAATCCCTCTCTCAATCCGAATGTCATTGGTGGCAGCACCTCCCACGCATACCCTAGTCCTGGCGCCCCTAAGATTGTCCATGACATACGTTCGTAAGATGTTATCCGAAATATAAACACTCAGCACTCGATCCAGGGCGTCATGTGATACAGTGTCAAATGCCTTCCTGAAATCGAGCGCCATTATGTTGTATGGTTTTCTGGCAGCGCGTCGTTGCTTGATAATGGATGGTAGAATGGCTCCATTTGCCAGCACCCCATCTACCCTCCTGAATCCTCTCTGATGTGAGCTTATCGGAATAGCTTCTATTCTTTGAGCTATTATTCTGTGCAACGTTCTTATTATTGCAAAGGACACCGTAATGGGCCTCCAGGAGTCTAAATCACCAGAGGACTGGCCATTCTTCGGGATCAATATCGTTCTCGCCAGGTTTAAACTAGGGGGCGTGACCGCTGTCACGATCATGATGTTGAATAGGAGTGCCAGTTTATAAGCTGGGATTCTCTTCAAATCAGAAGGACGAACGTCGTCCGGTCCGGCAGTGTTGGATTTAAATGCCGCAATAGAGAAAGCAACATCCTCGACCTTAACGGGGGGACAGGTCACATGTCCCGCTAAAGATGGTGGTCGCTCAGAGGACGGAGCAGCACTGGTGTCAGCACCAAATATGGCCCGAAAATACTTTTCGACATCCACGATGTTAGGGTGTTCCTTTGTCAAGTCCTCGTGCTGATCCTTTAATACCGCCTCCGCAGCCCTCTTTTTGTTTCTTTTATACAGCAGCTGCATTTCTCTAAATGCGTTCGCTCTTCTATGTGACCTGTTGTTAGGTCTTTCGGTGTTAGTCTTCCTACGGCCCAGTCTAGGTTCAGATTGTCTTGGTTTTATAGATATCAGGGCCTTAATGTGTTGAAGGTATAGCTCAAGCTTCTCTTCAATGAACTCTCGTTTGTTTTCAAAATTCTGGAACTGTAGTATTTTCAGGAGCTCATCATGAGCTCCTGAAGAGAGTCATAGTTACTCCCGCCGTTTACCCGCGCTTGATTGAATTTCTTCACTTTGACATTCAGAGCACTGGGCAGAAATCACATTGCGTCAACATCACGTTAAGACCATCGCAAGGTCTTAACGCACCATTATTATATGGTGCAAATTC
Source organism: Platypus cylindrus (assembly GCA_949748235.1). Taxonomy (NCBI): domain Eukaryota; kingdom Metazoa; phylum Arthropoda; class Insecta; order Coleoptera; family Curculionidae; genus Platypus; species Platypus cylindrus. The sequence goes on along the minus strand of OX456488.1, from coordinate 51,322,946 downwards.
TATAAAAGAATTGAAAAATAGGCTTCAGACGTATATGAAATTTAAAACGTGTCAAGTGAAAACTTTACGATGAGATGATAAATCTAAGAAGAAAATTGATAATAAACAATATAACAAGAATAGTGAATATTTTACAAAGGATTTAGATGTTTTAATTGTGGTAATAAAGGTCACTCGTCAGTTGATTGCATGAACAAGAATAAAAGAAAAAAATGTTTTTCATGTAATGAATATGGTCATATTTCAAAAGAATGTAAAAAGAAGTTAGTGAACAATAATGAGAAAGTTGGAAGCAAAGACTCATCATGTTATGTTGTGGATAAACAAAGGTATAAAAATAAAAACAATATGGAAAAAACTATTAAAATTAACGGTGTGTGTCATCAAGCGTCAATGGATACTGGCAGTGATTTAAATGTCTTTTGTTTGGCATCATATCTCAAAATCGGCGCACCAAATTTTCAATAGAAACAAATAACAATTAGAGGAGTTGGTAATAAGAAAATAAATATGATTGGAAAATTCGCAGCAAATGTTGAAATTGATAACATACAATATGAACTTGAATTTTATATTATACCAGATGAAGAAATTAACATTGATGTAGTCGTTGGAAAACCACTGTTAAATGAAGCTACGTTAATCGCTAATTCAGATGGAATTAAAATTGAAAAAAAATGTTTAATAGACAAATTGGTCGAGCAACATGAAATCGAATTAGAGAAAATTAAAAAGGAACATGATGATGAATTAAAATTGTTAGAAAATACTTGGAGAAGTAAAGTAAACGATCTATCCATTAATTCGGAGAAAGTTAAGTAAGAAATGGAAATAGATGCTCAAAAACAAGTTGAAGTACTTATACAGCAACATAGAAAAGACCTAGATTCACAGTGGCAGAATCTAATTCAGCAAAAAGACGAAGCAACGCAACTGGTTGAAGATTTCAAAACGTTAGAAGATCAATTTTACATACAACAAAAATCGCATAGTGCCAGAGAAATTGAATTATTAAAAACGATCGATACATTGAAAAATGAATTACAAAGTAAATTATCAACAGTTGATGATTTACAAAATAATGTTGATACATTAGAAGGTGGAATTCAAGTTTTGAATCAAGAAATTGCACAGCATACAGACGATTTGAATAAAATGAATAGAGAAGCTGGCGTACCACGAGGAAATGGTCAGGTTGAACAGAGTAAATCGTGTGATCATTCCTATATTAACTAAGCTGTATACAGCTTAGTTAATTGTAGATAGAAAAAATATAGAAATATTGTAGAATATTGTAGAAATAATATAGAATATTGTCTCTCTATTGTAGACATCTACAATAGAGAGTCATTGCTGACGATAACAAGGTCCGGTTTTAGTAATTTCCCCTCAGCCGTTCTAATTCTTGGCTCGACGTCGACCTGCAGCTTCCTCTTTGTGGCAATCTTTTGAATCCTATGTACAACTTCATCGTGCCTCCTGATGCGCTGATGGTGTGTCAGGGGGCACTTTTGAAGCACATGACATAGGGTTTCCGATCTCTGGCATCCGGCCCTACATCTCCTCTCCTCGGGTGGATTCGAGGGAATTCCAATAGTCGGTAGCGTATTGGAACGCAGCTGGATGGCCTTAACATAATCAAGACCCCTCCAAAAAGGTGGGGGGTTTTCAATCCATGAATGGGATGCGTTACAGTTTCCGCCTTGCTTAGTCCCATTACCGGAATACCCAGCATCTAATCTATCTCCCCAGGTCAGTCTCACCTCCTGGGGCGTTGTTCCTGTAGCCAGAGACCATTTGCGTATTTTATTAATGAAGTTGCTCATCCACTCCTGGTTCAGGACGGCGGCCAACACACAGTCCCCGCTGTTCAGCAGACTGCGGATTCTCCTATGAAGCACCATTGGCACATGTGCCGCAAGGGACAAAATTCCCAAACCACCAAACTTGATCGGCGGATGGATGAAAGCGTCTTGTACAATTTTGATAAGATGACTTATAGATCTTACAGCAATCCTAATAGCTCTGTCGGCGCTCCTGAGCACTTTTAGTTTTATACCAAAGTTCTGGAGCTTAGACAGAGCAATCGGAATTAGATGGCTTCTTATAATATTGATTTTCTGGTGGACTTTAAGGGGGCTCCTAATGATGTTCTTAATATAATCGATCAGTTCGGGATATAGCATTCTCCCCTGCCCAGAAGCCTCGTAACGCTCGCCGAGGTATTTAAACATTTCATCCGGTTGCAGCTGCTTAATTGGACTTCCGTCCATGTAAAAAAGAGGTCTGGTTATTGAGTAGATATGTTTATTAGATCTGTTAGCGTTGACGGAGAGTGCCACACACTTCTTCACATTGAGCGTCATGCCATGCTTCTCTGCCTCATCAGCTGTAATTTTGAGCAATTTAGACATGGCCTTTGGGTTTTCCGTGAGCAGCATGAGGTCATCAGCATAGGCTATAGACGAGATCTTGACGTCCGGAGTAATAGAGACACCCAGTCCCTCAGCTTCCAACTTCAAAATTATACGATCGACTACTAGATTAAAGATCGCAGGAGACAACGGGTCTCCCTGCCAAATCCCTCTCTCAATCCGAATGTCATTGGTGGCAGCACCTCCCACGCATACCCTAGTCCTGGCGCCCCTAAGATTGTCCATGACATACGTTCGTAAGATGTTATCCGAAATATAAACACTCAGCACTCGATCCAGGGCGTCATGTGATACAGTGTCAAATGCCTTCCTGAAATCGAGCGCCATTATGTTGTATGGTTTTCTGGCAGCGCGTCGTTGCTTGATAATGGATGGTAGAATGGCTCCATTTGCCAGCACCCCATCTACCCTCCTGAATCCTCTCTGATGTGAGCTTATCGGAATAGCTTCTATTCTTTGAGCTATTATTCTGTGCAACGTTCTTATTATTGCAAAGGACACCGTAATGGGCCTCCAGGAGTCTAAATCACCAGAGGACTGGCCATTCTTCGGGATCAATATCGTTCTCGCCAGGTTTAAACTAGGGGGCGTGACCGCTGTCACGATCATGATGTTGAATAGGAGTGCCAGTTTATAAGCTGGGATTCTCTTCAAATCAGAAGGACGAACGTCGTCCGGTCCGGCAGTGTTGGATTTAAATGCCGCAATAGAGAAAGCAACATCCTCGACCTTAACGGGGGGACAGGTCACATGTCCCGCTAAAGATGGTGGTCGCTCAGAGGACGGAGCAGCACTGGTGTCAGCACCAAATATGGCCCGAAAATACTTTTCGACATCCACGATGTTAGGGTGTTCCTTTGTCAAGTCCTCGTGCTGATCCTTTAATACCGCCTCCGCAGCCCTCTTTTTGTTTCTTTTATACAGCAGCTGCATTTCTCTAAATGCGTTCGCTCTTCTATGTGACCTGTTGTTAGGTCTTTCGGTGTTAGTCTTCCTACGGCCCAGTCTAGGTTCAGATTGTCTTGGTTTTATAGATATCAGGGCCTTAATGTGTTGAAGGTATAGCTCAAGCTTCTCTTCAATGAACTCTCGTTTGTTTTCAAAATTCTGGAACTGTAGTATTTTCAGGAGCTCATCATGAGCTCCTGAAGAGAGTCATAGTTACTCCCGCCGTTTACCCGCGCTTGATTGAATTTCTTCACTTTGACATTCAGAGCACTGGGCAGAAATCACATTGCGTCAACATCACGTTAAGACCATCGCAAGGTCTTAACGCACCATTATTATATGGTGCAAATTCTATAAAAGAATTGAAAAATAGGCTTCAGACGTATATGAAATTTAAAACGTGTCAAGTGAAAACTTTACGATGAGATGATAAATCTAAGAAGAAAATTGATAATAAACAATATAACAAGAATAGTGAATATTTTACAAAGGATTTAGATGTTTTAATTGTGGTAATAAAGGTCACTCGTCAGTTGATTGCATGAACAAGAATAAAAGAAAAAAATGTTTTTCATGTAATGAATATGGTCATATTTCAAAAGAATGTAAAAAGAAGTTAGTGAACAATAATGAGAAAGTTGGAAGCAAAGACTCATCATGTTATGTTGTGGATAAACAAAGGTATAAAAATAAAAACAATATGGAAAAAACTATTAAAATTAACGGTGTGTGTCATCAAGCGTCAATGGATACTGGCAGTGATTTAAATGTCTTTTGTTTGGCATCATATCTCAAAATCGGCGCACCAAATTTTCAATAGAAACAAATAACAGTTAGAGGAGTTGGTAATAAGAAAATAAATATGATTGGAAAATTCGCAGCAAATGTTGAAATTGATAACATACAATATGAACTTGAATTTTATATTATACCAGATGAAGAAATTAACATTGATGTAGTCGTTGGAAAACCACTGTTAAATGAAGCTACGTTAATCGCTAATTCAGATGGAATTAAAATTGAAAAAAAATGTTTAATAGACAAATTGGTCGAGCAACATGAAATCGAATTAGAGAAAATTAAAAAGGAACATGATGATGAATTAAAATTGTTAGAAAATACTTGGAGAATTAAAGTAAACGATCTATCCATTAATTCGGAGAAAGTTAAGTAAGAAATGGAAATAGATGCTCAAAAACAAGTTGAAGTACTTATACAGCAACATAGAAAAGACCTAGATTCACAGTGGCAGAATCTAATTCAGCAAAAAGACGAAGCAACGCAACTGGTTGAAGATTTCAAAACGTTAAAAGATCAATTTTACATACAACAAAAATCGCATAGTGCCAGAGAAATTGAATTATTAAAAACGATCGATACATTGAAAAATGAATTACAAAGTAAATTATCAACAGTTGATGATTTACAAAATAATGTTGATACATTAGAAGGTGGAATTCAAGTTTTGAATCAAGAAATTGCACAGCATACAGACGATTTGAATAAAATGAATAGAGAAGCTGGCGTACCACGAGGAAATGGTCAGGTTGAACAGAGTAAATCGTGTGATCATTCCTATATTAACTAAGCTGTATAAAGCTTAGTTAATTGTAGATAGAAAAAATATAGAAATATTGTAGAATATTGTAGAAATAATATAGAATATTGTCTCTCTATTGTAGACATCTACAATAGAGAGTCATTGCTGACGATAACAAGGTCCGGTTTTAGTAATTTCCCCTCAGCCGTTCTAATTCTTGGCTCGACGTCGACCTGCAGCTTCCTCTTTGTGGCAATCTTTTGAATCCTATGTACAACTTCATCGTGCCTCCTGATGCGCTGATGGTGTGTCAGGGGGCACTTTTGAAGCACATGACATAGGGTTTCCGATCTCTGGCATCCGGCCCTACATCTCCTCTCCTCGGGTGGATTCGAGGGAATTCCAATAGTCGGTAGCGTATTGGAACGCAGCTGGATGGCCTTAACATAATCAAGACCCCTCCAAAAAGGTGGGGGGTTTTCAATCCATGAATGGGATGCGTTACAGTTTCCGCCTTGCTTAGTCCCATTACCGGAATACCCAGCATCTAATCTATCTCCCCAGGTCAGTCTCACCTCCTGGGGCGTTGTTCCTGTAGCCAGAGACCATTTGCGTATTTTATTAATGAAGTTGCTCATCCACTCCTGGTTCAGGACGGCGGCCAACACACAGTCCCCGCTGTTCAGCAGACTGCGGATTCTCCTATGAAGCACCATTGGCACATGTGCCGCAAGGGACAAAATTCCCAAACCACCAAACTTGATCGGCAGATGGATGAAAGCGTCTTGTACAATTTTGTTAAGATGACTTATAGATCTTACAGCAATCCTAATAGCTCTGTCGGCGCTCCTGAGCACTTTTAGTTTTATACCAAAGTTCTGGAGCTGAGACAGAGCAATCGGAATTAGATGGCTTCTTATAATATTGATTTTCTGGTGGACTTTAAGGGGGCTCCTAATGATGTTCTTAATATAATCGATCAGTTCGGGATATAGCATTCTCCCCTGCCCAGAAGCCTCGTAACGCTCGCCGAGGTATTTAAACATTTCATTCGGTTGCAGCTGCTTAATTGGACTTCCGTCCATGTAAAAAAGAGGTCTGGTTATTGAGTAGATATGTTTATTAGATCTGTTAGCGTTGACGGAGAGTGCCACACACTTCTTCACATTGAGCGTCATGCCATGCTTCTCTGCCTCATCAGCTGTAATTTTGAGCAATTTAGACATGGCCTTTGGGTTTTCCGTGAACAGCATGAGGTCATCAGCATAGGCTATAGACGAGATCTTGACGTCCGGAGTAATAGAGACACCCAGTCCCTCAGCTTCCAACTTCAAAATTATACGATCGACTACTAGATTAAAGATCGCAGGAGACAAAGGGTCTCCCTGCCAAATCCCTCTCTCAATCCGAATGTCATTGGTGGCAGCACCTCCCACGCATACCCTAGTCCTGGCGCCCCTAAGATTGTCCATGACATACGTTCGTAAGATGTTATCCGAAATATAAACACTCAGCACTCGATCCAGGGCGTCATGTGATACAGTGTCAAATGCCTTCCTGAAATCGAGCGCCATTATGTTGTATGGTTTTCTGGCAGCGCGTCGTTGCTTGATAATGGATGGTAGAATGGCTCCATTTGCCAGCACCCCATCTACCCTCCTGAATCCTCTCTGATGTGAGCTTATCGAAATAGCTTCTATTCTTTGAGCTATTATTCTGTGCAACGTTCTTATTATTGCAAAGGACACCGTAATGGGCCTCCAGGAGTCTAAATCACCAGAGGACTGGCCATTCTTCGGGATCAATATCGTTCTCGCCAGGTTTAAACTAGGGGGCGTGACCGCTGTCACGATCATGATGTTGAATAGGAGTGCCAGTTTATAAGCTGGGATTCTCTTCAAATCAGAAGGACGAACGTCGTCCGGTCCGGCAGTGTTGGATTTAAATGCCGCAATAGAGAAAGCAACATCCTCGACCTTAACGGGGGGACAGGTCACATGTCCCGCTAAAGATGGTGGTCGCTCAGAGGACGGAGCAGCACTGGTGTCAGCACCAAATATGGCCCGAAAATACTTTTCGACATCCACGATGTTAGGGTGTTCCTTTGTCAAGTCCTCGTGCTGATCCTTTAATACCGCCTCCGCAGCCCTCTTTTTGTTTCGTTTATACAGCAGCTGCATTTCTCTAAATGCGTTCGCTCTTCTATGTGACCTGTTGTTAGGTCTTTCGGTGTTAGTCTTCCTACGGCCCAGTCTAGGTTCAGTTTGTCTTGGTTTTATAGATATCAGGGCCTTAATGTGTTGAAGGTATAGCTCAAGCTTCTCTTCAATGAACTCTCGTTTGTTTCCAAAATTCTGGAACTGTAGTATTTTCAGGAGCTCATCATGAGCTCCTGAAGAGAGTCATAGTTACTCCCGCCGTTTACCCGCGCTTGATTGAATTTCTTCACTTTGACATTCAGAGCACTGGGCAGAAATCACATTGCGTCAACATCACGTTAAGACCATCGCAAGGTCTTAACGCACCATTATTATATGGTGCAAATTCTATAAAAGAATTGAAAAATAGGCTTCAGACGTATATGAAATTTAAAACGTGTCAAGTGAAAACTTTACGATGAGATGATAAATCTAAGAAGAAAATTGATAATAAACAATATAACAAGAATAGTGAATATTTTACAAAGGATTTAGATGTTTTAATTGTGGTAATAAAGGTCACTCGTCAGTTGATTGCATGAACAAGAATAAAAGAAAAAAATGTTTTTCATGTAATGAATATGGTCATATTTCAAAAGAATGTAAAAAGAAGTTAGTGAACAATAATGAGAAAGTTGGAAGCAAAGACTCATCATGTTATGTTGTGGATAAACAAAGGTATAAAAATAAAAACAATATGGAAAAAACTATTAAAATTAACGGTGTGTGTCATCAAGCGTCAATGGATACTGGCAGTGATTTAAATGTCTTTTGTTTGGCATCATATCTCAAAATCGGCGCACCAAATTTTCAATAGAAACAAATAACCATTAGAGGAGTTGGTAATAAGAAAATAAAAACGATTGGAAAATTCTCAGCAAATGTTGAAATTGATAACATACAATATGAACTTGAATTTTATATTATACCAGATGAAGAAATTAACATTGATGTAGTCGTTGGAAAACCACTGTTAAATAAAGCGACGTTAATCGCTAATTCAGATGGAATTAAAATTGAAAAAAAATGTTTAATAGACAAATTGGTCGAGCAACATGAAATCGAATTAGAGAAAATTAAAAAGGAACATGATGATGAATTAAAATTGTTAGAAAATACTTGGAGAATTAAAGTAAACGATCTATCCATTAATTCGGAGAAAGTTAAGTAAGAAATGGAAATAGATGCTCAAAAACAAGTTGAAGTACTTATACAGCAACATAGAAAAGACCTAGATTCACAGTGGCAGAATCTAATTCAGCAAAAAGACGAAGCAACGCAACTGGTTGAAGATTTCAAAACGTTAAAAGATCAATTTTACATACAACAAAAATCGCATAGTGCCAGAGAAATTGAATTATTAAAAACGATCGATACATTGAAAAATGAATTACAAAGTAAATTATCAACAGTTGATGATTTACAAAATAATGTTGATACATTAGAAGGTGGAATTCAAGTTTTGAATCAAGAAATTGCACAGCATACAGACGATTTGAATAAAATGAATAGAGAAGCTGGCGTACCACGAGGAAATGGTCAGGTTGAACAGAGTAAATCGTGTGATCATTCCTATATTAACTAAGCTGTATAAAGCTTAGTTAATTGTAGATAGAAAAAATATAGAAATATTGTAGAATATTGTAGAAATAATATAGAATATTGTCTCTCTATTGTAGACATCTACAATAGAGAGTCATTGCTGACGATAACAAGGTCCGGTTTTAGTAATTTCCCCTCAGCCGTTCTAATTCTTGGCTCGACGTCGACCTGCAGCTTCCTCTTTGTGGCAATCTTTTGAATCCTATGTACAACTTCATCGTGCCTCCTGATGCGCTGATGGTGTGTCAGGGGGCACTTTTGAAGCACATGACATAGGGTTTCCGATCTCTGGCATCCGGCCCTACATCTCCTCTCCTCGGGTGGATTCGAGGGAATTCCAATAGTCGGTAGCGTATTGGAACGCAGCTGGATGGCCTTAACATAATCAAGACCCCTCCAAAAAGGTGGGGGGTTTTCAATCCATGAATGGGATGCGTTACAGTTTCCGCCTTGCTTAGTCCCATTACCGGAATACCCAGCATCTAATCTATCTCCCCAGGTCAGTCTCACCTCCTGGGGCGTTGTTCCTGTAGCCAGAGACCATTTGCGTATTTTATTAATGAAGTTGCTCATCCACTCCTGGTTCAGGACGGCGGCCAACACACAGTCCCCGCTGTTCAGCAGACTGCGGATTCTCCTATGAAGCACCATTGGCACATGTGCCGCAAGGGACAAAATTCCCAAACCACCAAACTTGATCGGCAGATGGATGAAAGCGTCTTGTACAATTTTGTTAAGATGACTTATAGATCTTACAGCAATCCTAATAGCTCTGTCGGCGCTCCTGAGCACTTTTAGTTTTATACCAAAGTTCTGGAGCTGAGACAGAGCAATCGGAATTAGATGGCTTCTTATAATATTGATTTTCTGGTGGACTTTAAGGGGGCTCCTAATGATGTTCTTAATATAATCGATCAGTTCGGGATATAGCATTCTCCCCTGCCCAGAAGCCTCGTAACGCTCGCCGAGGTATTTAAACATTTCATCCGGTTGCAGCTGCTTAATTGGACTTCCGTCCATGTAAAAAAGAGGTCTGGTTATTGAGTAGATATGTTTATTAGATCTGTTAGCGTTGACGGAGAGTGCCACACACTTCTTCACATTGAGCGTCATGCCATGCTTCTCTGCCTCATCAGCTGTAATTTTGAGCAATTTAGACATGGCCTTTGGGTTTTCCGTGAACAGCATGAGGTCATCAGCATAGGCTATAGACGAGATCTTGACGTCCGGAGTAATAGAGACACCCAGTCCCTCAGCTTCCAACTTCAAAATTATACGATCGACTACTAGATTAAAGATCGCAGGAGACAAAGGGTCTCCCTGCCAAATCCCTCTCTCAATCCGAATGTCATTGGTGGCAGCACCTCCCACGCATACCCTAGTCCTGGCGCCCCTAAGATTGTCCATGACATACGTTCGTAAGATGTTATCCGAAATATAAACACTCAGCACTCGATCCAGGGCGTCATGTGATACCGTGTCAAATGCCTTCCTGAAATCGAGCGCCATTATGTTGTATGGTTTTCTGGCAGCGCGTCGTTGCTTGATAATGGATGGTAGAATGGCTCCATTTGCCAGCACCCCATCTACCCTCCTGAATCCTCTCTGATGTGAGCTTATCGAAATAGCTTCTATTCTTTGAGCTATTATTCTGTGCAACGTTCTTATTATTGCAAAGGACACCGTAATGGGCCTCCAGGAGTCTAAATCACCAGAGGACTGGCCATTCTTCGGGATCAATATCGTTCTCGCCAGGTTTAAACTAGGGGGCGTGACCGCTGTCACGATCATGATGTTGAATAGGAGTGCCAGTTTATAAGCTGGGATTCTCTTCAAATCAGAAGGACGAACGTCGTCCGGTCCGGCAGTGTTGGATTTAAATGCCGCAATAGAGAAAGCAACATCCTCGACCTTAACGGGGGGACAGGTCACATGTCCCGCTAAAGATGGTGGTCGCTCAGAGGACGGAGCAGCACTGGTGTCAGCACCAAATATGGCCCGAAAATACTTTTCGACATCCACGATGTTAGGGTGTTCCTTTGTCAAGTCCTCGTGCTGATCCTTTAATACCGCCTCCGCAGCCCTCTTTTTGTTTCTTTTATACAGCAGCTGCATTTCTCTAAATGCGTTCGCTCTTCTATGTGACCTGTTGTTAGGTCTTTCGGTGTTAGTCTTCCTACGGCCCAGTCTAGGTTCAGATTGTCTTGGTTTTATAGATATCAGGGCCTTAATGTGTTGAAGGTATAGCTCAAGCTTCTCTTCAATGAACTCTCGTTTGTTTCCAAAATTCTGGAACTGTAGTATTTTCAGGAGCTCATCATGAGCTCCTGAAGAGAGTCATAGTTACTCCCGCCGTTTACCCGCGCTTGATTGAATTTCTTCACTTTGACATTCAGAGCACTGGGCAGAAATCACATTGCGTCAACATCACGTTAAGACCATCGCAAGGTCTTAACGCACCATTATTATATGGTGCAAATTCTATAAAAGAATTGAAAAATAGGCTTCAGACGTATATGAAATTTAAAACGTGTCAAGTGAAAACTTTACGATGAGATGATAAATCTAAGAAGAAAATTGATAATAAACAATATAACAAGAATAGTGAATATTTTACAAAGGATTTAGATGTTTTAATTGTGGTAATAAAGGTCACTCGTCAGTTGATTGCATGAACAAGAATAAAAGAAAAAAATGTTTTTCATGTAATGAATATGGTCATATTTCAAAAGAATGTAAAAAGAAGTTAGTGAACAATAATGAGAAAGTTGGAAGCAAAGACTCATCATGTTATGTTGTGGATAAACAAAGGTATAAAAATAAAAACAATATGGAAAAAACTATTAAAATTAACGGTGTGTGTCATCAAGCGTCAATGGATACTGGCAGTGATTTAAATGTCTTTTGTTTGGCATCATATCTCAAAATCGGCGCACCAAATTTTCAATAGAAACAAATAACCATTAGAGGAGTTGGTAATAAGAAAATAAAAACGATTGGAAAATTCTCAGCAAATGTTGAAATTGATAACATACAATATGAACTTGAATTTTATATTATACCAGATGAAGAAATTAACATTGATGTAGTCGTTGGAAAACCACTGTTAAATAAAGCGACGTTAATCGCTAATTCAGATGGAATTAAAATTGAAAAAAAATGTTTAATAGACAAATTGGTCGAGCAACATGAAATCGAATTAGAGAAAATTAAAAAGGAACATGATGATGAATTAAAATTGTTAGAAAATACTTGGAGAATTAAAGTAAACGATCTATCCATTAATTCGGAGAAAGTTAAGTAAGAAATGGAAATAGATGCTCAAAAACAAGTTGAAGTACTTATACAGCAACATAGAAAAGACCTAGATTCACAGTGGCAGAATCTAATTCAGCAAAAAGACGAAGCAACGCAACTGGTTGAAGATTTCAAAACGTTAGAAGATCAATTTTACATACAACAAAAATCGCATAGTGCCAGAGAAATTGAATTATTAAAAACGATCGATACATTAAAAAATGAATTACAAAGTAAATTATCAACAGTTGATGATTTACAAAATAATGTTGATACATTAGAAGGTGGAATTCAAGTTTTGAATCAAGAAATTGCACAGCATACAGACGATTTGAATAAAATGAATAGAGAAGCTGGCGTACCACGAGGAAATGGTCAGGTTGAACAGAGTAAATCGTGTGATCATTCCTATATTAACTAAGCTGTATAAAGCTTAGTTAATTGTAGATAGAAAAAATATAGAAATATTGTAGAATATTGTAGAAATAATATAGAATATTGTCTCTCTATTGTAGACATCTACAATAGAGAGTCATTGCTGACGATAACAAGGTCCGGTTTTAGTAATTTCCCCTCAGCCGTTCTAATTCTTGGCTCGACGTCGACCTGCAGCTTCCTCTTTGTGGCAATCTTTTGAATCCTATGTACAACTTCATCGTGCCTCCTGATGCGCTGATGGTGTGTCAGGGGGCACTTTTGAAGCACATGACATAGGGTTTCCGATCTCTGGCATCCGGCCCTACATCTCCTCTCCTCGGGTGGATTCGAGGGAATTCCAATAGTCGGTAGCGTATTGGAACGCAGCTGGATGGCCTTAACATAATCAAGACCCCTCCAAAAAGGTGGGGGGTTTTCAATCCATGAATGGGATGCGTTACAGTTTCCGCCTTGCTTAGTCCCATTACCGGAATACCCAGCATCTAATCTATCTCCCCAGGTCAGTCTCACCTCCTGGGGCGTTGTTCCTGTAGCCAGAGACCATTTGCGTATTTTATTAATGAAGTTGCTCATCCACTCCTGGTTCAGGACGGCGGCCAACACACAGTCCCCGCTGTTCAGCAGACTGCGGATTCTCCTATGAAGCACCATTGGCACATGTGCCGCAAGGGACAAAATTCCCAAACCACCAAACTTGATCGGCGGATGGATGAAAGCGTCTTGTACAATTTTGATAAGATGACTTATAGATCTTACAGCAATCCTAATAGCTCTGTCGGCGCTCCTGAGCACTTTTAGTTTTATACCAAAGTTCTGGAGCTTAGACAGAGCAATCGGAATTAGATGGCTTCTTATAATATTGATTTTCTGGTGGACTTTAAGGGGGCTCCTAATGATGTTCTTAATATAATCGATCAGTTCGGGATATAGCATTCTCCCCTGCCCAGAAGCCTCGTAACGCTCGCCGAGGTATTTAAACATTTCATCCGGTTGCAGCTGCTTAATTGGACTTCCGTCCATGTAAAAAAGAGGTCTGGTTATTGAGTAGATATGTTTATTAGATCTGTTAGCGTTGACGGAGAGTGCCACACACTTCTTCACATTGAGCGTCATGCCATGCTTCTCTGCCTCATCAGCTGTAATTTTGAGCAATTTAGACATGGCCTTTGGGTTTTCCGTGAGCAGCATGAGGTCATCAGCATAGGCTATAGACGAGATCTTGACGTCCGGAGTAATAGAGACACCCAGTCCCTCAGCTTCCAACTTCAAAATTATACGATCGACTACTAGATTAAAGATCGCAGGAGACAACGGGTCTCCCTGCCAAATCCCTCTCTCAATCCGAATGTCATTGGTGGCAGCACCTCCCACGCATACCCTAGTCCTGGCGCCCCTAAGATTGTCCATGACATACGTTCGTAAGATGTTATCCGAAATATAAACACTCAGCACTCGATCCAGGGCGTCATGTGATACAGTGTCAAATGCCTTCCTGAAATCGAGCGCCATTATGTTGTATGGTTTTCTGGCAGCGCGTCGTTGCTTGATAATGGATGGTAGAATGGCTCCATTTGCCAGCACCCCATCTACCCTCCTGAATCCTCTCTGATGTGAGCTTATCGAAATAGCTTCTATTCTTTGAGCTATTATTCTGTGCAACGTTCTTATTATTGCAAAGGACACCGTAATGGGCCTCCAGGAGTCTAAATCACCAGAGGACTGGCCATTCTTCGGGATCAATATCGTTCTCGCCAGGTTTAAACTAGGGGGCGTGACCGCTGTCACGATCATGATGTTGAATAGGAGTGCCAGTTTATAAGCTGGGATTCTCTTCAAATCAGAAGGACGAACGTCGTCCGGTCCGGCAGTGTTGGATTTAAATGCCGCAATAGAGAAAGCAACATCCTCGACCTTAACGGGGGGACAGGTCACATGTCCCGCTAAAGATGGTGGTCGCTCAGAGGACGGAGCAGCACTGGTGTCAGCACCAAATATGGCCCGAAAATACTTTTCGACATCCACGATGTTAGGGTGTTCCTTTGTCAAGTCCTCGTGCTGATCCTTTAATACCGCCTCCGCAGCCCTCTTTTTGTTTCTTTTATACAGCAGCTGCATTTCTCTAAATGCGTTCGCTCTTCTATGTGACCTGTTGTTAGGTCTTTCGGTGTTAGTCTTCCTACGGCCCAGTCTAGGTTCAGATTGTCTTGGTTTTATAGATATCAGGGCCTTAATGTGTTGAAGGTATAGCTCAAGCTTCTCTTCAATGAACTCTCGTTTGTTTTCAAAATTCTGGAACTGTAGTATTTTCAGGAGCTCATCATGAGCTCCTGAAGAGAGTCATAGTTACTCCCGCCGTTTACCCGCGCTTGATTGAATTTCTTCACTTTGACATTCAGAGCACTGGGCAGAAATCACATTGCGTCAACATCACGTTAAGACCATCGCAAGGTCTTAACGCACCATTATTATATGGTGCAAATTCTATAAAAGAATTGAAAAATAGGCTTCAGACGTATATGAAATTTAAAACGTGTCAAGTGAAAACTTTACGATGAGATAATAAATCTAAGAAGAAAATTGATAATAAACAATATAACAAGAATAGTGAATATTTTACAAAGGATTTAGATGTTTTAATTGTGGTAATAAAGGTCACTCGTCAGTTGATTGCATGAACAAGAATAAAAGAAAAAAATGTTTTTCATGTAATGAATATGGTCATATTTCAAAAGAATGTAAAAAGAAGTTAGTGAACAATAATGAGAAAGTTGGAAGCAAAGACTCATCATGTTATGTTGTGGATAAACAAAGGTATAAAAATAAAAACAATATGGAAAAAACTATTAAAATTAACGGTGTGTGTCATCAAGCGTCAATGGATACTGGCAGTGATTTAAATGTCTTTTGTTTGGCATCATATCTCAAAATCGGCGCACCAAATTTTCAATAGAAACAAATAACAATTAGAGGAGTTGGTAATAAGAAAATAAATATGATTGGAAAATTCGCAGCAAATGTTGAAATTGATAACATACAATATGAACTTGAATTTTATATTATACCAGATGAAGAAATTAACATTGATGTAGTCGTTGGAAAACCACTGTTAAATGAAGCTACGTTAATCGCTAATTCAGATGGAATTAAAATTGAAAAAAAATGTTTAATAGACAAATTGGTCGAGCAACATGAAATCGAATTAGAGAAAATTAAAAAGGAACATGATGATGAATTAAAATTGTTAGAAAATACTTGGAGAAGTAAAGTAAACGATCTATCCATTAATTCGGAGAAAGTTAAGTAAGAAATGGAAATAGATGCTCAAAAACAAGTTGAAGTACTTATACAGCAACATAGAAAAGACCTAGATTCACAGTGGCAGAATCTAATTCAGCAAAAAGACGAAGCAACGCAACTGGTTGAAGATTTCAAAACGTTAGAAGATCAATTTTACATACAACAAAAATCGCATAGTGCCAGAGAAATTGAATTATTAAAAACGATCGATACATTGAAAAATGAATTACAAAGTAAATTATCAACAGTTGATGATTTACAAAATAATGTTGATACATTAGAAGGTGGAATTCAAGTTTTGAATCAAGAAATTGCACAGCATACAGACGATTTGAATAAAATGAATAGAGAAGCTGGCGTACCACGAGGAAATGGTCAGGTTGAACAGAGTAAATCGTGTGATCATTCCTATATTAACTAAGCTGTATAAAGCTTAGTTAATTGTAGATAGAAAAAATATAGAAATATTGTAGAATATTGTAGAAATAATATAGAATATTGTCTCTCTATTGTAGACATCTACAATAGAGAGTCATTGCTGACGATAACAAGGTCCGGTTTTAGTAATTTCCCCTCAGCCGTTCTAATTCTTGGCTCGACGTCGACCTGCAGCTTCCTCTTTGTGGCAATCTTTTGAATCCTATGTACAACTTCATCGTGCCTCCTGATGCGCTGATGGTGTGTCAGGGGGCACTTTTGAAGCACATGACATAGGGTTTCCGATCTCTGGCATCCGGCCCTACATCTCCTCTCCTCGGGTGGATTCGAGGGAATTCCAATAGTCGGTAGCGTATTGGAACGCAGCTGGATGGCCTTAACATAATCAAGACCCCTCCAAAAAGGTGGGGGGTTTTCAATCCATGAATGGGATGCGTTACAGTTTCCGCCTTGCTTAGTCCCATTACCGGAATACCCAGCATCTAATCTATCTCCCCAGGTCAGTCTCACCTCCTGGGGCGTTGTTCCTGTAGCCAGAGACCATTTGCGTATTTTATTAATGAAGTTGCTCATCCACTCCTGGTTCAGGACGGCGGCCAACACACAGTCCCCGCTGTTCAGCAGACTGCGGATTCTCCTATGAAGCACCATTGGCACATGTGCCGCAAGGGACAAAATTCCCAAACCACCAAACTTGATCGGCGGATGGATGAAAGCGTCTTGTACAATTTTGATAAGATGACTTATAGATCTTACAGCAATCCTAATAGCTCTGTCGGCGCTCCTGAGCACTTTTAGTTTTATACCAAAGTTCTGGAGCTTAGACAGAGCAATCGGAATTAGATGGCTTCTTATAATATTGATTTTCTGGTGGACTTTAAGGGGGCTCCTAATGATGTTCTTAATATAATCGATCAGTTCGGGATATAGCATTCTCCCCTGCCCAGAAGCCTCGTAACGCTCGCCGAGGTATTTAAACATTTCATCCGGTTGCAGCTGCTTAATTGGACTTCCGTCCATGTAAAAAAGAGGTCTGGTTATTGAGTAGATATGTTTATTAGATCTGTTAGCGTTGACGGAGAGTGCCACACACTTCTTCACATTGAGCGTCATGCCATGCTTCTCTGCCTCATCAGCTGTAATTTTGAGCAATTTAGACATGGCCTTTGGGTTTTCCGTGAGCAGCATGAGGTCATCAGCATAGGCTATAGACGAGATCTTGACGTCCGGAGTAATAGAGACACCCAGTCCCTCAGCTTCCAACTTCAAAATTATACGATCGACTACTAGATTAAAGATCGCAGGAGACAACGGGTCTCCCTGCCAAATCCCTCTCTCAATCCGAATGTCATTGGTGGCAGCACCTCCCACGCATACCCTAGTCCTGGCGCCCCTAAGATTGTCCATGACATACGTTCGTAAGATGTTATCCGAAATATAAACACTCAGCACTCGATCCAGGGCGTCATGTGATACAGTGTCAAATGCCTTCCTGAAATCGAGCGCCATTATGTTGTATGGTTTTCTGGCAGCGCGTCGTTGCTTGATAATGGATGGTAGAATGGCTCCATTTGCCAGCACCCCATCTACCCTCCTGAATCCTCTCTGATGTGAGCTTATCGGAATAGCTTCTATTCTTTGAGCTATTATTCTGTGCAACGTTCTTATTATTGCAAAGGACACCGTAATGGGCCTCCAGGAGTCTAAATCACCAGAGGACTGGCCATTCTTCGGGATCAGTATCGTTCTCGCCAGGTTTAAACTAGGGGGCGTGACCGCTGTCACGATCATGATGTTGAATAGGAGTGCCAGTTTATAAGCTGGGATTCTCTTCAAATCAGAAGGACGAACGTCGTCCGGTCCGGCAGTGTTGGATTTAAATGCCGCAATAGAGAAAGCAACATCCTCGACCTTAACGGGGGGACAGGTCACATGTCCCGCTAAAGATGGTGGTCGCTCAGAGGACGGAGCAGCACTGGTGTCAGCACCAAATATGGCCCGAAAATACTTTTCGACATCCACGATGTTAGGGTGTTCCTTTGTCAAGTCCTCGTGCTGATCCTTTAATACCGCCTCCGCAGCCCTCTTTTTGTTTCTTTTATACAGCAGCTGCATTTCTCTAAATGCGTTCGCTCTTCTATGTGACCTGTTGTTAGGTCTTTCGGTGTTAGTCTTCCTACGGCCCAGTCTAGGTTCAGATTGTCTTGGTTTTATAGATATCAGGGCCTTAATGTGTTGAAGGTATAGCTCAAGCTTCTCTTCAATGAACTCTCGTTTGTTTCCAAAATTCTGGAACTGTAGTATTTTCAGGAGCTCATCATGAGCTCCTGAAGAGAGTCATAGTTACTCCCGCCGTTTACCCGCGCTTGATTGAATTTCTTCACTTTGACATTCAGAGCACTGGGCAGAAATCACATTGCGTCAACATCACGTTAAGACCATCGCAAGGTCTTAACGCACCATTATTATATGGTGCAAATTCTATAAAAGAATTGAAAAATAGGCTTCAGACGTATATGAAATTTAAAACGTGTCAAGTGAAAACTTTACGATGAGATGATAAATCTAAGAAGAAAATTGATAATAAACAATATAACAAGAATAGTGAATATTTTACAAAGGATTTAGATGTTTTAATTGTGGTAATAAAGGTCACTCGTCAGTTGATTGCATGAACAAGAATAAAAGAAAAAAATGTTTTTCATGTAATGAATATGGTCATATTTCAAAAGAATGTAAAAAGAAGTTAGTGAACAATAATGAGAAAGTTGGAAGCAAAGACTCATCATGTTATGTTGTGGATAAACAAAGGTATAAAAATAAAAACAATATGGAAAAAACTATTAAAATTAACGGTGTGTGTCATCAAGCGTCAATGGATACTGGCAGTGATTTAAATGTCTTTTGTTTGGCATCATATCTCAAAATCGGCGCACCAAATTTTCAATAGAAACAAATAACCATTAGAGGAGTTGGTAATAAGAAAATAAAAACGATTGGAAAATTCTCAGCAAATGTTGAAATTGATAACATACAATATGAACTTGAATTTTATATTATACCAGATGAAGAAATTAACATTGATGTAGTCGTTGGAAAACCACTGTTAAATAAAGCGACGTTAATCGCTAATTCAGATGGAATTAAAATTGAAAAAAAATGTTTAATAGACAAATTGGTCGAGCAACATGAAATCGAATTAGAGAAAATTAAAAAGGAACATGATGATGAATTAAAATTGTTAGAAAATACTTGGAGAATTAAAGTAAACGATCTATCCATTAATTCGGAGAAAGTTAAGTAAGAAATGGAAATAGATGCTCAAAAACAAGTTGAAGTACTTATACAGCAACATAGAAAAGACCTAGATTCACAGTGGCAGAATCTAATTCAGCAAAAAGACGAAGCAACGCAACTGGTTGAAGATTTCAAAACGTTAGAAGATCAATTTTACATACAACAAAAATCGCATAGTGCCAGAGAAATTGAATTATTAAAAACGATCGATACATTAAAAAATGAATTACAAAGTAAATTATCAACAGTTGATGATTTACAAAATAATGTTGATACATTAGAAGGTGGAATTCAAGTTTTGAATCAAGAAATTGCACAGCATACAGACGATTTGAATAAAATGAATAGAGAAGCTGGCGTACCACGAGGAAATGGTCAGGTTGAACAGAGTAAATCGTGTGATCATTCCTATATTAACTAAGCTGTATAAAGCTTAGTTAATTGTAGATAGAAAAAATATAGAAATATTGTAGAATATTGTAGAAATAATATAGAATATTGTCTCTCTATTGTAGACATCTACAATAGAGAGTCATTGCTGACGATAACAAGGTCCGGTTTTAGTAATTTCCCCTCAGCCGTTCTAATTCTTGGCTCGACGTCGACCTGCAGCTTCCTCTTTGTGGCAATCTTTTGAATCCTATGTACAACTTCATCGTGCCTCCTGATGCGCTGATGGTGTGTCAGGGGGCACTTTTGAAGCACATGACATAGGGTTTCCGATCTCTGGCATCCGGCCCTACATCTCCTCTCGTCGGGTGGATTCGAGGGAATTCCAATAGTCGGTAGCGTATTGGAACGCAGCTGGATGGCCTTAACATAATCAAGACCCCTCCAAAAAGGTGGGGGGTTTTCAATCCATGAATGGGATGCGTTACAGTTTCCGCCTTGCTTAGTCCCATTACCGGAATACCCAGCATCTAATCTATCTCCCCAGGTCAGTCTCACCTCCTGGGGCGTTGTTCCTGTAGCCAGAGACCATTTGCGTATTTTATTAATGAAGTTGCTCATCCACTCCTGGTTCAGGACGGCGGCCAACACACAGTCCCCGCTGTTCAGCAGACTGCGGATTCTCCTATGAAGCACCATTGGCACATGTGCCGCAAGGGACAAAATTCCCAAACCACCAAACTTGATCGGCAGATGGATGAAAGCGTCTTGTACAATTTTGTTAAGATGACTTATAGATCTTACAGCAATCCTAATAGCTCTGTCGGCGCTCCTGAGCACTTTTAGTTTTATACCAAAGTTCTGGAGCTGAGACAGAGCAATCGGAATTAGATGGCTTCTTATAATATTGATTTTCTGGTGGACTTTAAGGGGGCTCCTAATGATGTTCTTAATATAATCGATCAGTTCGGGATATAGCATTCTCCCCTGCCCAGAAGCCTCGTAACGCTCGCCGAGGTATTTAAACATTTCATTCGGTTGCAGCTGCTTAATTGGACTTCCGTCCATGTAAAAAAGAGGTCTGGTTATTGAGTAGATATGTTTATTAGATCTGTTAGCGTTGACGGAGAGTGCCACACACTTCTTCACATTGAGCGTCATGCCATGCTTCTCTGCCTCATCAGCTGTAATTTTGAGCAATTTAGACATGGCCTTTGGGTTTTCCGTGAACAGCATGAGGTCATCAGCATAGGCTATAGACGAGATCTTGACGTCCGGAGTAATAGAGACACCCAGTCCCTCAGCTTCCAACTTCAAAATTATACGATCGACTACTAGATTAAAGATCGCAGGAGACAACGGGTCTCCCTGCCAAATCCCTCTCTCAATCCGAATGTCATTGGTGGCAGCACCTCCCACGCATACCCTAGTCCTGGCGCCCCTAAGATTGTCCATGACATACGTTCGTAAGATGTTATCCGAAATATAAACACTCAGCACTCGATCCAGGGCGTCATGTGATACAGTGTCAAATGCCTTCCTGAAATCGAGCGCCATTATGTTGTATGGTTTTCTGGCAGCGCGTCGTTGCTTGATAATGGATGGTAGAATGGCTCCATTTGCCAGCACCCCATCTACCCTCCTGAATCCTCTCTGATGTGAGCTTATCGAAATAGCTTCTATTCTTTGAGCTATTATTCTGTGCAACGTTCTTATTATTGCAAAGGACACCGTAATGGGCCTCCAGGAGTCTAAATCACCAGAGGACTGGCCATTCTTCGGGATCAATATCGTTCTCGCCAGGTTTAAACTAGGGGGCGTGACCGCTGTCACGATCATGATGTTGAATAGGAGTGCCAGTTTATAAGCTGGGATTCTCTTCAAATCAGAAGGACGAACGTCGTCCGGTCCGGCAGTGTTGGATTTAAATGCCGCAATAGAGAAAGCAACATCCTCGACCTTAACGGGGGGACAGGTCACATGTCCCGCTAAAGATGGTGGTCGCTCAGAGGACGGAGCAGCACTGGTGTCAGCACCAAATATGGCCCGAAAATACTTTTCGACATCCACGATGTTAGGGTGTTCCTTTGTCAAGTCCTCGTGCTGATCCTTTAATACCGCCTCCGCAGCCCTCTTTTTGTTTCTTTTATACAGCAGCTGCATTTCTCTAAATGCGTTCGCTCTTCTATGTGACCTGTTGTTAGGTCTTTCGGTGTTAGTCTTCCTACGGCCCAGTCTAGGTTCAGATTGTCTTGGTTTTATAGATATCAGGGCCTTAATGTGTTGAAGGTATAGCTCAAGCTTCTCTTCAATGAACTCTCGTTTGTTTCCAAAATTCTGGAACTGTAGTATTTTCAGGAGCTCATCATGAGCTCCTGAAGAGAGTCATAGTTACTCCCGCCGTTTACCCGCGCTTGATTGAATTTCTTCACTTTGACATTCAGAGCACTGGGCAGAAATCACATTGCGTCAACATCACGTTAAGACCATCGCAAGGTCTTAACGCACCATTATTATATGGTGCAAATTCTATAAAAGAATTGAAAAATAGGCTTCAGACGTATATGAAATTTAAAACGTGTCAAGTGAAAACTTTACGATGAGATGATAAATCTAAGAAGAAAATTGATAATAAACAATATAACAAGAATAGTGAATATTTTACAAAGGATTTAGATGTTTTAATTGTGGTAATAAAGGTCACTCGTCAGTTGATTGCATGAACAAGAATAAAAGAAAAAAATGTTTTTCATGTAATGAATATGGTCATATTTCAAAAGAATGTAAAAAGAAGTTAGTGAACAATAATGAGAAAGTTGGAAGCAAAGACTCATCATGTTATGTTGTGGATAAACAAAGGTATAAAAATAAAAACAATATGGAAAAAACTATTAAAATTAACGGTGTGTGTCATCAAGCGTCAATGGATACTGGCAGTGATTTAAATGTCTTTTGTTTGGCATCATATCTCAAAATCGGCGCACCAAATTTTCAATAGAAACAAATAACCATTAGAGGAGTTGGTAATAAGAAAATAAAAACGATTGGAAAATTCTCAGCAAATGTTGAAATTGATAACATACAATATGAACTTGAATTTTATATTATACCAGATGAAGAAATTAACATTGATGTAGTCGTTGGAAAACCACTGTTAAATAAAGCGACGTTAATCGCTAATTCAGATGGAATTAAAATTGAAAAAAAATGTTTAATAGACAAATTGGTCGAGCAACATGAAATCGAATTAGAGAAAATTAAAAAGGAACATGATGATGAATTAAAATTGTTAGAAAATACTTGGAGAATTAAAGTAAACGATCTATCCATTAATTCGGAGAAAGTTAAGTAAGAAATGGAAATAGATGCTCAAAAACAAGTTGAAGTACTTATACAGCAACATAGAAAAGACCTAGATTCACAGTGGCAGAATCTAATTCAGCAAAAAGACGAAGCAACGCAACTGGTTGAAGATTTCAAAACGTTAGAAGATCAATTTTACATACAACAAAAATCGCATAGTGCCAGAGAAATTGAATTATTAAAAACGATCGATACATTAAAAAATGAATTACAAAGTAAATTATCAACAGTTGATGATTTACAAAATAATGTTGATACATTAGAAGGTGGAATTCAAGTTTTGAATCAAGAAATTGCACAGCATACAGACGATTTGAATAAAATGAATAGAGAAGCTGGCGTACCACGAGGAAATGGTCAGGTTGAACAGAGTAAATCGTGTGATCATTCCTATATTAACTAAGCTGTATAAAGCTTAGTTAATTGTAGATAGAAAAAATATAGAAATATTGTAGAATATTGTAGAAATAATATAGAATATTGTCTCTCTATTGTAGACATCTACAATAGAGAGTCATTGCTGACGATAACAAGGTCCGGTTTTAGTAATTTCCCCTCAGCCGTTCTAATTCTTGGCTCGACGTCGACCTGCAGCTTCCTCTTTGTGGCAATCTTTTGAATCCTATGTACAACTTCATCGTGCCTCCTGATGCGCTGATGGTGTGTCAGGGGGCACTTTTGAAGCACATGACATAGGGTTTCCGATCTCTGGCATCCGGCCCTACATCTCCTCTCCTCGGGTGGATTCGAGGGAATTCCAATAGTCGGTAGCGTATTGGAACGCAGCTGGATGGCCTTAACATAATCAAGACCCCTCCAAAAAGGTGGGGGGTTTTCAATCCATGAATGGGATGCGTTACAGTTTCCGCCTTGCTTAGTCCCATTACCGGAATACCCAGCATCTAATCTATCTCCCCAGGTCAGTCTCACCTCCTGGGGCGTTGTTCCTGTAGCCAGAGACCATTTGCGTATTTTATTAATGAAGTTGCTCATCCACTCCTGGTTCAGGACGGCGGCCAACACACAGTCCCCGCTGTTCAGCAGACTGCGGATTCTCCTATGAAGCACCATTGGCACATGTGCCGCAAGGGACAAAATTCCCAAACCACCAAACTTGATCGGCGGATGGATGAAAGCGTCTTGTACAATTTTGATAAGATGACTTATAGATCTTACAGCAATCCTAATAGCTCTGTCGGCGCTCCTGAGCACTTTTAGTTTTATACCAAAGTTCTGGAGCTTAGACAGAGCAATCGGAATTAGATGGCTTCTTATAATATTGATTTTCTGGTGGACTTTAAGGGGGCTCCTAATGATGTTCTTAATATAATCGATCAGTTCGGGATATAGCATTCTCCCCTGCCCAGAAGCCTCGTAACGCTCGCCGAGGTATTTAAACATTTCATTCGGTTGCAGCTGCTTAATTGGACTTCCGTCCATGTAAAAAAGAGGTCTGGTTATTGAGTAGATATGTTTATTAGATCTGTTAGCGTTGACGGAGAGTGCCACACACTTCTTCACATTGAGCGTCATGCCATGCTTCTCTGCCTCATCAGCTGTAATTTTGAGCAATTTAGACATGGCCTTTGGGTTTTCCGTGAACAGCATGAGGTCATCAGCATAGGCTATAGACGAGATCTTGACGTCCGGAGTAATAGAGACACCCAGTCCCTCAGCTTCCAACTTCAAAATTATACGATCGACTACTAGATTAAAGATCGCAGGAGACAACGGGTCTCCCTGCCAAATCCCTCTCTCAATCCGAATGTCATTGGTGGCAGCACCTCCCACGCATACCCTAGTCCTGGCGCCCCTAAGATTGTCCATGACATACGTTCGTAAGATGTTATCCGAAATATAAACACTCAGCACTCGATCCAGGGCGTCATGTGATACAGTGTCAAATGCCTTCCTGAAATCGAGCGCCATTATGTTGTATGGTTTTCTGGCAGCGCGTCGTTGCTTGATAATGGATGGTAGAATGGCTCCATTTGCCAGCACCCCATCTACCCTCCTGAATCCTCTCTGATGTGAGCTTATCGAAATAGCTTCTATTCTTTGAGCTATTATTCTGTGCAACGTTCTTATTATTGCAAAGGACACCGTAATGGGCCTCCAGGAGTCTAAATCACCAGAGGACTGGCCATTCTTCGGGATCAGTATCGTTCTCGCCAGGTTTAAACTAGGGGGCGTGACCGCTGTCACGATCATGATGTTGAATAGGAGTGCCAGTTTATAAGCTGGGATTCTCTTCAAATCAGAAGGACGAACGTCGTCCGGTCCGGCAGTGTTGGATTTAAATGCCGCAATAGAGAAAGCAACATCCTCGACCTTAACGGGGGGACAGGTCACATGTCCCGCTAAAGATGGTGGTCGCTCAGAGGACGGAGCAGCACTGGTGTCAGCACCAAATATGGCCCGAAAATACTTTTCGACATCCACGATGTTAGGGTGTTCCTTTGTCAAGTCCTCGTGCTGATCCTTTAATACCGCCTCCGCAGCCCTCTTTTTGTTTCTTTTATACAGCAGCTGCATTTCTCTAAATGCGTTCGCTCTTCTATGTGACCTGTTGTTAGGTCTTTCGGTGTTAGTCTTCCTACGGCCCAGTCTAGGTTCAGATTGTCTTGGTTTTATAGATATCAGGGCCTTAATGTGTTGAAGGTATAGCTCAAGCTTCTCTTCAATGAACTCTCGTTTGTTTCCAAAATTCTGGAACTGTAGTATTTTCAGGAGCTCATCATGAGCTCCTGAAGAGAGTCATAGTTACTCCCGCCGTTTACCCGCGCTTGATTGAATTTCTTCACTTTGACATTCAGAGCACTGCGCAGAAATCACATTGCGTCAACATCACGTTAAGACCATCGCAAGGTCTTAACGCACCATTATTATATGGTGCAAATTCTATAAAAGAATTGAAAAATAGGCTTCAGACGTATATGAAATTTAAAACGTGTCAAGTGAAAACTTTACGATGAGATGATAAATCTAAGAAGAAAATTGATAATAAACAATATAACAAGAATAGTGAATATTTTACAAAGGATTTAGATGTTTTAATTGTGGTAATAAAGGTCACTCGTCAGTTGATTGCATGAACAAGAATAAAAGAAAAAAATGTTTTTCATGTAATGAATATGGTCATATTTCAAAAGAATGTAAAAAGAAGTTAGTGAACAATAATGAGAAAGTTGGAAGCAAAGACTCATCATGTTATGTTGTGGATAAACAAAGGTATAAAAATAAAAACAATATGGAAAAAACTATTAAAATTAACGGTGTGTGTCATCAAGCGTCAATGGATACTGGCAGTGATTTAAATGTCTTTTGTTTGGCATCATATCTCAAAATCGGCGCACCAAATTTTCAATAGAAACAAATAACCATTAGAGGAGTTGGTAATAAGAAAATAAAAACGATTGGAAAATTCTCAGCAAATGTTGAAATTGATAACATACAATATGAACTTGAATTTTATATTATACCAGATGAAGAAATTAACATTGATGTAGTCGTTGGAAAACCACTGTTAAATAAAGCGACGTTAATCGCTAATTCAGATGGAATTAAAATTGAAAAAAAATGTTTAATAGACAAATTGGTCGAGCAACATGAAATCGAATTAGAGAAAATTAAAAAGGAACATGATGATGAATTAAAATTGTTAGAAAATACTTGGAGAATTAAAGTAAACGATCTATCCATTAATTCGGAGAAAGTTAAGTAAGAAATGGAAATAGATGCTCAAAAACAAGTTGAAGTACTTATACAGCAACATAGAAAAGACCTAGATTCACAGTGGCAGAATCTAATTCAGCAAAAAGACGAAGCAACGCAACTGGTTGAAGATTTCAAAACGTTAGAAGATCAATTTTACATACAACAAAAATCGCATAGTGCCAGAGAAATTGAATTATTAAAAACGATCGATACATTAAAAAATGAATTACAAAGTAAATTATCAACAGTTGATGATTTACAAAATAATGTTGATACATTAGAAGGTGGAATTCAAGTTTTGAATCAAGAAATTGCACAGCATACAGACGATTTGAATAAAATGAATAGAGAAGCTGGCGTACCACGAGGAAATGGTCAGGTTGAACAGAGTAAATCGTGTGATCATTCCTATATTAACTAAGCTGTATAAAGCTTAGTTAATTGTAGATAGAAAAAATATAGAAATATTGTAGAATATTGTAGAAATAATATAGAATATTGTCTCTCTATTGTAGACATCTACAATAGAGAGTCATTGCTGACGATAACAAGGTCCGGTTTTAGTAATTTCCCCTCAGCCGTTCTAATTCTTGGCTCGACGTCGACCTGCAGCTTCCTCTTTGTGGCAATCTTTTGAATCCTATGTACAACTTCATCGTGCCTCCTGATGCGCTGATGGTGTGTCAGGGGGCACTTTTGAAGCACATGACATAGGGTTTCCGATCTCTGGCATCCGGCCCTACATCTCCTCTCGTCGGGTGGATTCGAGGGAATTCCAATAGTCGGTAGCGTATTGGAACGCAGCTGGATGGCCTTAACATAATCAAGACCCCTCCAAAAAGGTGGGGGGTTTTCAATCCATGAATGGGATGCGTTACAGTTTCCGCCTTGCTTAGTCCCATTACCGGAATACCCAGCATCTAATCTATCTCCCCAGGTCAGTCTCACCTCCTGGGGCGTTGTTCCTGTAGCCAGAGACCATTTGCGTATTTTATTAATGAAGTTGCTCATCCACTCCTGGTTCAGGACGGCGGCCAACACACAGTCCCCGCTGTTCAGCAGACTGCGGATTCTCCTATGAAGCACCATTGGCACATGTGCCGCAAGGGACAAAATTCCCAAACCACCAAACTTGATCGGCAGATGGATGAAAGCGTCTTGTACAATTTTGTTAAGATGACTTATAGATCTTACAGCAATCCTAATAGCTCTGTCGGCGCTCCTGAGCACTTTTAGTTTTATACCAAAGTTCTGGAGCTGAGACAGAGCAATCGGAATTAGATGGCTTCTTATAATATTGATTTTCTGGTGGACTTTAAGGGGGCTCCTAATGATGTTCTTAATATAATCGATCAGTTCGGGATATAGCATTCTCCCCTGCCCAGAAGCCTCGTAACGCTCGCCGAGGTATTTAAACATTTCATTCGGTTGCAGCTGCTTAATTGGACTTCCGTCCATGTAAAAAAGAGGTCTGGTTATTGAGTAGATATGTTTATTAGATCTGTTAGCGTTGACGGAGAGTGCCACACACTTCTTCACATTGAGCGTCATGCCATGCTTCTCTGCCTCATCAGCTGTAATTTTGAGCAATTTAGACATGGCCTTTGGGTTTTCCGTGAACAGCATGAGGTCATCAGCATAGGCTATAGACGAGATCTTGACGTCCGGAGTAATAGAGACACCCAGTCCCTCAGCTTCCAACTTCAAAATTATACGATCGACTACTAGATTAAAGATCGCAGGAGACAACGGGTCTCCCTGCCAAATCCCTCTCTCAATCCGAATGTCATTGGTGGCAGCACCTCCCACGCATACCCTAGTCCTGGCGCCCCTAAGATTGTCCATGACATACGTTCGTAAGATGTTATCCGAAATATAAACACTCAGCACTCGATCCAGGGCGTCATGTGATACAGTGTCAAATGCCTTCCTGAAATCGAGCGCCATTATGTTGTATGGTTTTCTGGCAGCGCGTCGTTGCTTGATAATGGATGGTAGAATGGCTCCATTTGCCAGCACCCCATCTACCCTCCTGAATCCTCTCTGATGTGAGCTTATCGAAATAGCTTCTATTCTTTGAGCTATTATTCTGTGCAACGTTCTTATTATTGCAAAGGACACCGTAATGGGCCTCCAGGAGTCTAAATCACCAGAGGACTGGCCATTCTTCGGGATCAGTATCGTTCTCGCCAGGTTTAAACTAGGGGGCGTGACCGCTGTCACGATCATGATGTTGAATAGGAGTGCCAGTTTATAAGCTGGGATTCTCTTCAAATCAGAAGGACGAACGTCGTCCGGTCCGGCAGTGTTGGATTTAAATGCCGCAATAGAGAAAGCAACATCCTCGACCTTAACGGGGGGACAGGTCACATGTCCCGCTAAAGATGGTGGTCGCTCAGAGGACGGAGCAGCACTGGTGTCAGCACCAAATATGGCCCGAAAATACTTTTCGACATCCACGATGTTAGGGTGTTCCTTTGTCAAGTCCTCGTGCTGATCCTTTAATACCGCCTCCGCAGCCCTCTTTTTGTTTCTTTTATACAGCAGCTGCATTTCTCTAAATGCGTTCGCTCTTCTATGTGACCTGTTGTTAGGTCTTTCGGTGTTAGTCTTCCTACGGCCCAGTCTAGGTTCAGATTGTCTTGGTTTTATAGATATCAGGGCCTTAATGTGTTGAAGGTATAGCTCAAGCTTCTCTTCAATGAACTCTCGTTTGTTTCCAAAATTCTGGAACTGTAGTATTTTCAGGAGCTCATCATGAGCTCCTGAAGAGAGTCATAGTTACTCCCGCCGTTTACCCGCGCTTGATTGAATTTCTTCACTTTGACATTCAGAGCACTGCGCAGAAATCACATTGCGTCAACATCACGTTAAGACCATCGCAAGGTCTTAACGCACCATTATTATATGGTGCAAATTCTATAAAAGAATTGAAAAATAGGCTTCAGACGTATATGAAATTTAAAACGTGTCAAGTGAAAACTTTACGATGAGATGATAAATCTAAGAAGAAAATTGATAATAAACAATATAACAAGAATAGTGAATATTTTACAAAGGATTTAGATGTTTTAATTGTGGTAATAAAGGTCACTCGTCAGTTGATTGCATGAACAAGAATAAAAGAAAAAAATGTTTTTCATGTAATGAATATGGTCATATTTCAAAAGAATGTAAAAAGAAGTTAGTGAACAATAATGAGAAAGTTGGAAGCAAAGACTCATCATGTTATGTTGTGGATAAACAAAGGTATACAAATAAAAACAATATGGAAAAAACTATTAAAATTAACGGTGTGTGTCATCAAGCGTCAATGGATACTGGCAGTGATTTAAATGTCTTTTGTTTGGCATCATATCTCAAAATCGGCGCACCAAATTTTCAATAGAAACAAATAACCATTAGAGGAGTTGGTAATAAGAAAATAAAAACGATTGGAAAATTCTCAGCAAATGTTGAAATTGATAACATACAATATGAACTTGAATTTTATATTATACCAGATGAAGAAATTAACATTGATGTAGTCGTTGGAAAACCACTGTTAAATAAAGCGACGTTAATCGCTAATTCAGATGGAATTAAAATTGAAAAAAAATGTTTAATAGACAAATTGGTCGAGCAACATGAAATCGAATTAGAGAAAATTAAAAAGGAACATGATGATGAATTAAAATTGTTAGAAAATACTTGGAGAATTAAAGTAAACGATCTATCCATTAATTCGGAGAAAGTTAAGTAAGAAATGGAAATAGATGCTCAAAAACAAGTTGAAGTACTTATACAGCAACATAGAAAAGACCTAGATTCACAGTGGCAGAATCTAATTCAGCAAAAAGACGAAGCAACGCAACTGGTTGAAGATTTCAAAACGTTAAAAGATCAATTTTACATACAACAAAAATCGCATAGTGCCAGAGAAATTGAATTATTAAAAACGATCGATACATTGAAAAATGAATTACAAAGTAAATTATCAACAGTTGATGATTTACAAAATAATGTTGATACATTAGAAGGTGGAATTCAAGTTTTGAATCAAGAAATTGCACAGCATACAGACGATTTGAATAAAATGAATAGAGAAGCTGGCGTACCACGAGGAAATGGTCAGGTTGAACAGAGTAAATCGTGTGATCATTCCTATATTAACTAAGCTGTATAAAGCTTAGTTAATTGTAGATAGAAAAAATATAGAAATATTGTAGAATATTGTAGAAATAATATAGAATATTGTCTCTCTATTGTAGACATCTACAATAGAGAGTCATTGCTGACGATAACAAGGTCCGGTTTTAGTAATTTCCCCTCAGCCGTTCTAATTCTTGGCTCGACGTCGACCTGCAGCTTCCTCTTTGTGGCAATCTTTTGAATCCTATGTACAACTTCATCGTGCCTCCTGATGCGCTGATGGTGTGTCAGGGGGCACTTTTGAAGCACATGACATAGGGTTTCCGATCTCTGGCATCCGGCCCTACATCTCCTCTCCTCGGGTGGATTCGAGGGAATTCCAATAGTCGGTAGCGTATTGGAACGCAGCTGGATGGCCTTAACATAATCAAGACCCCTCCAAAAAGGTGGGGGGTTTTCAATCCATGAATGGGATGCGTTACAGTTTCCGCCTTGCTTAGTCCCATTACCGGAATACCCAGCATCTAATCTATCTCCCCAGGTCAGTCTCACCTCCTGGGGCGTTGTTCCTGTAGCCAGAGACCATTTGCGTATTTTATTAATGAAGTTGCTCATCCACTCCTGGTTCAGGACGGCGGCCAACACACAGTCCCCGCTGTTCAGCAGACTGCGGATTCTCCTATGAAGCACCATTGGCACATGTGCCGCAAGGGACAAAATTCCCAAACCACCAAACTTGATCGGCAGATGGATGAAAGCGTCTTGTACAATTTTGTTAAGATGACTTATAGATCTTACAGCAATCCTAATAGCTCTGTCGGCGCTCCTGAGCACTTTTAGTTTTATACCAAAGTTCTGGAGCTGAGACAGAGCAATCGGAATTAGATGGCTTCTTATAATATTGATTTTCTGGTGGACTTTAAGGGGGCTCCTAATGATGTTCTTAATATAATCGATCAGTTCGGGATATAGCATTCTCCCCTGCCCAGAAGCCTCGTAACGCTCGCCGAGGTATTTAAACATTTCATCCGGTTGCAGCTGCTTAATTGGACTTCCGTCCATGTAAAAAAGAGGTCTGGTTATTGAGTAGATATGTTTATTAGATCTGTTAGCGTTGACGGAGAGTGCCACACACTTCTTCACATTGAGCGTCATGCCATGCTTCTCTGCCTCATCAGCTGTAATTTTGAGCAATTTAGACATGGCCTTTGGGTTTTCCGTGAACAGCATGAGGTCATCAGCATAGGCTATAGACGAGATCTTGACGTCCGGAGTAATAGAGACACCCAGTCCCTCAGCTTCCAACTTCAAAATTATACGATCGACTACTAGATTAAAGATCGCAGGAGACAACGGGTCTCCCTGCCAAATCCCTCTCTCAATCCGAATGTCATTGGTGGCAGCACCTCCCACGCATACCCTAGTCCTGGCGCCCCTAAGATTGTCCATGACATACGTTCGTAAGATGTTATCCGAAATATAAACACTCAGCACTCGATCCAGGGCGTCATGTGATACAGTGTCAAATGCCTTCCTGAAATCGAGCGCCATTATGTTGTATGGTTTTCTGGCAGCGCGTCGTTGCTTGATAATGGATGGTAGAATGGCTCCATTTGCCAGCACCCCATCTACCCTCCTGAATCCTCTCTGATGTGAGCTTATCGAAATAGCTTCTATTCTTTGAGCTATTATTCTGTGCAACGTTCTTATTATTGCAAAGGACACCGTAATGGGCCTCCAGGAGTCTAAATCACCAGAGGACTGGCCATTCTTCGGGATCAGTATCGTTCTCGCCAGGTTTAAACTAGGGGGCGTGACCGCTGTCACGATCATGATGTTGAATAGGAGTGCCAGTTTATAAGCTGGGATTCTCTTCAAATCAGAAGGACGAACGTCGTCCGGTCCGGCAGTGTTGGATTTAAATGCCGCAATAGAGAAAGCAACATCCTCGACCTTAACGGGGGGACAGGTCACATGTCCCGCTAAAGATGGTGGTCGCTCAGAGGACGGAGCAGCACTGGTGTCAGCACCAAATATGGCCCGAAAATACTTTTCGACATCCACGATGTTAGGGTGTTCCTTTGTCAAGTCCTCGTGCTGATCCTTTAATACCGCCTCCGCAGCCCTCTTTTTGTTTCTTTTATACAGCAGCTGCATTTCTCTAAATGCGTTCGCTCTTCTATGTGACCTGTTGTTAGGTCTTTCGGTGTTAGTCTTCCTACGGCCCAGTCTAGGTTCAGATTGTCTTGGTTTTATAGATATCAGGGCCTTAATGTGTTGAAGGTATAGCTCAAGCTTCTCTTCAATGAACTCTCGTTTGTTTCCAAAATTCTGGAACTGTAGTATTTTCAGGAGCTCATCATGAGCTCCTGAAGAGAGTCATAGTTACTCCCGCCGTTTACCCGCGCTTGATTGAATTTCTTCACTTTGACATTCAGAGCACTGGGCAGAAATCACATTGCGTCAACATCACGTTAAGACCATCGCAAGGTCTTAACGCACCATTATTATATGGTGCAAATTCTATAAAAGAATTGAAAAATAGGCTTCAGACGTATATGAAATTTAAAACGTGTCAAGTGAAAACTTTACGATGAGATGATAAATCTAAGAAGAAAATTGATAATAAACAATATAACAAGAATAGTGAATATTTTACAAAGGATTTAGATGTTTTAATTGTGGTAATAAAGGTCACTCGTCAGTTGATTGCATGAACAAGAATAAAAGAAAAAAATGTTTTTCATGTAATGAATATGGTCATATTTCAAAAGAATGTAAAAAGAAGTTAGTGAACAATAATGAGAAAGTTGGAAGCAAAGACTCATCATGTTATGTTGTGGATAAACAAAGGTATAAAAATAAAAACAATATGGAAAAAACTATTAAAATTAACGGTGTGTGTCATCAAGCGTCAATGGATACTGGCAGTGATTTAAATGTCTTTTGTTTGGCATCATATCTCAAAATCGGCGCACCAAATTTTCAATAGAAACAAATAACAGTTAGAGGAGTTGGTAATAAGAAAATAAATATGATTGGAAAATTCGCAGCAAATGTTGAAATTGATAACATACAATATGAACTTGAATTTTATATTATACCAGATGAAGAAATTAACATTGATGTAGTCGTTGGAAAACCACTGTTAAATGAAGCTACGTTAATCGCTAATTCAGATGGAATTAAAATTGAAAAAAAATGTTTAATAGACAAATTGGTCGAGCAACATGAAATCGAATTAGAGAAAATTCAAAAGGAACATGAAGATGAATTAAAATTGTTAGAAAATACTTGGAGAAGTAAAGTAAACGATCTATCCATTAATTTGGAGAAAGTTAAGTAAGAAATGGAAATAGATGCTCAAAAACAAGTTGAAATACTTATACAGCAACATAGAAAAGACCTAGATTCACAGTGGCAGAATCTAATTCAGCAAAAAGACGAAGCAACACAACTGGTTGAAGATGAATACGTTTCAAAATACAAAACGTTAGAAGATCAATTTTACATACAACAAAAATCGCATAGTGCCAGAGAAATTGAATTATTAAAAACGATCGATACATTGAAAAATGAATTACAAAGTAAATTATCAACAGTTGATGATTTACAAAATAATGTTGATACATTAGAAGGTGGAATTCAAGTTTTGAATCAAGAAATTGCACAGCATACAGACGATTTGAATAAAATGAATAGAGAAGCTGGCGTACCACAAGGAAATGGTCAGGTTGAACGTGTGAATCGTGTAATCATTCCTGCATTAACTAAGCTGTCAATTGATAAACCAGAATACTGGTACAAGCATATAAGAAAACTTCAAGAAACATTAAATAGTACATTCCATCGGAGTATTGGAACAGCATTTGAATTAGTATTCGGAACAACAATGAACAGATCAGAAGACACAAGTTTGGTAGATTTAATTGAAGAAGAATTGGTAGAAGATTTTATGAAACGTAGAGAGATTTTAAGAGAAGAAGCAAGAAAACAGATAGTCCAAGTGCAAAAAGAAAATGTAAGATCATTCAACAGAAGACGTAAAGCCGCTACTAAATGTTATCCAGGCGATTTTGTTGCAATTAAGCAAACACAATTTGCCGCATGCTCAAAACTATTACCGAAGTTTTTAGGTCCATATCGAGTTATTAATTGTTTGTATAATAACCGATACGAAATTGAGAAAAGGAGAAGACTGGTGATCATCCTGGTCCAAGATTGACATCTTCATCAGCTGATTTAATGAAACCGTGGGTAGAATTCGAGGCGAATTCAAACCAGAATGGCCGAGATGTAGGAATGAATCAGAGTGAGCAATGAAAAAAAAAATTGTCACGGGTAAAAAAAACTGTCAGATAGATTTTTGAGATGTTCGTATGAATTTGTATTTTATTAATTGTGTTCTATATTTATGATTGAATAAACTAACTTGAATTTTGTTAACCAATATTCATCTTAAAAAAATTATTAATTTTTCTTTGTTCATTAAACAAAGAAGTAATTTTTTCCTACATGTATAGTTTTTTACAAATCGCCTAATTGACTATTGAGATCCGATGAACGATCTTGTGAACTGAATCGTCGTGGGGTCTGCCAGTACCACGGCTCAGCAAT
This sequence comes from Platypus cylindrus, assembly GCA_949748235.1. Taxonomy (NCBI): domain Eukaryota; kingdom Metazoa; phylum Arthropoda; class Insecta; order Coleoptera; family Curculionidae; genus Platypus; species Platypus cylindrus. The sequence continues at coordinate 51,287,238 of OX456488.1, read as the reverse complement.
TTCGTGTATACTGTATTAGTAGTATCGTGGTGTCCCTAGTGTGCGCAAGATATCGTCGACATTAATCGCGATTCACGCGTAGAATCCGATAAAATATAGAAAATTCAAAGAGCTGTAGTTTTTATTTATGAATAGTCGCCAAAAATTTTTTTCGTAATTATTTTCTAATATCGATATCTAGAAACTCAACAAAGAATTTCTCTAAATTTCGAGATCTGCTATCACTTACAAGGGTCTGGTAATTTATTAGGGCAATTTAGAGCTTAAAACGAAAATAATTTTATTATTTGAAAAGTTTTCAATAGGAATACTGGCTATTCGAAGGATAGTTCGTTTCAAATGATTCGTGAGAGCGAAAAGCTGTATGAGAATTCGTTGAGCATATATCAACAATCCAATAAAAAATCGCTATTGACCATCTATTTGTGCGCTTGCTTTGGTAATGTTGTGGTCTTCGATCATATGTTTTCTTGTATCATTATTTATTGCTGCATCATGATGCATTGTTGATATTAGTATCCCTTTCTTTTGCTTTTTTGGGCATATAAGAAACTAATGTAACACCTTTGGTAAACCCAAATACAGAGGACTCAACTTTTCGGCTTCGACTACGCAAAAACTCAGGTACAACTTCTGGTTTATTTTTCCACATTGTGCGGAAGTATGTAAGACCTCTTTGTTTCAACTAATTAACAAGTTCTAATGAAGAGAACCAATAGTCTGCTGTCACGTTCCTATTCGTTTTTTTCAATAGGTTTAATAAGGCTAATAAAGGAAGGTATTGACATTTTGTTTTGCATCTATCGAGAGCGTGTGTCCATCACTACCTTTCTCTGTATATAAGTATCCATTAAAAAAGTAATTATTCCGAACATAGGTCACTATGGGTCTAATTGGCTTGTCTGGCTTGCGGATTTTTAGTTTCCCGAACAGTGTAGGTGTGATGGGGTTCATTGAACGTAATTTATATGGATTGGTATAGAGCATGGTTAAGGTGTGTATGGTGTCATTCAATATAACTTTTAATTTTTCATAGTATTTTGTTGTAAGATATGTTTTTATTTCCATGAACTGTTCCGTAGAGAGGAAGGCCACCATTTTCCGCTTGTATTCACTGCGTTCCATGATAACCGTACATGCTCCTTTATCTGCTTTTGTTATGTATAGTCTGTTGTCCTTTATTTTTTGTAAGATATTTTTTACGTTACTGTTGTTATTAGTTATAAGACTATTCCGTTTAAAGTTATATCTGTTATTTAAAAATTTTGTTATTTTTGGCCTTAATGTGGTTATTCTAGGTGTATTGGATTGTTGGATGATGCGTTCAGCTTCAATCGCCATGTTAACCCTTTTTTGTATTGGCTTTTCGGTATGCAAATTGTATTTGAGGCTCAGATTTAGTACATCCATTTCATGTATGGTGAATGTGGTGGTGTGTCAGTGTCCTGTTATGGAATACCTGTGGCGGGCATGGGGGTGTGTGCTGTGTTTTATTTTTTTGGATGATTCTTGCAGCGCTGGTGTTATTGTCTATTGTCTGTGTTTTAAAAGTAGTATAAATGTTGTTGTCTTTGCTATCATTATACTTTATTGTATGTGTATTGTGACTCTCATTTTTTATGATGTTGTAATTATTATATTTGTTTTGTCGTAACCGCTGTAATTTGGTTTTTAATTTCGTGTGTTGTCTGTGTCACTTAGGTGATCTAATCATCCAAAAAAGTGATTAGATCCCTAATTTGGTAGTCAAGAGTAATGAATTCTATATGTGTTATAACACTATTGATTTTAAAATATATAAACTTCGGAATTATGTTAATACTATTCAACGTTTTATAATGGTTTGTTATTTCTTCTTGTAACCATACCCTTTTTGCTACCCTCATGGCTCTTATGGAGGATCTGCTATGGGTCTTGCATCTGATGTTGATGAATGTTGGTGTAAGGTCCATCCTAATGCATTCTTTGACGAATCAAATCTTCAGTAAGGTCATTTTTCTTCGTATCATTAGAGTCCTGTATGCTAGCTCAAGTTGTCCACGATTAGCTTCAAGCAAATATTGATGGACTATGGAGAATACTCACACACCTTGGCACAGTTCTTCAAACCATTTGATATCACAATTAGTTTTAGAGCTAACAACAAACTGGGCAGGTTACTAAAATATAAAGAACAACACATCAACAAATTGGAATTCCTGGGTGTATACAAAATTTCCTGTAATATATTCCCGGGGGAATACATGGGACAAACAGGTAGAAAAATAATAACTAGAGTTAAAGAACATGTATCAACGTATCAAAAGTACAAAAACACAGATATTACCAGCACTACATCAGTTTTTGCCTCGCACTTACTAACCAATAAACATAGTTTTCCACACAGCAACATTGAAGTGTTGCAAATAGTAGGAAAAGGTATGGAACCGGATCTGTGGCAAAAATATTACATTGCGAGATCTATAAAATCTAAAAAAGAGTGGTGCCTAAACGACGTGTTAACATTAGAACAAAACCACATATTCGATGGGCTCAATTAGCGTGGGTTAACTAATAACATTTGACGACATCTATGCACACAATGACGATTACAAATAGGTCACACTTCCCAATTTGAACAGTAGAGTACGTGGCATACACCGAATCGAATTTAAAATAGTAGGAAATAACAATTTTTCAAATATTATAAATATGAACATTCACTGTTCGATCACTGAAAGAAAAAAAGAAACTGGTACAAAAAGGATATAGGGATGGAAAACACCAGAAAACACCAAGAGAAATCACAGTGAAAGCGGCAGAAGGGGAGAATGTAATGGAAAAAAATAAGAGAAAACCTTACGATAGAAGAAGTAGGTGAAGAAGGTATAAAGAAAATAAAAAAATTTAAAAGTGGATTGGTAGTGATGAAGTGCAGAAACGAGCTGCAACAGGAGCAAATAGGGAAGAAACTGGAGAAAGTAAAAGGAATGACAGTGAGGAAAATGAAAGAAACATAGCCGTTGTTTATAATAAAAAAAATTGAGCAAGGATATACTGAAGAAGAAATAGTAAACGAAATATTAAGAGAAAATGAAGAAATAAGGAAAATAGTGGGGATTAGAGAGTTGAAGACAGTAATGAGAGCAGTTAGAAAAAATGCCTTTAGGAACAGTAAACAATATGTGGAGGACTGGGTAGTAGAAGCTGACAAGGAGATATTCAAGTACGTGGTAAAAAAAGGAAAATTATTGATAGATTTTACTGTAAAACAGGTAGAGGAATATGTAAAGATAAATATGAAGGATGATAATGAGAGCATTAAAACGATAATAAGTGTGTATGGATCAAATGAAGATGCTTTAAAAAAAGCATTTGATAAAGTAAGAAGAGATAGATTGTGGAAGATGATGGCAGAGAAAGAGATAAGCAGGAAAATGATTAGCTTAATAAAAAAAATATATGAAGAAAACTCAAATAGCGTGATAGTCAAAAAGAGACAATCAAAAAAATTTAAAGCGAAAGACGGACTAAGTCCAACATTATTTAATATTTAGATGGACAAAATAATAAGGAAAGTGAAAGAAAGAACTAGAGGACTTGACGTGGGATGAAATTATATGGAGAGAGTTGAAGTAAAGATTGGAGCATTTGGGGACGATATAATGGTGATAGCATCTAATGAAGAAGAGTTGCAGACAAGCATAAATAAATGGAATGAAACACTTAGAGAGAACGGAATGGAGATGTGTAAAGAGAAAACAAAAGTAATGGTGATCGGGGAACAACATGAGATAAAAATCATGGTAGATAAGGTAAAATTGGAGCAAGTGACGAAATGGAAATATTTGGGAGTAGAAATAACTAGTTCAGGAAAGCAAGAAGAAGAAATTAACAGCCGAATGGGAAAAGCAATGAAAGTGTTTTACAGTATCAGCAATACGATTGTGGGGAAAAAAGAAATAACAAGAAAAACAAAAATAAACGTCTATAAAACAATAATAAGACCAATACTGACATTTGGATGTGAGAAATGGATAACAGATAAAAAGGAAATAAGTAAAGTTCAAGCGGGAGAAATGAAATACATGAAGAGAGTAAAGGGAGTGACAAAGAGAGAAAGAATCAAGAATGAAGAAATAAGAAAAGAACTAGGAATGGAGGCGATACACGAATACATAGAGAAGAGGAAGTTGGGATGGTGGGGCCATCTGAAAAGAATGGGACAGGAAAGACAAGTGAGAAGGGTATGGGAAGCTAGACCTGAGCAGAAAAGAAAAAGGGGAAGGCCTGAAACTACCTGGGATGACATAATAGAAAAGATATTACAAAGAAGAAGAATAACGATGAGTGAAGCTAGTAGGATGGCAAACAACAGGAAAGAATGGAGAAAGTTTAGCGACGCAGTGACGTGAAGCAAAAACGTATAAGCCTAGAGAAAGAAAGAAAGAAAAAGAAGAAAAGAGGAAAAAAAGATAAAGCCTACACCAGAAATGGTAGACAGGCTTTAGGATATATATATATATATATGTATATATAAATATGAACATAAAAAATAATGGGGAAATAAGATAATGATAAAGGATAGCTACGGGTCCGAAAATAGACCAACACACATAATGAATGTGACAGAATACAGATACAAAAAAGTAACAAACGACTGGTTACCACTTTATTGTATTCTTGTTGTGAAGGCGACATAATTCAAGTTAACGCTAAAAATGATATACATGTAAGAGGCGGGGCCTAAGCCGCCCTGCCTGTCCAATCCAAACAAAACCCTTTCCTTTCCCTCTTCTGGCTAGCAAGCGAGTTCTCCAGCAGCCAGATTCTATCCTGTCCAGCTTCGGACTAGAAAGTGATGTTCTAGCCTCGGCTAATAGTGATGGCTCTTGCCAGAACAAGAGAAATAGATAGGTGCTGACTCAATTGGAATTCACCAACAAAGAAAAACCAAATTTGAACTATGTACATTTATTTACAACACTGGTTGAGATTATTTACAATGATTGAAATAATACAACTTTGATGTAAATACAAAACAACCACCTCAGATTCATGTAGTGAGAGCAAGTCTTTTGCCGTGAATATAAACTTTACAGTGCTAATCTTGTTCCCGATCAGTAGATTTCATTTACTGTCGCGATAGAGTGAGCTAGTGATTTATTTTATCACTTGTCGACACGTAAGTAACTTTACTGTCGCGAGAGAGAGAGAGCTTATGCTTGAGACACGTGAGTGATTGGTTGTGAGATATGATTCTTGAGATACACTTGTGTAGAAACACTTTAAATTAGTCACTGTAAAATTGTATACTGTCTTCTTGAATGTTCCATTCCCATATACATAATAAAGAGGACGCACTGAGCACTGAACAACCATTAAACGTATATTGATGGGCCCTCTCTCAAGCGTGAATTTAATCGAAGTGGCGATTGGAAAATTCTTATAATTAATAAATTTGAACAATTTTCGATGCAAGTTTGATAAGAACAGAATGTGGGAATCTTATTCTATAATACATATTACTACTGAACAAAAATATCAATCAATGAAAAAGATACAATCAAAATCATATAAAAATTAGTAGAGTTCATCGTTCAGAAACGATAAAAAAGTGCATAGTAATTAACGTAAATATTGTATACAAACAAAAATTGTGTGAAAAGTAAATACATATTTAAATCTACGTAACAAAAAAAATTATTAGTAATTACAGAACCAAAACAACATATAGCAGCGAAATTTAAATCGCCGGCAAAACAAGTGCCATATGTAGTCAAGACGGATTTCTTTGGCTACTCCTCTGACGTCACGTTAATAAGCAGTAAACAGTATTTTCGAATGCCTTAGTGTTATGTGCTGGTAAAAATGTGTTATTTTATGTGCCTTGTACTATAAATCAGATGTATTGTTTCTTTGCAAATTTCCAATGTATGCAGATTTACTCACGTAGTGTATATGAAAAGTAATTCATATGGTAGATCTGCGTTAAGTAAAAAACTTGAACCGTTATGTTGTTGTTAATAGTTTGCAGTTTGTTTGAGTTCATAATTGAATGGTATTATTTATATGGGTCAAGAGCATTGGTTATATTTAGTCGTTGTATGTTAATTTATTCATTTGAAAACTAGAATTATCATATGGATAAATGGTCAAAAATTGGCCCACATAAATCGTAGATAGAGCAGCAACATGATTTTACGTGTGTTACATATCTATTTCAATTGTTAACAGACAATTCATTGTTAAAAATGAGTTAGAATAATCAATGTAGTTGACTCTGCATGATGACAGACGCGGGGTGGAGCTTACGATTAGAAACGGGTTGTGCGGCAGAGGAGAGGTAACGAGCATAAAAAGACGACAATACCAGCGAGCGACCGCAGTAGCTGGTCCTGCGTTTGTCGACATCACATCATCACCTAGACGACGGTTACAAACCAAACTGTTCTTTTCAGAACAAATTGAACATTGTTTCGGAAACAAAATGAGCAATGGGGCTAAAATTAACATCGTTCTTTTTCAAGACCACAATAGAAAAATAGAAATAGAAGATTTGGATAGAAATTCTATTGTTCTGTTTTAAACCAAAGAAGAGATATTAGTGTTGTAAACAAATCGTTCTTTTTCAAGAACCAAACGTAGAAAATCAAACTGAAAGTAAATCGTTCTTTTTTAAGAACAAAATGTAGAAAATCATACTGAAAGTAAATCGTTCTTTTTCAAGAACCAAATGTAGAAAATCAAACTGAAATACTAAATGTTCTTTTTCAAGAACCCAAAGAAAACAAAGAAAATCGTGTTAAGGTAGCAGTACTTAGTAGTAGTGTGACGTCACGTCGAAAACAGCTCGTTTCTAAGTGAAATACGACCCGCATTTTGTTGTGACGTCGCGTCATTGTTATTATTTTTAAAGAATTCCATAAATACTCTTGTTGTTTTACAACAAGTGAGTTCTCAGGCAGTCCGATTCTAACCTTTCCACCTTCGGACTAGCAAGCGAGTTCTGCGGCACTCCGATTCTAACCTTTCCTCCCCTCTGGTTAGCAAGAGAGTTTTCCGGCAGCCAGAGTAACATGTTTGGTTGGATTGTGTAAGTCGGGGGGCTTATGCCACGCCAACACCGGTAGACGCGAAATATTCCGTTTGTGTGTTTATGTTGGGGTGCCTGCTGCCGTTAGTATTGATAATTATTCTAAAGTCCAGTGGTAGAGAGTAAGTTTTTAAGTTTATGTTTTTCTATTTATTTCGCCTTGTTTGTTTTTCGCTTTTTTTTGCTGGACCCAACTACTAGGTATGTCTATGTTTAGTTTATTATTCATCAGAGTTGTATTGTATTTTATTTTAATTTTATAACATGATGTTTTTATTTCTTCTGGCTTTTCTTTCACTCTTTCCTGAACCCTAGATTATTTTCTCCACTGTCCAAAGACGTACAGGCTTTTCCCCCAATTTTCCCTTTGGAGTAGTGAGGCAGCCGCAAAGCATCCGAAATCAAAGGGTGGCGCCCGAGCAAGAAGCCGATTTATTCGAAGAAACGGTTTAAGCGACATATGGGCGTTACAATACTTACTTTACAATGAATAGATATTGGTTTAATTTTCTAACTAAAAAACAGAATTAAAATAAAACAAGCCTATTCGTGTTTCAGATTTATTTATAATATTCTTCTTCTCTCTTCGAACTTTTACCTGGCAGTAATAACAAAATACTTTTGCATAATTCTTAAACTGCTGCAGGCGGATTTCATAAGAAATTTTCTATTTAGCATATCCTAAAAATAATACAAAAATTATACAAAATTAAATAATTTCAAATGAAAAATATACTCTTTAATTGAATTAATCAACCAAACTCAACTAACTTAGCTAAAATTACTTCAAATTCATATTTCTACAACAAATTTTATTTAAAAATAAATACTGTTTTGAATCGAGTTGTGTTTTCAATTCAAGTCACTTAGGGGTGCATATGGTGTGCATATGCTTTTGTTTTCTTTAATTGTATGATTTAAAGATGCATTTAGTAATGAGGTAGATGTGTGTTGGAATCAGTGTAATTACAATGAAGCTCTGTTTTAACTATATAACTTGTTTTTATTCCGGCACTAAATTACACTTATTATTAATTTAAAAGATATTATGAGCGCGATTGGTGTATTAGAGAATGAATCTCACAGATGTCGAGAGAGTTACAGTGAGTGTTGAAGAGTTACAGTGAGTCTCTTCTGAGGGTTTTTTACTACATGTACAAGAACTGTGTATCAGTTCAATCAGAATCTCATCCCTTCTCTCGTATCAGAACTGTTTTCCTTCTATCCTATTCTTCAAACGGTTGGAACACCCAGAAATAATACGCAGGTATATTTCAAAAAAGAGAAAGTCTGAGTTTCCAAGTTTATAAAGGGTAGTACAATTGGTATAAAAGAAATAAATGAAAAAGTACAGACTTTTTAAATTTATATAAAGAGTAAATCTATCAATCATCCCTTTTGTCAGCAAAGGTTACTAATTTCACCTTTTTTTTGAGAAAAAATTACAATAAATTAATAAAGGTTTTAAAAGGTCTAGACTATCAGATAAGAGATAATTGATAGATAAATTTACACGCTTTCTCTCCGCATTGAGATATTTAATCGTTTTCTAACAAATACGCTTCACCATATACCTCTAACAGAAAATTATCATACTTGGTCAGTATCTTCAGAATCACTTTCATCTAATTGAATAATTAGAGGAGTGATTTCTTCTCGATCGTATTGTATTTCTCGGTCCCACGATTCCTTGATCAGCTCCTCGCTGTGTCTTACCGTATTAAACCACATTTCGGGCGTAATATGGTCAAGTGCTTCTTTCCACATTTGTAGGGCACAATCCACAGAATGGCCATGTCTATTGTAATACGTTTTAGCTATGCCCCATATATGTTCTATTGGATTAAATTGGCAATGATATGGAGGTAGACGCAAAACTTTATATCCACGATTCATAGCCAATTCATCAGTTTTGAATTTTTTTGGTGGCATATTTCTAAAAAAAAAACATATACTACATATGGGAACTGTATTTTGTAGTTATTCATAATTTACCTTCTTGCAATATCAAGTACTTCCGCTTTTAATAGAATATGCTGCCAATATTCTATTTTGTTTTTGTTGAGCCAATCCAAAATTTCCGATCTGCGCCAGGTGGCTTATTTTGAGGCACTAACCATGAACAATTAAAGCAGCAGCCTAACTTTGAGGCGGCTGAAACACTACTCGGTAAATAACTTCACTACGAGCATGTCGTACGTTAAATCACGCGTACCGGTAGAAAAATATAGGTCGCGAAGCGAACCTTAACCAGCAGGCACTATGACTTTCACTACGGGCGTCTTCTTTTTCAATATAGACGTATCTGGTAAATGCATTAGTGATTAATCACTGATTGTCATCAATCAGTGACGTTACGATGAAACTGTGATTTGTATTTTCCAGCGGAATTAGAGAACGGCGAATTGTGGAATTGACATCATAAATTAAATATAGGTTAGGTAAAATAACGTTATCTTTTGTTTATATTTTAAAGTGGGTTCTTTTTTATTTTAGTTTAATCTAATATTATTATACAGTAATTACAATTACTAGTATTTTATTGCGTCTCAATTTTCAATTAATACTTACTTTAATGACTTTGATACCAATTTCCATGGACTCATCACAAGTCGAAGGATGGAAAATAAGTCCTCGCAAAAATTGCGAACTGAAACTATATAGATGGTTCCCCACCAGGAACCATAGTAGACGAAAATGAACTTAATATGCACTACAGGAAAATCAACGCAAAGAGACAGAGAAAACATTTAAAAAAAGGAAACAAGTAATTTAAAATGTAATGTAAATTTTGAACCGTTACAGAATATTCAAAGGTGATCTGGCTGTCACGCATGAAATCCACCAGCATCGCATAACAGATATTAGTGGAAAGTGGTGATATAAATCATATAGCGATGTAAATAATAAAAGTTGCAATTAAAATTGCAATAGACAAGCATAAATAATTGGAATGAAACACTTAGAGAGAACGGAATGGAGATGTGTAAAGAGAAAACAAAAGTAATGGTAACTCATGTTGCGGGGAGCAACATGAGATAAAAATCATGGTAGATAAGGTAAAATTGGAGCAAGTGACGAAATGGAAATATTTGGGAGTAGAAATAACTAGTTCAGGAAAGCAAGAAGAAGAAATTAACAGCCGAATAGGAAAAGCAATGAAAGTGTTTTACAGTATCAGCAATACGATTGTGGGGAAAAAAGAAATAACAAGAAAAACAAAAATAAACGTCTATAAAACAATAATATATAATTATATATTATTAAGTATATGATTTTATTAAAAATATATATAATTGATAAAACAATAAATGAAATAAAATAAATGTTAAATTATAAATATAATTTACAGATTCACGCTAATTGGGCTTTTAAAATTATATGAAAAAACTAAGCCAAATTCGGAGATGACATATGATGATGTCCTTTAGAGTATAGGGTGAATTATAAGAGTATAAAAGTTACTTATTTTACGCAGGTAAAACAGTTATGGAGTTCTACTTGCGCTTCTGGTTGTACCGTTGATGGTAGATGTTGCGTTACTCTCCTAGGTTGGTGGCAAGGAAGCTAAGTTGGTGGTGGTTCAAGCCGGAAACGATGTGGCACACTAGGACGATGACAAAATATATTCTCTCTATAGGGTTTTCGAAAGCTAAACCATTAATTAAGGCATTTTAATGATTCCTCGTAGTGATTATAAATCCCCCTCAAACGGGTTAAAATTGGTGGCCTATTTTGAGGCACAAACCGTATACAATAAAGCAGTAGCCGAACTTTGAGGCTTTAAAACACTACTTTGAAAATAACTTCACTACGAGTAGGTCGTACGTTAACTCATGCGTACCTTTAGATAATATAGGTCGCAAGGCGATCCCTAACCAGCAGGAACTATCACTTGAACTCTTCAAAAAAGTAACGGAAAGGATATTGTATGCAGAGCGTACAATTTTTATAAAACGTTCCCCACCAGGATCCAATGGCGAGCGAAAACAAATCCAGTGAACGAAGACCAGAGAAAGCTGCACAAAGTAACAAAGAAACTAGGAAAGCGAGATAGAAAATAGTTGGATGATATGAACTTCATTAGATAGAAAATATGCATATGATTGAGAGACAAATAGAACTGTTGCAGATGTCAGCTCTGGCAGTTGGTGATTTAGCTGTGTGACAGCTAGACATAAGCTGTAAATAAACAGAAGCTGAAATAGCTAAAACATCTTGAAATCTTATAAGAAGGTTTCGTAATTTGTTTATCCGATCAAGTTGCATCTGCTGCGAAGATCTTGGTAGGAGTGTTGCTAATTCAGAGGGCCGGTTTGATCTTAGATTTACTTCTGTTCCAACTTGTCTTGAACAACAGAAGACACTGATGAATAGCAGATTGTTCACCAGGTTTCTCCTTTGTTTCCACCACTTTCTTGCCTTTCTCAATAATATTGGACAGCAGTTTGTGTGCATCACTCTGACTGAAATTTCTTTTGTAGCCCGTACTTTATATACTGCTTTTATATTTGCTTTTGCAGATATAATTCATTTTCCAACTTCAACTGGCTAGTTAATCAGGTAGCATTACATAATAATGTTACGTTCTCGAGACCAACCATATAGCTTAAAATTCAAAATTTGTTAACTACTTTCAGACAGTGTAAAATTATCACAATTTTTTTGCATCTGCATAAAGTAATACAACCTCTGCTTTATCCAATTTTAAAGTATCTCGCCGGAAGTCCATTTCAAGACCGTTGCTGTTCATTATACCTATTCCAAGAATAAACTCTCTCTGCTATATCGCTAATGTATCTACTAAAGAGCTAAAGCTTGCCAGAATCAATTCTTGTCGAGTTTCAGCATCTCGAATGCCATCTATAAATGCTTGGGCCGTCAACCGCTCCACACTATAAGCTAGTCGAACCAATCTTGCTATGTCGCATTCAAATTCTTGTGATGATTCTTAAGTTTCTGTTGACGATTTTTCAATTGACAATGATTAATCTGCTCCAAATGTGTCTGACCATATCTTATTTCTGATCTATTTACTAGTTCATAATTACGCTGTTCAGCTGGAGTGTTGACGTGCGGGTCGATGGCCAACATATGATAGGGGAAGAAAAAAACTCTAAGCACAAGTTATTTATTAAGCGAAATACAATTTTGTACAAATTAAAATACACTTTTGATTAACACCCAACAGATTGGGCAAGACAATAAAATTAAAGGCTACTAGTCGAGAGCACCCTGTATGGGATGTAAGAATAAAAGTACCCGCGACTTATAATTGACGCCCTGTATAAGGGTGGAACTGCGACGCGATCGAAGTTCCACCACGATATTGTCCGTAATGACGAACGATATTTCTTCCGTAAGTCCAAAATAACGCCTTTATTAGCATTTTGTAATACTTCCATGTGGTTTGGTGGGAATTCGTGTTTATTGGCTAATAATACACTAACTAATAATACTCATAATACAACACACTATAAGTGTGTTGTGGATGCTGATTTGATGTTGACTATATCCGTGTTCTTATATTTGTCATATAGTGCTAAATGTTTTTCCATTCTAGTTTTGATCCTACGCCCACTCTGTCATACATATTCGGCTTCACAGTCGCCGCATGTTATCCTATATACTTCAGAGGCTCGCCAATGGATCTGGATTCTGTTCATTGTGTTGGAAAAAGTTCATAAGTTTGTTGTTGGTTTGAAAACTGATGCTGATGTGATTTTTCTTGAAATAATAGTCTATTATGTAAAATAACGCTTACGTAAATATGCGGACTAGTTCTTCCATTAAAAATATCTGTACTAGCGATTCTTGTCCGGATGCAGCGCTTTCCTGATAAGATGAATTCTTAATCGATGACCATCTTTTGGGAGCCACTTTGAATCCACTAGAATCTTAACGAGCGAACTCGCTCGCTAAGATTCTAACTTTTCCACCTGCCACGCGAGATTCGCCGTGCTGCGTTTATGTGAAGTTGGGATTGTTTCTACCGTAAACTATTGGGTAATTATGCTTGTTTCAATGGTAGAGTTAATATTTAAGTTAAGTTAATATTTTTTTATATTGCTTGGATTTATTCAGGCTTTTTTTACTAGGCTCAGCTACCGGGAATATTTATTTTGTCATTTTCAGCAAGAGTTGTACTTTATTTAATAACATGATGATTAATTTCTACACTGTATAAAACCTACTTGTATTGGCTTTTTCCCCAACTCTCCCTTTGGCATTGTAATGCCACCGCAAGGCGTCTGAAATCAAACGAATGAATTATCCGACCGAAAGGCGTTACAAATATTCAATTTTTCTATTTGAATAATACATTTTTGATTCAATTGTAATTAGTACATAGTATTTTGTTTTATGTAGAAGCATATAATAAATTAACTTCCGAATGTAAAATTAAAATTTTTTTTTAATTATTCATCTACTTTCAACATTTGAATAATGATGCAGTATACTTTAGTGTTAACAAGATAAGGTTTGTGGGTTTCGATTTCTAGTTTCACGTCCACTGTTAAAGATTTTAAATTTTCATTTTTTTTTAACCATCCACTATAAATAGCGCATACGATTTGAACGCATTGTGACTTAACAGTGCAACAGTTGTTTTAAGGCTAGTAGGGATTGTGCCATGTAACTTCTTTAAATATAAATAATTATAATAGGCTTCAATATAATTCTCACGTACATAATTTAATTGTATTTGCTCATATGCGTAATATTCTCCATTTAGAACGAGCTAATATTAGATAAATATATCCATATTATCAAATAATGTACAATTCGCAGTAGCCATTTCTTTTTGATAGTAAAATAAGTAAAGACGAATTCATGTTCATAATTACGTCGATTTTTATTCTACATAGATTTTATTCATTGCTTCTTATTTACGTTCCAATATGACAACCGTGACAACATTTTAGGTTAGGTCTCTATACAGGGTGTGTCGCTACTAGTATTTTTAATTCCAATGGTGGATAGGGGATGAAAAACTGAACGGAAAATGTCTCAACAAGGGGGGGCCTATCTTCAATAGTTTCCGAGATAATCGACATTTTCTGATTTCTTCAAAAACGTTCGTAAACTGCAGTGTAACTGACCCACGCAACACTGGGTCTTGAAAAGTAGAATAAACAATGAACTCATTAACGAGTTCAAGGTCACACGTCGTATAAAATTTCTCTATTTCATGTGAGAGACAGTGGCGGCATTTCAAGAACTTTAATTTTAAAGCGAATTTTAAAGTTAAAATTGCTATATTGCTAGCGTATTCATTTTCCAATACAAAATGTAATTACCCATTTCATGTTTATTCTTAGAAAAAAAACAGCTATGCTTTTTTTTTAAATGTTGACCTCATTTTTATAGCAATAATTTAGAGATAATGCGTTTGTTTTGAGTATGAAGTTTAGTTAACATTTAGATTTAATTGCCATAAAAAAAATATCTCTATGAAAAAATACATTTTTTGTATTTTAATAGACCGTACAAATAGAATGTACTAATTTAATTTCGAAATCAAATTGTACATTGTATCATAGGTACAACATTATGTGTCAGCTAATAAAAAAGCACGTAGCATGAAACAATTTTACACTTGGTACTTGATACTTGGTTTAATAAGATTGCGTTAAATTCGCTTTAGTCATTTTTTAAAAGTAAGAACAGGAAGCATAAAAAATTCTACTAGCAGGTTATTTATGAATTTCGTGGGATTGTTATGTTAAAGGGAGAATCGAAAATAAGAAAGAAAAAGAGAGCAACAAATTGGCAAGAAACACTCTAGTGGAAACGAAAAATTACATTAGTTAAATGTTGAATTTGGAGCGAGTAACTTTAGTTAGATTTGAACTTTTTTGAAAGCGTTTTTAAATATTTTCTAAACAATTATGGCAAATTACACTACAGCAGAATGGTGTGATATGCTGATGATGCAAAAAGATTATATCGAGAACGATTTCCAGAGAGACAAAATTCTTGTAAACGCACATTTGTTAATTTAGTACAAAGGGCAAGAGATACTGGTTCATTAATTCCCCAATCCAGTTTTCCAGGAAGGCAATTAAGGGTTCAAACAGAAGAAGACATTTTAAGCATGATTGAAAATGAGCCCTCGGCCAGTACTCGTAAAATTGCGCGACATGTCGAAGTTTCCAATTCCACAGTGTCGCGTGTATTACTGGAAAATAGACACTATCCGTATCACATACAACGTGTCCATTCTTTGGAAACGCAAGATTATTTAAATCGACTACAATTTTATCAATGGGTAATTAGTCACAGTTTAAGGCAATCTGGATTTGCTTCACCAGTTTTATTTACCGACGAAGCATGCTTTACACGATTTGGAGTTTTTAATAGCAGAAATAGCCATATCTGGATCGAAGAAAACTCGCATGGTGCTACTCTTGCGTCATTTACGTTACCGAGCCTATTTGCCGTACACTAATAGAATGTTAACTCAGATCCACAAACTACTAACACATTTAAAGAATGATTTCCATGTCTATTTATATATTCAGGTTTATAAATTATTTGCCAATTCAGAGGTAACATTAGTTATTACTGGACCGCATCTCGCAGATGCAGGTATTACCAAATCTAAATTTGGTATTACCATAGGTATTACCATCTAAAATTTCACCCCAACGGTGATTGGGGTGAAATTGTTTGTGCAAGCTGATGTTGAAATGTTTAAGCAAATATACAGAATGAGTAGGAATAACTTTCAAGAGTCGCATGGTATGATCGCTCTATTAATGAAGTTGCATATGACATTTGGCAAAAAAGCGAATCCTACAAAATAATGGTTTGCGGTAGGTCTCAAGTGAGTAAGTATGTTACCTGTATATTTTAAATTTTAATATTTTCCAGTATGTACAATTTAAAAAAGTTTCATTTAAAAATTAATGAAACTTAATTAAATTTTAAAAAAATATGCTAAATTAAAAATCTAAACGAAATAAACTAAAATTGAAATATTAAAATAAATTTATTCCACAGTCTCCAGGTTATTGATAAAATCTATATCTACATTTGTTAGACTAATATCAGAATCTTGTGTAATACGAGTATCATCCGCACTAGATGTCAGTTTAGCTAATTCAAATACTGCTGCTTTTTCTTGCACGATATTGGAAACTTGCCTGTTTATACTTAATTATGTAACTGGCGGTAGTTACTTCACGGTTTCAGAAATGGATAGAAAAAATGTATTAATTTCCTTTTCAAGTTGTTTATCCATGGTCTCAAACAACTTAGAACTTCTTTTGAACAGTCTTTCGACGGTTTAATCAATATCTCGGTGGTTTGTTTTTGATTCGTGAAAATTTTTAATTTTTTGATTGTTTTTTCTCGTCCTTACCAATAATATCGGTTAGTTTATCAGTGCACTGTTTAAACTGAATCGAGTCGAACTGAGTATTTACAACGTCATAAAATTGCGTATTACTATTGGGACTTTCAAAATATATATAACAAACAGTTTAACTATCAAGGTAATGTCTGGTAAAATTTGAAACATCTTCCTCTAAATCGTTTTTGGAAATTTGAACTATATATCTACGATTTATGCCAAATAATGTTGTTTTGATGGAGTTGTCAAGTGAATGTAATACATTTTGAAATATAATTTGATTCGCGCGATAGTTTACGGCAGTATTTATAGTACAGACATTTCCATTCCTATTACGAGTTTGTAACTTGCTCCTTATGTTACTACTTAGCTTGTAATTTGCGCTTGCTGGATGCGTATGACGTGATGTGCTAGGTTTATTGGACATTTTTTTTATATGTATGTTTACTATGAATCTCAATTTTAGATAATGCATCTGTATTAGTATTAAGTTTACCCTTTTTATAAATTATTGCATAGTCTAATTCTTGTAATTTTCATCTCCACCTAATTAGTTTTGAACCTTTTCAAAATATTTAAAAGAAAAAAGCCACTGCGGAGGTTTATGACCTGCTATAATATTGAATTTCCTTCCCAATAATTAATAATAAAATATTTCGTCGCCCACACCAGACACAAGCACTTGTTTTCAATAGTTGAATATTCACATTCGGAATCATTTAGCGTACGAGATGCGTAGGTTACCGACGGGTCTTTTCCAATAGGACCCTGACTAAGTTACAATTAACTGTTTTATTAAAATCTGGATACTTTAAAATTGGTTCGTTAATAAGGAGATTTTTACATTTATTGAAGCAATTAATAAATTCTTCGTCTTGGACGATTTTGGATCCTTTTTTATAAACAAAACTAACTAATTTAAACAATTTTAGTTATTGTTTTTGTAATTTTCGCAAAGTTGTCAATGAACCGTCTATAGTAGCCTAGTAGACCTATAAAAACTCTAATTTCTTTTAAAGATTTAGGTATTGGGTATTATTTATTGTGCTAATTTTGCCCAGGTTAAGTATTACTCCACTATGCGTTACAATATGGCATAAATACGCGACTTCGTTTTTGGAACGCGGATTTATCTGATTGAATTTTGAAATTGACGTCTCTGAGACGAGAAAATATCATAGACGTATTAAATATAAACTTGCTTTACGATATACTTACTATACCGTGGAGTATGGTAACTACTTACTACCCTATACTATACGTTACTGTGTAGTATATAGTAAATATATAGTATCTTTATGTATTAGTTAATATCTAAAGATCTATGTGAGAGAGATGGACCTAGTCCGAGCAAACAGCGTTTCGTATGTATTAATCGCTTCAAGTTAATGAACTTAGTGAATAACGGCACGTTCTGCGAGATACAACAATAAAAATTATAATGAAAATAAAGCATATTTTATTACACTCCTTTTTGGATACAAAAAATGCTCATTTTATTACTTATTTACATCATTATCAGTAGATATATAACAGCAGAACTAGACTACTGGTTCAAAATTTCACCACCAGAGGGCGCCACAATCGCGGGGACCTATTTTGATGTCATTGAGTTTCATGTGTTCTCCGCTAGGTGGCACTGTGTGTAAATTTTCATGTGTAATTTTCTTAAATTTAAGAATGTATTTTTTTAAATACGTCAATTAGTTTAATATCGAAATATATAGATTTGCCTTAAAGCTAGGTGGCGCTGTGTGTAAATTTTCATTTTTGAATTTTTATGTTAGATGGCGTTTTGTGAGTCAATTGTCACTGTCATATTTTTGAATTTTGTGTGTCAATTATCAGTGTCATATTTTTTTGCGTCAATGAAATGTCATATTTATTTTTGGAATGTGGCGCTAAGTTTCAATGTGTTTTCCAAGGTATCTTTTGATGTAATGTTTGAAGTTTGATGTTGTGTGGATAGATGTCGGTGGCATCGGATATTGTCAAGAATTTGAAAAAAGGTGAAGGCTTGTGCGTGTTTACCACATGGATAAGTATAAAGACGCCGTCGGGGTGCAGTCATAATAGGCGTCCTTACACCTATCCTCAATGTGGTAAGCACACCTCGTGATTGCAGCAGTAAAGCAGAAGAGTAAAGGAAAAGGAGAGAGAGAGAGAGACAGATGATCTTTCAAATAAAATTTTTTGATGTGAATAGGAATCGAACCTATAAACTTTTATGGGGGTATAAGGACTTTACCACTGCACCACAAAGCCAACCGACATCCATTATGTTTGGTTGAGTATAAAAATTGAATTTTGGGTTGTGCCGAACAATAATCTGTATTTTTAATATAGAATATAAAATCGCCCGAGATCTTTAACAGGATGTTATTTGAAAAGATTATAAGGGTGAAAAATTTTTCTATAAATGTTATAATCCGTATTAAATCTAAATTAACATATTTAGCCATATGCAAATGGTTATAAAATCAGCTTTTATAAAATTATTATAAAATGTGATAAAGTCAATTAAATTTAGCCTATTAATTAAGGGAACGACATGATATGTATTGATGAATATTATGTTAACCAAATCAGATTCTGTTAAGCATATAGTCTTTTCCTGTCTAGTAATTTGAATCATTTTTAATTCCTCATTATTATTACCTGTTATGATTATACTCTTACAACAAATAAAACGTTAATAGTCTAATTCCATTCTACTAAAATATATATGACGAATCCACTACATATTTACAATCAGTGTTTCCAATTCAAATTCTTCCAATTGGAGGACATTATTTAATTTTATAAAAGGTCTAATGTTTAGTCGATCATCAATCATTCAGTTATTGTATTTAATAATAATAAAGGTTTTGCTTCATGACAAACCTACAAACAGATGTTTATCAATTTGATCAACACTTAAAACACATTTCTCTTAAGGAATTTTAGAATGCGTGGAATGATAATCTGTATTTTTAATATAAAATCAACTATTTAACAGGATGTTAGTTGTATTATAGGATTATAAGGATGAAAAATGTTTCTAGAAATGTTATAATCTGTATTATATATTTAGCAAAATATAAAATCAGACCGATTTTCTTTTAAAGATTTAAAGGATTTCTAATTAAAGGGACTATGATTTTCGCTGGTGGTTGTTGTGGTGGTGGTGGTACCTGCATCAGGTATTTAAACCGTATGCTCATAGTAATGTTACAATATTTTACTACAAAGAATTAAATTTCTGGTTGCTTGTAATATTATGAAGTATTGTATTGTTTTCAATTGTATAAGTGTGCATATAGTGATCATGGAAAGTGCAATTAATTTAAGCAGTGATATAGTAAATATACTGTCAAAAGCTGTTCCTTTGTTACAAGAAAGTTCCAGCCTAGAAAGGAGCACATGGATCAGGAAAATCAACAAAAGTATCCGAGACATCATGAAAATCATGCGCAAGAAACAAACAGTAAGTGTTTGTAATAAGCTTTCTACTAATTTAAGTCACTTAAGAAGATTTCGTCTTACATTAAAAAATAATAATTACCAGACTCACACTGGTGGTAATTTGCGAGCTTCCATTTGGAACGCTCTAAAATCTGCATTCAACAACCGTATCCGAACAAGCATCATTTATAACATAAGACACACAGATGCCACAGAAATTTTAAAAGATTAATTTGAACTTTTTAAGAGACGTATAAATAATATATTAAAATCAATGAATGTACTTAAAGTAAACACCTTTATGTGCTCAATATATCGCCATCAAAGAAAATATAGAAATTTTGGAATATAAGTATTTTCATGCCAGAGATGACAAAATTGATAGTGGCGCGGATTTAGTAAACTGGTTTCAAAATAACGTCATCGACCAAATACTACATAAAATCGGTGAATTTCAAGAACGTAATAGTGGTTGGGCCCTGAAGGCAACAGTTAATTTACAAATTAATATAAATAAATAGTAATTCGGTCTTGCTGCTTCATCCTATATTAAATTGTCTAAAGAAATTTCTAATAAAAAGGCGTGTCGAAACATAAAAAAATATGATAATTCATGTTTTTATTGGAGCGTTATTGCAGGACTTTATCCTGCTACTAGTCATTCAGATAGAATTTCATCGTATCCACATTATTTAAATTTATTAAAAACAGATGGCTTACAATTATCAATTTCAATAAGTCAAATAAGTATATTTGAAAAAATTAATAACATTTCAATAAATGTTTATGCGTTAGAGTTACATGAAAACACTGAAAAACAAAAAAATTATATAACAGTACCTTGCAGAATAACGGACACCAAATTAGAAAAACATTTGAATTTATTGTACATACAAAATAAATATTATCCTAAAATAAATGATTACTCTCCGTTACCCGAGATAACACGGAAGATGAGAAGCTTAAGTATCACTGTTGTCTTATAAAAAATATGTCTAGGCTCATATCAAAACAGTTTAGTAAATGTAAAATTTTTGTTTGCGATAAGTGCCTTAATTATTTTCTAACTCAGGAAAAACTAAACAATCATCTCATTTTATGTGAACAATTAAAATTCTGTAAAATATCTTTTCCAAATTACGATTACGTAGAGTTCAAAATTATTGTATATAAGCAAAAAGCACCTTTCGTAATTTATTTAAATTTTGAATGGGTCCTCGAGAAAATAGATATTTCACGCAATAAAAATCAAATTTGTTAACAGCATCCGCTATTTAGTGTAAGCTATTATGTAAAATATGCTTATGATCCATCACTTTTCTACTACGACTTTTATCGAGCAGAAAATTGTGTAGGATGGATAGTAAATCAGTTAGAGGTATTAACAAACAAGATTGAACAAAAGATTAAATCATCTGTGTCTATGTCTAGTGACGTAGGTGACGGTTGGTTCTTATAGTATGCACCACTTGTTATATTACTATCCACGTGAATTGTTGGGACTTTTACAATATTTACAGGATGATCAGATGGATGAACTATTCCAGCTTGCAATATCTTTCGTGAGAATCCTAGTAGTTCTGCTAGCGAATTTTCTGCATTAAATTCTATATCAAAATCACGATGAAAAATTTCACACTTTAAAGTATTATTATTTGGTCTTAGGAAAAAAATATCTTCTTCTTTTTCATTTCCATTCAACTTGACATGTATCAATTTCTGCTTTAGATAATTATTAATATCTGTAATCTCATATACTCCAGCAGGTAGATTAATTGAATTGGCTTGTTTATTTTTATCTATATAGTGAAATTTAGTATTTTATTCAACGTTCGGTATAGTGTTGTAGGAAAAGAAACCAATCAACGCCGATCCGTAGAGAAAATTTGTATCTAGCTGTATGGGATTGGGAAAATCTATGGAAAGTGTTGATTTACGGTCCTTTAATGTGAATATTATAGACATAACTAACACTAGACTGTACTATGGCTTGCTATTATATAGAAACTCAATACATAAATGACCACAATTATTAGAATTAAATTTTTGGAATCGACTTCTATTGTAGATTATATTACTTGATTCACCGAAATATTTTACAAGTTCTATTGGTGGTTTCAAATTACCGAAACTATCGAAATAATTGATAGTATTACCTTGCTTTTTATACGTCACCCATTGAGTGCCTGTACTGGCCTTCAAATCTAAATTAACAATACCATTTTCATTATAACGTATATATTTGGGTAATGTATCACGCATAAAGACACCTGTAAAATATGGCAATTTTAGTTTATTTATACAATTTATATATATATGTCTATATGCCTTATACCATCAACTGGTGTCGGCTTGAGCTCTTCTCGTTATCCTCCTATTCCTCACTTCCTATGCATCTCTCCCACTCCTTCCTGTTGCAAGCAATTCTTCTTGCTTCATTCAGCCTCATTCCTCTTTCTCTTATTGCTTTTTCAATTCCCTCATCCCATGTAATTTCTGGTCTTCCCCGTTTCGCTCTTCTTCCCACCCTTGCCTGCCAGACTCTCTTTACTTGCCTCTCTTCACTCATTCTTACCAGATGTCCCCACCATCTCATCTGCCTTCTGTGGATGAACTCCACCACTGGTTCTATCTCCAACTCTTCTCTTATTGCGCTGCTTCTTATTTTATCTTTTTTTGTTACTCCTTTTACTCTTCTCAAGACCTTCATTTCCACAGCTTGTACCCTACTTATGTCTTTTTGCTCCATTTTCCACGTTTCACATCCGAATGTTAAAATAGGTCTTATTATGGTCTTGTATACATTTATTTTTGTTTTCCTTGTGATTTCCTTGTTCTCCACTATTACTCTATTTATTCTATAATATGCATTCATTGCTTTATTCACCCGCTCCGTAATTTCATTTTCCTGTTTACCACCGCTACTGATCTGCACTCCTAGGTACTTACAACAATCGACCTGTTCTATTCTCGTCTCTTCTATCTTAATTTCTAACTTCTGTTTCTCTCCTATTACCATTACCTTTGTCTTTTCCTTGCACATCTCCATCTCGTATTTTTTAAGCACTTCATTCCATTTGTTCAATTTTCTCTGCAAACTCTTTTCATTCTCCGCAACTAACATCACATCATCTGCAAATGCTCCAGTCGTTATAACCACCCTTTGCATGTTTTTATATCCAACGACTAGCCCTCTTTCCTCTTTATCACTTTCTCTCATTATCTCATCCATATATATGTTAAATAATGTTGGACTCAGTCCTCCCCCCTGTCTTAGTCCGTCCATTGTTTTAAATGTTTCAGATTCTTTACTATTTACTATTATGCTGTTTACATTCTCCTCATATATCTTCCTTATTAACCTAATCATTTTCTTTTCTATACCCCTCTCTCTCATTATATTCCATAATCTGCTTCTATTTATTTTATCAAATGCCTTCTTTAGATCTAGAAAACCTACATATATATTTTTTTTACTATTCCCTGCCTTTTCCACCATTTGCTTTATAGTAAATATATGGTCCTGTATGCTTCTTCCTTTTCTAAATCCACATTATGGCTCTTCCAAGGTCTGTTCCACTTTATAATTTATCTTATTTTTTATTATCTTCTCTAATATCTTCATCCCTGTATTTATTATGTTTATTCCTCTATAGTTGTTACAGTCAGCTCTGTCTCCTTTTTTATGTATTGGTACTATCTGTGCTCTTTTCCATTCCTCTGGGATGCGTTCTTCTCTCCATATTTTGTTGTAAATATATACCAGTTTTTCCATTCCCTTTTCTCCAATATTCTTAATCATTTCTGATGTTATTCCTTCACTCCCTGGAGACTTCCCATTCTTAAGTTCTCTAATAGTCTTTTCCAATTCTTCCCTTTCTATTTCTTCGCCGCCTTCCTCTTCATTATCCACTTCTTGAGATTTACCTTCACCTACTCTCTTTTTTTCGCTATTTTTATTGGGTTTCCCACTTACACTTCCCGCCAATAGCTCTTCGAAATATTCTTTCCATCTGTTTATCACCTTTTCCTCATCTTTTATTACCTTTCCATTCTTGTCTTTCATGAGGACTCTGTTTTCCTTTTTATCTTTTCTGCACCCTCTCAAGACACTGTAGAAAACTTTCTTATTTTCGTTACTATTTCTTTCCATTTTCTCACCAAATTCTTGCCATTGTTTCTTTTTTTCGTCTCTCACTAATTTCTTCACTATTTTCCTTTCTTCCTTGTAACACTGATAGGTTTCTCTAGTTTTTTTTGTAGATATTCTTTCCACCTGTCTTTTTTTATTCTCACTCTTCTCTTGATCTCTTCTGTCCACCATGCCGTTTGTTTTATTTTCTTATTCCTTTTTATTCTTCCACACACTTCCGAGCTTGCTTGTAGTATTATCTTTTTGAGTTCCTCCCAACTCTCTTCCAAACTTAATGTCTTCCATTTCTCATTTCCACTCTTAATCATCCTCTCCACTTTTTCCCTATATTGCTTTGCCACCTCTCCGTCTTTTAGTCTATACGCTTTTCTTTTCTCATATTCTATCTTATCTTCTTTTCTCTCTCTGTTGTCTGCTTTTAATGGTTTCTTTATCTTTGATATGACCATATAATGATCACTTCCCACTTCCGGTCCTTTGTCGTCTTCATTTGGACCATACACACTTATTATTGTTATAATGCTCTCGTTATCGTCCTTCATATTTATTGTCAATATCCTCTCTGAACATGCCTCCCATTTTTCTATATTGTGTGCCCATTCTTTTTTTATCATACATGCGACTCCTTCAGCTGCTCTTTTCTCTGTTTCTACTCCGCTATATATAAATACACTTCCTTTCATCATTTTTTGCAATCCCCTCCCTTTTTTTTTCGTTTCCGTTATTGTAAGTATGTCTATCTTATTTTCCAGAAACTCATCTTCTAGTTCAATTTCTTTTCCCTTTATGCTTCGTATATTCCATGTTGCCAATCTCCATATTTCTACCTTTTTCCTTCTCATTTTTCCCTGCTCCTTTCCCCACCTCTTCTTCAGTTTTTTGTCTGCTTCTTCTTTTCTTCCCAGCTTCCATAATCTATCCTATTTCTATATTGTTCCTCCTTTATTTTATATATTTGACACTTTTTGCTAGTTGCCATGAGCTCTACGTCTTTATCTTTAATTCTTGTACAGTTGGCGCATTTTCTCTCATTTTTTCCACAATCTTTCCCTTCGTGTCCTTCTTGTCCACATCTGTAGCATACCTCCGTTCTTGTACAGTACTTAGCTACATGCCCATAGCAGCAGCATTTGTAGCATATCGCGATCCTTATATATTCCTCTACCTGTTTTACAGTAAAATCTATCAGTACTTTTCCTTTTTTAACCACGTACTTGAATATCTCATTGTCAGCTTCTACTACCCAGTCCTCTACATATTGTTTACTGTTCCCGAAGGCCTTTTTTTTAACTGCTCTTAATACTGTCTTCACCTCTCTAGTCCCCACCATTTTTCTTATTTCTTCATTTTCCCTTATTATTTCATTTATTATTTCTTCTTCAGTATACCCTTGCTCAACTTTTTTTATTATAAACATCGGCTTTGTTTCTTTCATTTTCCTCACTGTTATTCCTTGTACTTCCTCCAGATTCTTCCCTATCTGCTCCTGTTGTAGCTCGTTTCTACACTTCATCACTACCAATCCACTTTTGTATTTTTTTATTTCCTTTATACCTTCTTCCCCTACTTCTTCTATTGTAAGTTTTTCACGTATTTTTTCCATTACCTACTCACCTTCTACCGCTTTCACTGTTATTTCTCTTATTTTTTCCGGTGTTTTCCATCCCTTTATATTTTTTGTATCATTTTCTTTTTTCTTTTCTGTGATAGCCGCATATGTCTTTTTGCTCATATCTTGTGTTCTTGTAGCTCCCCCTATCAATTCCGTTAATTTTGCTTCCAATTTGTCCATTCTGGTTTCAAATTGTTTCTCTATTTTTTCCAGCCTTTGCTCTACCTTATCTGTTTAATCTGTTTTTTGTTTTTTCTCTGCATTCTCCATGCTTTCATATACAGTAGCAGTCATTTTACCTAATATTTTTTCCATGTTTTGTATTCCTTTTTCGATTTCTTTCCGTGTTATTCCTTCTTGTCTTTTATACCCCTCTTTAAATATCCAAACCTCCTTTGCATCAATGTGATCTGTTTCAATATTTCTTCAGACACTCCGCCTGTCTTTTCTCCAGTATCTTCTCCTATCTTCATTCTTTTTTCCCTTTATCCTCCACCTCACTCATCACCATTCCTCTGTACGATGTATTTACACCCTCCTCATCTTCCTCCTCCGTTGAGGTTCTCCTTTTTCTGTCCTCCACCTTTCCCACTGGTGGCGTTCTTTTCACTTTCGTCGCCCTTTTAAATTGATTTTTATCTTCCATAATACAATTCCTATTATTATTTTTTTAATAAAAAAAAAAAACAATAAAAAAATAAAAAATAAAACTTTATTGTTCTCCGAACCGAACCACTGTTCACAAACAATCAATACTTTGCTTATCTACGTATCGACTTTCGATTTAAGCATAAATAAGTATCCGACCACTTTCACTGTCCGAACTGAACTCCCTATTTATACAATTTAATATTTCATAATCATAAGGAGCTCTGTCAGGTAGATTCCATGATTTATTTTTTTAAGTACAATCCATATCCTCTAGAATTTTTACGTAAAAAGAATCCTGAACCTTTCTTGCCAATTTCAACGTTGTTTCCATTATTCCCATTTATTTTCTTTTTTATATCTATTGTTTTGAACTGGTTTACGTTCCAGCCAAAACACCAAGTGACAACAATAATTTGTATGTTGTATGAAAGGGTGGAAGTACAGGGTTGATTGAAACACTGATTTATTTACTATTTATACTTTTTAATTAAACGTTGAGATTATATACAATTATTTATAACAATACTTATTTTAATTGGGGGTATTTTAGATATGTTAGAGCTTGAAATGGGGTATATGTATAATAGTGCATGGAGCGAGTTGTCGAATATGACTGTCGTAGAGAGAGGTAGTAAAGGGAATGTCGTTATTTCTTTCTTGAGAAAATTATGTAAGTACAAATGTATGTACTGGAGGGGGTGTCTGGTACATGTTAGTCATGTCTAGAAATCTTCGTAGGTGGTAGCTTTCTAATAGCAAAGAAGGTCAGCCAACATAAAAAACTACCCCTGTGAAGATTCTTATAGACTATTGTTAAAGTAAGGACATGTATCAATGCAGTGAATTTCATATCTATCAAATAACCTTCAAACGAAGGCTGAGAAGGGTAAATTCCTTACTTGGTTCATCAGAAAGTTTATATAATGATAAACCTTCTTTTTCCACCCAATGCTATTTTAAGATAACAAGTGTATGAATCATGATGCATAAATGTGATGAATACTCAATTTCTAACATACTCCCCGCGTTGAAACAGTTGTTTTAAGATTACTACTTATCCTAATTTGGTTATGGTACAGTATGTTATAGACTTATGCTATAACTTAGCTAATCTAGCTAGCTAGCTATGCTAAGAGTGTAGCAAGTCAATTGACGCTATAAATTACTGGCTACAACTGGTGACTTACATCTAAGATACTTATATCTAGGTAGAATTTTAGAGTAAACAAACAGAAATATACATTTTTTTTTTTTTTTTACATTTGTTGCTATTAACTATACATTTACTTGCTAGTGTCTACCGGTAACCGGCATACCTTCGCAATTGAGCGGGTAAAAATGCCGTTTTTAGTTTTGAGTTTTACTACTCTAACCTTGTTAGAGTGTTGATGCTAACAATGATCTCAACAACGCGCCTCCATGGCCACAACAGTGGAGGTGCATTGTCCTCTTTTAGTAATACTAAATCGTTCACCTTTAAATTATCCAGTGGTTTAAACCATTTAGGTCTATTTTGCAAGCGATTTAAGTAGTCTGTTGACCATCGCTTCCAGAACGTTTGTTGAACGTGGGTGAGTGTTTGGTAAAGTGATAGGCGGTTTACAGGCAGGTGCGTTAAATTGGGTTCAGGGTAGGACGTTAAGCTAGCACCAATCAGAAAATGGCCTGGAGTCAGTACTGACAAATCGTTTGGGTCTGAAGATATTGGGCACAGTGGGCGAGAGTTCAATATTGCTTCGATTTGTGTAATGACAGTAGTAAATATTTCGAAAGTGAATTTTTGATCTTTTATTAACCGGTACAGATAGTATTTTGCGCTCTTATTTGATTTAAGTTCTGCAAGTTCTGTAGCAAACGATTGCGCTTGAACTTGTGTGCTGATTAAATTAGTAGAGTTGTCTAACTCGTTTACGCTTAATACTTGATCATGTATTTTATCAGTTTGGTGTTTACAATTCGTGATGAATCGCAAGCAGTAGGCAATTGACCGTTGTAGTCTATAGAACTTGGAAAATCGTGAAAATATATTTGTCCAAAATGACTCGCATTGGGATGTGATTAGAAACATTAGTCTTTTTTCTTCAGTACACACAGCGGCGTATTCGGTAATACGCCGCGTGATAGTAGGTCTGCTGGATGGTTTTTTGAACTAACATGTCGCCACTGATCTTTATTGTTAACTGTTGAATTTTCGAGATTCTATTGGCAACAAATATTGACCATCTTGATGGCTCAGAAGCGATCCAGTATAAAGCGATTTCCGAGTCAGTCCAGAGATGAATTTCATCGAAGTTAATTTGTACTTTAAGTATACATTTCAACTTAGCTACAAGTGTTGATAAGAGGTGCATGGCACATAACTCGAGTCTGGGGAGTGAGACAGTTTTAAGTGGTGCAACGCGCGACTTAGACGAACAAAGAGCATGTTATAGTGTAATTTGTGTAGAATACTCTTATGTACACGCAAGCTGCATAAGCCTTCAGACTGGCATCAGCAAAGCCATGTACTTCAACTTTTGGTATCGGAGCCTGAGAGAGAACACCGCGCGGTATTTTTATATCGGTTAAAGTAGACAATCTTGACATGAAAATTGACCACTCATCAGACAACAACGGTGGGAGGGCAGTATCCCAATCTAGTTTGGCTAGCCAAGTTTTTTGTAAAAGTATTTTTCCAATTACAATGACAGGTCCAATTAAACCCATTGGGTCGAACAGTTTTGACAACATCGACAACACGTCGCGTTTTGTAATAGAATTTTTAATGGAGATGATAGGTGATAAAAACGTAAATGTATCTTTTGAAGACGTCCATACCATTCCCAATATTTTGTTCGATACCGTACTGTGTTGTTCCTGAATTTTATAATTGTCTGAAACTGTCGAATTAATTAAGCAGGTTGATAGAAAATCTAGATCATTGGAACAAAACTTGTGCAATTCAAAATTTGCTGAGCTTAACAGTGTTATGAGTTCTGAATGTAATATTTTTAATTCGTTCTGGGTATTACAACCGGCCAGAATGTCATCCACGTAACATTGATATAATAGTGCATTGGCAGCGTAACTATAATTATTAATATTAGTTGATGCGAGTTCGTTTAGTACCCGAGTTGCTAAGAAGTATAAGCAAAATGATTTCATTTATATAGCCAATTCGTTTTCATCTCCATAATAGTTACAAAAATGCGTTTAGCAAGATAAGATCTTAAACTTGCCATCGAGAATTTGGACTCTGATGATTAGACATCTAAAACATATATACACAGTGAATTACTACCAAATTATTTTCGCGGAATTTTCTGTGGTCCGAGCGGGTGCGGCAAAACAAATTCACTTTTAGCTTTGTTATTTGATTGAAATGGATTAAAATTTGCTAATATCTATCTTTATTCAAAATCTCTTTATTAGCCTAAGTCTAAATTATTGGAAAATGTATTGTAGCAAGTTAAAGAAATAAAATATTTTTCATATAAAGATAATGAATTAGTTATTGATCCTGATAAAGCTAAAGAAAACTCTGTATTGATACTCGACGATGTTTCATGTGATAAGCAGGATAAAATTAGGACATATTTTTCAATGGGACGACACAAATCTATAAACGTAGCATATTTATGTCAAACTTATTCGAAAATCCCTAAACAATTAATAAGAGGCAATTGCAATGTGATTCTACTTTTTAAACAAGATGATATTAACTTAAAACAGTTAAAAAATCAAAACATTGATGAACATGTCACACCAGATATATCGTACAATTATTTTAAAAACATGTGTCAACAATGTTGGAATAGTAATAAATTGAAACCATTAGTAATTGTAAAAGAATTCGAATTAAATAATGGTCGATATCGATGTGGCTTTGATGAATATATAAAGGTTCATGAATAGTTTTATTTTCAAAAAAGAACAGTTCTTTTTATAATCATGAAGTTTCTAGATAAGTCGGAAAGTGCCCGCAAACGAAAAATTTTAGAATTAGGTAATGATGTAGGAAAAAAATATTTAGCCTTGAAATTGGGACGTCCTAATGAAGATGGTACATTGAACCGAATTTTTACACCTGTTACTGATCAGTTAAAAAAATTAGAAGCGAGGAATTTGATCGCATGTTAGATGATACTAATCTATACAGAAAGGGTTACTCTTTTCAAGGCAGAATAGTTGGAGTCAGGAATCAGAAATATTGACGTATTATTCGCCCATTGTTGATAAAGCAAGGTGGAAACTATAATATGGTCTATAAATCCAAGCCAATAGAATATGTTTATTGGGATGATGTTAATGAACTAGTTGATAGATTACGATTGCTATTCGCATCGCAACAAGCAGGTAATTCTTCTCATAGTAATGAGATTGCGTCAATTATTGAAGAATTAAAAGAAGCAAAAGTTATATACTAATATATTACCATGCATAAGTATTATTATTTAGTTAAACAACGGTGATGAGTATAGATAAGTTTGGACGTTCGTCCGATAAATATTCGCATTATCAGATTTCTTCCTCGCCTACTTCCTCATCATTATTTTCATTAACATATAATGGTGATTTAGATATTGGAGATTTAAAAATATGTAACGTTAATTTACCCACTCAAGATGATGACGTTGCTAATAAGAAATATGTGGATGATTCATGTGGACCAATAATGAATTTGTATTTAATGCTACAGCAAGATGTGGCTAAAAGTGAAGAAAATAATAGACAGCGATTAATAGATATATCTAATAAAATTAATGATTTAATCAATACTTTTGAGACAAAAATTATAGAATTATCGGCATTATTTGATAGCAGTAGAGCTGAATCTAATAACACGATTGAAGATATAATTAAAACGTTAGATAAGGTTCAGATGGATGTATCTAATAATCGCGACAAGATAGAGAATCTTAATTATTCCAAAGCTGATAAACAACCAAGAACAACACGTCTAGACTGAAGTTTGCTAAGATTCTAGACACCTGTTATTTAGTATTTAAAGTGATAAAGCGCTAAATGGCATCGAAAGAAAAAAATCAAGTTATTAATGAACTACATGAACTAATAAGATGGGATTTTCAGAGGAAACATACAATTATTAAAGGGTTAGACGATTTATGGCAAGCAGATCTTGCTCAAATGGATACATATGCAAAAGAAAATAACCAGTTTAAATATTTTCTGCTTGTTATTGAGTGTTTTTCTAAATATATTTGGACCGAACCGCTAAAAAATAAATCTGATGATTCGGTGGTGGAAGCGTTTTTTAAAATATTAACTACCTCAAAGCGTAGCCCTAAAAATTTACAAACTGATCAAGGCAAAGAATTCTACAATTGTCATTTTCAAGATTTGCTTAAACAATACAAAATTAATCACTATTCAACAAACTCGCGAGTGAAAGCAGCCATTGCTGAACGAACAATTCGTACTATAAAAGAACGACTGTATAAATATTTCAGTTTAAATGGAACGCACAAGTGGATTTCAATTTTACCAGTTATTGTCAAAAATTGTAATGAAACAAAACATAGTACAATTAAAATGAAGCCATGTGATGTTGTTGGTGAGACAATTGAGAAAAAGTTGTTGGATACAATCTATAACATAATATGAAAATCTTTCCACAATCGAAATTAAATGTTGGCGATATGGTACGCATCAGTAAAGAAAGCCATGTTTTCGATAAAGGGTACACACCTAACTGGACCACCGAACTATTTAAAATTATCAAAATCATTTACACCAATCCTATGACGTATTTGTTGGAAGATTTAAATAAACAGCCAATAAATGGATCTTTCTATAGTTATGAATGGCAGACGACAAAGCAACCAGATATCTATTTAGTTGAGAAAGTGTTAAAGAAAAAAAGCAACATGGTATATGTAAAATGGCTTGGTTTTGATAATTCTCATAATAGCTGGATTCATAAGATAAATATACTATGAAAAAAAATTAGTTGTTGTACAAAAATTGTATAAACATGACGCCTTTTGAAAATAAATGCGTTTTAATTGTTGATCAAATTAATAAAGATTTGTTTGAACTATTAGACACGTTTGAACATGAAATTAGTGAAAAAAATGAAGCAAAACCTATATTATTAAATACAAGATTTTCTACAATAAGTGATAATATATTAATTGTTGTTGGATTAAATATGGCCATGGACTTTAGGCCTTTTATAAAGTTAAATAATACCCTCGAATTGGAAGAATTTGAATGGCAAACACTGATTTTAAATATGTATTGGATTCGTCATATATATTTTAGTACAATGGAATTAGACTATTTACGTTTTATTTGTTGTAAGAATATAATCATAACAGGTAATAATAATGAGGAGTTAAAAATGATTCAAATTACTAGACAGGAAAAGACTATATGCTTAACAGAATCTGATTTGGTTAACATAATATTCATCAATACATGTCATGTGGTTCCCTTAATTAATAGGCTAAATTTAATTGACTTTATCACATTTTATAAAAGCTGATTTTATAGCCATTTGCATACGGCTAAATATGTTAATTTAGATTTAATTCAGATTATAACATTTATAGAAAAAATTTTCACCCTTATAATCCTTTCAAATAACATCCTGTTAAAGATCTCGGGCGATTTTATATTTTATATTAAAAATGCAGATTATTGTTCGGCGCAACCCAAAATTCAATTTATATACTCAACCCAACATAATAGATGTCGGTTGGCTTTGTGGTTCAGTGGTAAGGTCCTTATACCCCCATAAAAGTTTATAGGTTCGATTCCTATTCACATCTAAAAATTTTATGTTAAAGATCTTCTCTATCATCTGTCTCTCTCTCTCTCATCTTATAGCAAAATGGCCTGGAAGTGCCACGACCAAACTATTTTCAACAACAGCCACTTAAAACAAAGATTTGAAAATAGTAATTTTAGCCAATATAAATTAATAGGTGACAGTGACTACGCTTTAAAACCATATTTGTTGACTCCCTTGCTACTTGATAAGTACGTACAGAATCTATTAATTTAATTTAATCTAATAAATAGAACAGTAATTAATATTAAGTTGAATGCAACCATGCCTTAAGGCAAATCTATATAATTCGATATTAAACTAATTGACGTATTTAAAAAAAAATACTTTCTTAAATTTAAGAAAAACACTCAGCTATATTCATATACAAAAGAGTCATCGAAACTACTAGGAAAAAGCAGTAATATATTTGAAAGTATAACATTACTATATATTTATGGAAAATAGCATTAAAGAAAAAAAAAGAAACAAGCAAACGAAATGGAACTAATTGTTGAAATGGAAAAATAATCAAGAAGCGAGGATTAAGATAATCATTATTTAGTTGCAGTACAGTTATTGTATATATTAATATTCTTGATGGAAAATCAAGCATCGTCGACGTTTTCGGTAACTGCCGAAGATTTCCGATCTTCATGTTTTTTGATTGTAAGTAAATCTCCACCACTATTGGTCAGATAAGAGGCAGAATATTTCCTAAAGCAGTGTCCCGCGTATAAACTCGGTTCTGGTAATCCTAAATAGGTTGCAATTTGTAATAAATTCCTATGGAATTTATACCGATACGTGGCGTTGTGCATCTGCCTCTGCGGCATCGGATGAAAAATCTTCGATGATTTACATGTTCGGGTCTCAAATCATAATATTTATTTACAATATTTATCCAATTACTATTTGTACTAGCAAACATGCGTGTTACATAATTTTTTGTTTTTGTAATTTTAACAAAGATGGAATTTGATTTGAATTCAATATTATCTATTAATGTATTTAATCATGCTTCTCTCCTGCATGCACCAGAATAACCAATGATTAACATTACCTAAATTAAGATTGCTTGTATTATAATATATTTTACTTGTATAAAACAATTGTGATATTCACCTTCATTAATAAAAGATTTAAATCTGGCGTCGTATTTATAAATTTTTCAATGTCTGAAATTTCAAGTATTTTAGATTTTTTTGGTTCATATCCTTTCGAATTTACTTCTTTTTATATTCAGATACTCAATTAAATCAAAATAATTACTATGAAAATGTGGAAGTACTTCACTTGAATGTAAAATACAATAGGAAGAAAAATTACTGTTGAAATGATAAACTTCCACAGCCCACTAGAACTAATTATAAGAGAGAATTTATTAGGAAATTTATTTAGACATAATACAAGTATTTTTTGCAACACATATAATTGATTCAATGTAACTTGTAGTTAATCAAATTATAAAAAGTAAATATATTATTTCCAATTTGCCTTCCTTAGAACAAGTAATTCCTATCATATATTATAAATTAATAGTATACAATTTATGCAATAATAATAACACAAAAAGAAAAATCCCAGAACTACAAAATTTTATTACGTAACTGTATTTCACAATCACATTTTAAGTCAGATTATATTTAACTTTGCAAGAAAAAGATATAACTTTCTGAATAAATATTTAGTTTAGTAGTATCGTAGGCCTTTTTTTCTTTTACGATTTAATGCTGAGGTTATATTAAAATTCATGTTCTAAATTCACTTAATACCACACCACATACTTTCAGTAAAAACAACAAAATTACTAGATTAATGACAGATATATATATATATATATATATATATATGTATCGTAAAGCCTGTCTACCATTTCTGGTGTAGGCTTGTTAGTCTTTATCTTTTTTTCTTTATTTGTCTAGGCTTATACGTTTTCGCTTCGCGTCACTGCGTCGCCAATCTTTCTCCATTCTTTCCTGTTGTTTGCCATCCTACTAGCTTCACTCATCATTATTCTTCTTCTTTGCAATATCTTTTCTATTATGTCATTCCAGGTAGTTTCAGGTCTTCCCCATTTTCTTTTCTGTCCAGGTCTAGCTTCCCATACCCTTCTCACTTGTCTTTCTTGTCCCATTCTTTTCAGGTGACCCCACCATCCCAACTGCCTCTTCTCTATGTATTCGTGTATCGCCTCCATTCCCAGTTCTTTTCTTATATTCTTTATTAATGACAGATATAATTAATTTTAAAAATTAATTATTTGTAGATTAAAATTACCTCATTCGAAAAAATTGCGTTGAATGTTTCATTAGTGAGTGTTTTCATTAGTGAGTATGAAAAAACAAGCGGCTTTTCACACTTGTATTCAAATATACTATTTCGGCTGCACTACAAATTTTTACCACATCTTCAGATGGCTTAGTTAAATACCCGTTATTTTATTTATTTTTTTTTTGAAAGAAGACTATTTGCCGAAGCAGATTTTTTGGTGACTACCTTAATGCAATTTTAGAAGTTGATTGATTTCATAAGTTTCCAACTTACAAAGCCTGATATATATTCAATGGCATTAGTTATATTTGCAGAATTTGAAAGAGAAATAAAAATGGCGATATATTCGGTTGAATATCATCATCAGATGGGTCGCTAATATCCAAATTAAGGGTGTCAATCTTTCTGATATTGCTATGGTATTTCGTAAAATTCAGAACACTCGTGGAGTCTTGTGCCCAACAGTTAGCTGAATTAGGAAATTTTATTTCTGCATGTACTAACAATCCCCTATATACGGCTATAAACTGTAGGGCGGTAGAGTTGTTATTAAACCCTCCCATGGAATGAACAGCAGAGAAAAATATTGATAAATCATCCTGACACAACTTGCATGTCAAAAGAAACTCTAGTTTAGCAGATACGATCGACTCTTGGAATAGGTTTTTTACGCATAATAATGAAATTACCAAGCCTAAAAAACCCGTTTGTCTTCCGGAGAAAATATTATTTACAATTTTTAAGGAATATAAATATTCAACAGATGAAAAAAATTACTAAGGAAGTTGTCGTGGCTTTTAGATAACTGTTACGGTTTCTCGAAGATAATTTAGATTTAGAGATAAGGTTTTTCGTCAACTTTCTATTTTTTTTTCTTTGCTATTTCGATTATATTTCTGCGTAGGGGTACGACAAGCAATTAGTCCTTTATATTGAAAAGGTTTAATCGATTTAGTAGGGTGATAAAAATGAAAGCGATTGACTTTATATTAGTTTCCTTTATATTGTATTTTTTTTTTCTATATTTTTTCTTAAATGTTACTGAGAAGTCCCTGCCTGGTATTTGGTCAAAAAAAAAAAAGGATACATCCCACCTTCTATGGCCAAATTAAGGGTATGAGAAAGGTACAACTTAGTATAGTATTACTCGTCTCTCTGATAAGAAAAGGCTCTGCTGTGAGTGAGTGGACTCTGCCTCTACAATTTTACTTTGCCTACTCATCACTAAACCTCTCCTTCAACTCTAATCAGTTAAATAAGTTCTCTGTAAACAAGTTAAGGTGCAAGTTACTAGCCAAGTAGATGTTAATTAATGGTAATAGTTAAAGAGTTATAATAAATCAATTTAAGTGAAACTTTGGTATTGAACCAGTACATTTTATTTCAACACTATAATACACTGAAGTATTACCACCACCCCAAAGAGAAGAAAGGATTTGGGTATTTCCAAGTCCAACTGAATTACAAGTTACAAGTTGTAACCCTTGAAGTG
Organism: Platypus cylindrus; assembly: GCA_949748235.1. Classification (NCBI taxonomy): domain Eukaryota; kingdom Metazoa; phylum Arthropoda; class Insecta; order Coleoptera; family Curculionidae; genus Platypus; species Platypus cylindrus. Next base: position 51,250,407 of record OX456488.1, on the reverse strand, counting down.
TGTGAGCAAGGAATCAAACTTATCACATCATTTTATGGTCCTTCGAGCCGGATAGATAGAAAAAAAAACCAGTAATCTATTCAAGTTAAATTCAACAAGTAACAACGATTGAAGCTACAGCCCCAGCTTTCAACCCATTGAAGATTCATCAAGAAACATCTTTGCGGACTTTATAGTTCTAATTAAGGTCAGATAATTTAAGTACTCTCTTATAAACATTATATTAACTTTAAGTTGTTATTATTTATACTCTAAAAATGGAAAATCATAAATCTAATCGCAGAACGGCGAAAACCGCTCTTACTAGAATTTCAAATTGGTTAGCAGTTAATAAAGTATCGGAAGCTCGCATTCACGCATATACAGTTAAAGAAACCCAATTGAATGATGCGTATACAAAGTACACCAATGCTCAGGATGCAATAGAAGAATTAGATGATTCTGATCTCGACAATCGTGATGCAATTGAAGCTAACTACTTTGAAACTCTAGTCGAAATCAAAACTAAAGTAGATTCTCTAAAGGTAGAAAATACTCGTAACAGAACTGAACCGGTAGTACAAGAACAATTTATGCAAACTTGCCATAATATAAAAATTCCAGAAATAACTATCCCAACATTTGACGGAGATTGTACGCAATGGGATGCATATTATCAATTATTTAATTCATTAATTCACGATAATACGTCATTATCTAATATTCAAAAATTGATTTATTTGAAATCCACCTTAAAGGGTGAACCGCTGAAACTAATTGATTCTCTGGCATTGACTCATGACAATTTTGCTATTGCATTAAATATTCTTGTTGATCGCTATCAAAACACTATTACAATAATTAATACACTAATTAACAAATTAATTGACTATCCAAAATTGACTAAATGTACTGCTGCCTCATATAGAGATTTTCTGACGGTATGTAAGTCTAGTTTGGAAATTCTAAAAAATCATAACTGTCCAGTTAATCAGTGGGACTTATTGTTATTAAATATTCTGGAAAGAAAACTGGAGTTCAATACCAAACGGGCATTTGAATCTGAACGCGACTTACGACAGCTGCCTACCATATACAATTTTTTCGAATTTCTTGAACGACGTTGTCGAGTCTTAGAAAATTTATCTACAGTTGAAACTTTGCAAAAACCTGCTGCTAATATCAAACCATCAAATAGAGTCTCTCATTTCTCAAGAAACCAATTAGCAGAACCTGACAATAAACTCGTGTTATCTGGTCAGCATCTATCAAACAAACAATCAGGTTTAACATCTAATAAAACTTGTGTATATTGTTCGCAAACCGGACACAGAATTTACTCGTGTCAAGTATTTAGATCGCTTTCACTTAATGAAAGGGTTAACTCTATTAAAAGGAAACAATTATGCTTTAATTGCTTGGGTTCTAAACACGGAGTAAGTAACTGTACCTCAAACGGATGCTCTATTTGCTCAAAACGGCATCACACATTGTTACACAATAGTACCAATACCCCCCCTTCCCCAATTCCAGGTACATCCCCAAACTTGTCAGTACCACAAACCAATTCGAACGCAAGCACCCCATTAGTTGTATCAACCCAATGCTCGTCCACGCCCCAAATATTACTAGCCACTGCATTGGTATCTCTATATGATAAAAATAATAAACGCGTTCAGGTACGCGTGTTATTGGACTCTGGTAGTCAAACTTCATTTATTAGAAAATCATTGGTCAACCAATTAAATTTAAACCCATATAAATGTTCGATTGAAATTGCAGGAATTGGTAATAAAGCAACGCATACCAATTCAATGGTAGACATCATAATGCATTCTAATACTCATAATACCAAATCATTCAAGGTCACATGCGCAATTCTGGATAATATTACAACCCAACTTCCTCAAATTCATATAAAACCTACTCGTTTTAGCATTCCTAAAAACATAGTACTCGCTGATCCTCAATATTTTATTCCTTCTGATATCGATATATTAATTGGCGCTGATGTATTCTATGATATAGTAACAAACGGTATTCATAAACTTGGTAAAAATATGCCATGTCTACAAAATACGTGGTTAGGATGGACGATTGCCGGTAAAATTCCTGCACCATGCGCTAACAAGCTAAAAGACAATAATTTAAAGCATGTTTCATTAGTAACAAATAGAATTATATCTAATACGGAACTTGATCAATCATTAACCAAATTTTGGAATTTAGAAGACATACCAAATAAAATTATTTTATCATCTGAAGAACAAATGGCCGACGATATTTTCTCAAAAACAACAATTCGATTACCAAACGGCTCCTTTCAAGTGGATCTATTATTACAAAATGCAAATGATACCTCTAAGCTCGGTGATTCTCTAAACTTAGCAAAGAAAAGATATTTCAGATTAGAAAGGCGTTTACATCGGGAACCAGAACTTTATATACAATATAAAAATTTCATTCATGAATACCTAGATTTAAACCATGGCAAGATAATTCCCTTAGAACTAAATACCCCTAATAATCAATTAAAATGCTATTTACCTCATCACTGTGTGTTGAAAGATTCTGTGTCCACCAAATTGAGAGTGGTGTTCGATGCATCTGCCAAAACTGACTCTGGAATATCCCTAAACGACTTAATGCTGAAAGGCCCGCAGGTCCAACCTGCATTATTCGATATATTGTGCCGTTTTAGATTTTCCCGGTACGTTTTAACCGCTGACATTCAAAAAATGTACAGGCAAATTATGATTAATGAAAATCAACGGCATTTACAAAATATTATTTGGCGTGATTACCCTACGGAACCTTTACAATGCATCGAGTTACAAACAGTAACTTATGGAACAAAATCCGCTCCATATCTTGCCACTCGAGTGTTGAAAGAATTAGCTCTAACCAACATCGACCATTATCCATACGCATGTAACGCATTACTAAACCAATGTTACGTCGACGACATATTAGCTGGTTGTGATACAGACACTGAATTACAACGCTTGTATGACGAATTAATATCTCTACTAAATTCAGCTAATTTTACACTACACAAATTTTGCTCGAATAATAATAAATTATTATCCACAATATCTCAATCTTCAAATCACGAAATGAAGAGTTATACCTTTGAAGATTACACTGGAAATTCATCTAATAAAGTACTAGGAATCTCCTGGAATCCCATTAAAGATCATTTTCTATTTTTTGTTCCAGAACTTCCCATTAAAAATAAATATTCTAAGCGCGAAGTGTTATCTGTCATTTCTCAATTTTTTGATCCTTTGGGCTTAATTAATCCAGTCATATTAACAGGTAAAATTCTAATGCAAAGGATTTGGTTGACTCACATCGATTGGGACACCAATCTTTCCGGTGCATTGTTACAAGAATGGATTAAATTTATAACTGAACTAAACAATGTAAACAATGTACAGGTACCTCGGTGTCTATTTTCATTACCAACTGCGGAAAGAATTGAGTTGCACGGGTTTGCAGATGCAAGTATGATAGCGTACGGTGCATGCTTTTACGTTAGAACTCTTTACACTAATAACACCGTGTCATGCAATCTATTAACGGCCAAATCTCGAGTAGCCTCATTAAAAACTATTTCTCTTCCAAGATTGGAATTGTGTGCTATGCACCTTCTCTCGAAACTGTTCCATAAAATCTTAAAAATAAAAACATTTCGGTATGACAACATAAATTTATGGAGTGATTCACTTATTGCACTACACTGGATACATTCACAACCGTCAAGATGGTCAGTATTTGTAGCTAATCGAGTTGCTCAGATCCAGGAACTGACCGCTGGCAATGCTTGGCATCACATAAATTCGAGTGATAATCCTGCAGATCTCGCCTCAAGAGGTGCAGATCCAAAAACTCTAAACGATTCACCTATATGGTGGCATGGACCAAATTTCTTGCAAATTTTTGACTTCAACACTGATGAACTTAATGATAATTTTCAATTTTCTAATCCACCAGAAGAAAAACGTATAACGTTAGTCGAAACTACAAACTCTGAGAATACATTCTGGAATGAACTAACTGCGAAATATTCAAAATTTACGACACTCCAACGGGTATTAGCATACGTCTTACGTTTTATTAACCATTGTAAATCACCGGACAGAAAATTGAACAACACATCACTGAATACTGATGAATTGAAAAACGCACATAATAAAATTATTACTCAATTACAACTAACCGCCTTTCATAGGGAAATATTTGAGTTAAAAACCAATAAACCCTTGTCTAATAATAAATTAGCATATTTGAATCCCTTTATTGATGAAGTAGGCTTCTTATGTGTAGGCGGCAGATTAGAAAATGCCGCAATTCCATTCAGACATAAACATCCTATATTGTTACCAGATCATTCCCACATAACATCACTCATCATACAACGCGAACATAATAGATTGGGCCATGCAGGTCCTCAATCTGTACTATCCAATATACGTTACAAATATTGGCCTTTAAACGGTATTAGATTAATAAAACGAATCATACACAATTGTATCACATGTCACAGATTTAAGGCAGTAGCTGCACAGCAACTAATGGGTGATCTTCCTAAAGAGCGGGTTACTAGTGCAAGACCCTTTTACAATGTTGGAATCGATTTTGGCGGTCCATTTATGTTAAAAACATCCAAACTTAAACGAGCACCGAGTACTAAATGCTATATAGCGGTATTTATCTGCATGTGTACTAAAGCAATTCACATTGAGCTGATATCCAGTCTATCTACCGAATCTTTCCTTTTAACCTTGAAACGCTTCATTGCTCGTAGAGGAAATCCAGCATTAATATACACTGATAACGCAACTAACTTTGTAGGATCTAGAAATCAATTAAAGGATCTACATAAATTCTTTGTTGAATCAATGAACACTAATTCCATTGTAAACTTCCTCTCTACAAATGGAACCCAATGGAAATTTATTCCTCCTCGAAGCCCTCATTGGGGAGGTTTATGGGAGGCCGCAATCAAAAGTGCTAAATATCATTTATGGCGAATGATTCGCAATGAACATTATAGCTTCGAAGAGTTTAATACAATAGTCACCCAAATAGAAGCCATACTCAACTCTCGACCTTTATGCCCACTTTCTTCTGATCCCTCTGAATTCACAGCTATTACACCAGGGCATTTCCTAATTGGTACCGCTCTGACGTCTTATCCCGAACCTGAATTGTCTCATTTGCCAGAGAATCGATTGTCGCTATATCAGCAAATAACAAAGTTAAAACAGACATTCTGGAAAAAATGGTCATGTGACTATCTAAACAGATTACAACATCGCCCAAAATGGAAATTTATTTCAAATAATCTTCAAGTAAATGAGTTAGTGCTTGTTAAAGAAGATAATACACCTCCATTAACATGGCCGTTGGCTAGAATTGTTGAAATACTACCCGGTAAAGACGGAAAAACGAGAGTTGTAAAAATTAAAACTCAAAACGGTATCTTCACACGACCCATCACCAAATTGTGTCGTTTACCAATGAATGATACTTCAATCGGTCATTAATTGTTGATTGTATATAATAAGATAAATGCTCTGTAACGATTTAGTTTAAGTTTAAATTTATTAATGAATTTCTGTATATTAGGTGTAAGTTAAAGCATACAGCTTTAAAGAGGGGAGAATGTTACGGTTTCTCGAAGATAATTTAGATTTAGAGATAAGGTTTTTCGTCAACTTTCTATTTTTTTTTTCTTTGCTATTTCGATTATATTTCTGCGTAGGGGTACGACAAGCAATTAGTCCTTTATATTGAAAAGGTTTAATCGAGTTAGTAGGGTGATAAAAATGAAAGCGATTGACTTTATATTAGTTTCCTTTATATTGTATTTTTTTTTCTATATTTTTTCTTAAATGTTACTGAGAAGTCCCTGCCTGGTATTTGGTCAAAAAAAAAAAAGGATACATCCCACCTTCTATGGCCAAATTAAGGGTATGAGAAAGGTACAACTTAGTATAGTATTACTCGTCTCTCTGATAAGAAAAGGCTCTGCTGTGAGTGAGTGGACTCTGCCTCTACAATTTTACTTTGCCTACTCATCACTAAACCTCTCCTTCAACTCTAATCAGTTAAATAAGTTCTCTGTAAACAAGTTAAGGTGCAAGTTACTAGCCAAGTAGATGTTAATTAGTGGTAATAGTTAAAGAGTTATAATAAATCAATTTAAGTGAAACTTTGGTATTGAACCAGTACATTTTATTTCAACACTATAATACACTGAAGTATTACCACCACCCCAAAGAGAAGAAAGGATTTGGGTATTTCCAAGTCCAACTGAATTACAACAGTTACAAGTTGTAACCCTTGAAGTGTGTGAGCAAGGAATCAAACTTATCACATCAATAACGGTTTTGATAATCGGATTTTCATAGAAAAATCTTTATATTTAATACATCAAATACATATATGATTTGTCCACAAAAGTCGGTGGTTGCTTCATTATTTTTAAAGTTTATCAAATTCAAATTATGGTTTGGTTGACATACTATTGCTTTCAGCAGCTATTTCTACCTTCACATTTCCTTTGGTGATGCCTTTGGCGAATTTTAGTACCAGCATGCAGACCAAATAGGCCTCGATAGTAGAACCAGTCAAATTAAATCCAATACATTACGCATTGACAGATTCGCCGAACAGCCATCAAAAGTAATGGCCCTTATGAATGCAACGGTATCTTGCATTTTAAACAAACATACCTTCACCACTGCAGCTTTTTCATTAGATTTTAAAGAATTTATTAAAAAAGATGCAATTGGGATTTTCTATTTTGCATTCATCGCTACAAATATAAACACAAGCACATTTTTAGCAACTGGTAGATTGTCACTAGTAGCTGAAATCCCTATATCATAATCAGCATAACCAACCTGTCTTGTTCCTGCATAATGCATAATAGTTGTCCATTATGATACCCATCTAATGTTTTATTTTTATCTTTTTCTAATTTAACGCTTATAGTTATTGCGCGTACAGCTTCTCGTTAAAACCAGGTCTTCCACCAACAGAACGGTACCATTTAGACAGTGTTCTCGAATGTGGAAGCACATTTTGAATTATCTTACGTAATCATACACTCTAGCAGAGAAGCAGTTTGATGTAAGTGCAAATGATCTTAACCGCAGAGAAAATTTTTTGGTGTGACCTTTTTTTAATCGCCTAAATATTAATTGTTTTTCTGCTTCAGGAAATCGCTCTTATAAACATAAAATTTTTAGATATCTTATTGCATTAGAGATAAGTAGCATCCTAATTTGGAAAGCCCATCGAAATAGAAGTAATAATGGACTCCCTATCATATACCTGAAGAAAAAATGCCGCTTTCCTGTAACTTTATTATTCTCTTTTAATATATCAATTAGCGAGTTCGAATTAAGTATGTTTCCTTGTTGTCGCCGGATTTGAACAGCCAATACTTTCTACTTGTTCTGGGATGCTTCACGAGAAACTATAAAAACCATTTTCTTACTATAATTACATATTCCTTGTAATAATTTCCTCAATGGAACTCAATGAGTAGCAGGAGAATACCACTCATAGAATTTGACAATATCTTCGATTGATCGATATGGGTTAGGTTTTCTCAATTTAATGGCAGGCACTAAATTCTACCAATTCATTCACAATTGTGGATTAACCTGTACAAATTTCTTGAATAGGTTCCGCTCTCGGGCGCCAAAAAATTATGGAGAATAATAGCTTCAGCAACTGGATTACCTCGGCCACCAGATCCTGAATAAGAACTTGAATAAAATTCTTTCTTTTGCGAAAATTTCTTTATCGATTATAGGATGTGAAATAACACATAAATATATATGTGATATATATTGGTTCTGAAATCGAAGTATTCTAATAATAATTTTAGGCTGACTCCAAAATACGTATATTGTCATAATTATCAAAATTGTCAATTCGAATTATGGTTCATAAATTTTTTCTTCTTATATTTGTATTTTTAATCATAATATCTAATGATGGTTTAACCGAAACACATGTTATATTATGATTTTTATATGTATATTGATATAAATATATTTTATAAATTTTTTTGAGACGTAGATTTGAAAATGTTTTGTAGTAATTATTATACAAAAAACGTTTCGTTTAGAAAAATGGAACTTTGTGTCATATGTGGGCTGGTACTTACGCAAGAGATTGCGTAAGTAAAACCCCCTCAGCATAAACAATTATGTTATGATTAATATATATAATAAAGGCAATATAAGCATAAGAAAACCAATATTATGTTAATTGTAAATTATTTTGTATCTATAAATATAACATTGGATTTGGTATGTTTTACATTGTCTTTATTATATATATTAATTAAAACATAACTGTTTATACTGAGAGCGATCTACCTACACAATCTTGTAATTAAATTGTAAACTAGGAATTGCTTAGTTTCTCTATATTTTACTGTCACTGGCGTTAATGTTACATACCTGTTATATACTACCTTATAGTGGTTGGTGTTTGGCTTCCAGATTTTCTCCTGGGTAATGTAGTCGCGTAGTGCTGATAGCTCTATAGCTGTAGTGACAGTCAGTTGACTGTTGTGTGACCTGCCTACAAGTTCTGTACCTTTGCTGGAGGTATTTTCTTCCACCCTCACACACTGCTTTAACTCATTATCTGGAATGTTGAAAGCTTATTGTGCGGTATAGTCTACAGCGATTACTTCGCTTCTAGTCTTCGTAATTACGTAGCTATTGGCTGACATGTTGGTTGGAATTGGAGTGATCTTGATGAGCTCGAATTTGTTAATCTGTTCGGTGACGATGGACCCATACACGTGAATACGCTTTGCCCTTATCTCTACTTTGACTCCTAGTCATGGTAGTTGTTATTTCTGTCCCATTATATTTGCTGGTAAGCGTGATGTGGCGCTCATACATTATTATTCTTAATTTTAACTAGAGCTGTCTCAGCTGATTGTGGATACGATTCTTCGTCTGGTTAAATGTTGTGCGGTACTTATCATTAGTTTTGTTTGCTGGCTTGCTGTTCGAACTAACTTTTCCTGAGTCTTGTTTAAGTTTTCGATGTATCCATACACTTAATCGTACACTCCAAATACCGATATTAACATCCTGCCTAGCAACCCTCCGTAGCTTCTGGTTTTTGCCATTCCATTTCTTCTTAATGTTCACTCAGTCACATGTGTCACTCTGAAATGTTCTAATTGTTTCCATAGCTCTTTGCGTGTTGCATGACTTGTTGGTGTTTCTATTTTTTCAAACAGTTTCTTTATATTGTGTAACACATGGACTACTTCCACACATTCGCCATTAATTTTTTGCACTTTATATAGTTATGTAACTTTAAACTTTGTCTAGTTTGCACTTGTATGGTGGAAGAACCGTGACAGGTGGTGCTAGAACGATTCGGCGTAAGGACGATTCGACGTAGACCATGAAATGGTCTACGTCGACCATGAAATGGTCGGCAATTTCATGATTTCAATGTGAGTATTTTCCATCGTTTAGCTTATTACTAAAATAAAATATTTTAAGAAAAAAGTCAATTGTTAATATAGTGTCCGTATAAATTTCTGGTTGACTAAGTATTCTCTATTAATTTTTTTTCTAATGAAGAAATTATCTAATTCTAATTTATGATTCTTGTCTAATTTCACTAACCATACATGAATTTCACAATTTTAACGCAAAATAAAGAAAATAGAAAATCGGCAACGTCGCAAATTTTTATACGTTTAAATTCATAATTATCTGATTATCACTAACCATACGTAATTTCACAACTTTAACGAAAAATCAAAATTGGCAACGTCGCAAAATTTCGTGTCTTTAAATTCATAATTCCGTATCTAATTACCACTAACCATATTTTAATTTCACAATTTTAACGTAAAATAAAAAAAAAAAAAAATTGGTTACGTTGTCAAATTTATTTTTTTTAAATTCATAATTTCTTATATGTTTTATTTTATCTTTACATTATAGATTATATTTAAAAAATACGGGTTTCAATGATATATTAAAATGAAAATTCAAATATATCTATCAATACCTAATGAGGATGTCATACACACTGCGTGTATGTATGACACTAGTAATTGTATTACTATAGATATAGAAGAAGGGGAACGGAATTGACTAGAGCAGTCGATGCTGACAATTTTTTTTTGAGTTCAGATAATTTTCCACATGATATCCATCATTTAATCCCCAAACCTGACTACACATATAAATTATAACACTATAAACATTTTTACGCCGAATCGTCCTTGCCACGAAACGGGCCATTCCCATTCCTTTGATTCTGTACTACATACTTTCCAAAAATCTGTTTTTATTTTCTCCACCAGATTCCATATCAGGTTGTGATTAGCCGTTATTCGCATACGTATAGGGTGTGGTCGTCTTACTAGGGCTCTTCTGATTAGGAAGTGTCTGGAATGATGCCATTCATACCGTCTGTCGGTTTCCATAACGATCTAGAATTAAGGCTCGCTTCTATTTGGCATAATAAAGTACTCAATTCTTCGTATGTTAAAGTGGTATCCTCTATAATTCATCCTAAATGGTTTTTTATCTACTTCACTCCAGTCTCACATATACCACCAAGGTGCTAAGCCCCTCGTGGTATGTAATGCCACTAGACACCCTGATTATCTAGCTTATCCTATAATTCGGGATCCACCATCACTTTTTTTATTTCTGTCTCTATCATCTTGCTGGCTATTTGGAAGTTAATATCATTATCAGTGTAAATATGACTACATTTGCTTCTCCACCCTGTAAATCTTCTGAAAGCGGTCATGAATGCGTCGGTCCTTAAGTCTGTCACCGTCTCCAAATGTATCGCGCTTGATGCCAAGTATACAAACACTGCCACATATCCCTTATAAAACTTGTAGTCTCGTCCCTTGATGGTTCTGATCATTATCGGCCCTGCATAATCTATTCTCGTATGCGAGAATGGATTTGAGTGTGTTATCCGGACTTCTGTCAAATTTATAGTAATATGACTCGTGCTTGCTGCAGCATATCTTCTGGACTTTGCGCATTCATGAATTATTTGTCGCACTCCTTTTTTGCGTTTATTTTCCAAAACTTCTTTCGCATGTACGCCAATGTTGCCTTGTTTCCAGCGTGGAGAGTTCTTTCATGAGCAGCTCTAATGATTATTTTACATAAATGTCTTCTGTTTGATGATTATCGGATGATTATCCTAACACATAATCATTATGAATAGACAGCAATTTCTTGAGAAATCTGATTTGTCTCTGATAAAAATGTCATATCGAATTGAAGTGCCAAAATTTTAACACTTTTTATTATTATATGTGGTACTTCTATATTCATAGGTAAGATATAACCGTTTGTACACGAACGGTTAATTAAGCCACCATCCAACAAAGCTACATCAAATTTGACTGACTCAGCAAAATCGTTATCGAAATTAAGATTCGAAGTCACATTTCATGTTATTTTATCATTCTACAATTAACTAAACGTTTTATTATTGCAAACAACAATTTCTAATAAAAACTGTTACTACTACTTTCCCGATTTCGTTTTTCATTGTATTGTTACAGTCGTTTTTTTCGCACGCTACTAACAAATACGCTACATACCTATATACAAATTTCCGACGATCCATTCAATTTATAAATGGAAAAAGTGTATCTGCTGTACATGTAATAATAATGACAATAGTAATAATAATAATAATACATATAATGCACATCATACATATTTCAAAATCGCACGAAAATTTCACATACTGACGCATTCATGAATTATTTGTCGCACTCCTTTTTTGCGTTTATTATTCAAAACTTCTTTCGCATGTACGCCAATGTTGCCTGGTTTCCAGCGTGGAGAGTTCTTTCATGAGCAACTCTAAGGGAGCTTATCCGGTTAGCGAGTTTACCAGGTAGCTAGTGCTCAATAAATCAACAATTGAAAATAAATACCGCCTCCTAATACACGGTCTTATTCTCTCTCATTTTGACTTAGTCTGTTTCTCATAGTCCTTTTTCTTTTTTCCAGGCGTTAGCTGTTTTTAACTGTGCCCTTGGTGTGATTTCTTTTTGTAAAAAAAAATTATGACAGTATACTGGAAAATTCGTAGACTCGTACACTAGCAACGACCAAACAAAGAGAGATGTATAGGACAAAGTACATAAGAGGAAGTGCGACAGAAAAAACTCGCATGATGAAAGAGAGAAGTATAGGTTATCCTACACAAGTGAAGTGGGACAGAAAGATTTAATAAATACGTAGAAAACATAATGACTAATAAAGAATAGAAATAAATCCAAGAATAAAAAACATCTATCGCTTGTATAGAAAAGAGAAATATCTATAGATAGAAATAAAGTAAAAAGGGAATTGACATTTTTAGAAATAATATCAATATCGCCGAATTATTTTTTATGGTATCTATATGTATATCTATAGGTAGATATGTTTACTAATTTTTTTCTAAATTTTCTTCTATTCTTTTCAATACAAAACGATATGGATAGGTTTTTTTTATTCTAATTTATTGCTTTTTTTCTCTAGTCAGTATGTTTATTGTGTATTTATTTAAAACCTTCTGCGCCTATTCCTCTTATGTACTTGGTCCAAGCACACATACCAAGATGTGTGCGAGTTACTTTCTGTCTCACTGTCTCTTATGTACTTTGTCGTATACTTCTCTTTTTTGCGCTGTACGAGTATACGAGTTTTTTCGTTGACTAGAAGAATTTCATAAATAAATAAATATTTAAATATTTAAAAATTTATCCTGGTTGTGTCCCTTTTGTTATTGCAACAGAAAAACATACTAATAGATATTTTTTCAAGACGGGAAAAATGTTGAAGGAATCAGGTGGAGTGGGATAGAATGTCATAAACCCACTGAATTAAAAAATATCTCAGGCAAAAAAATTATTTTCATAATTTTTTACTAATTATTATTGTTTATTATTATTATTATTACTTATGTTGGTTAAAAAGTTCTATGACTTTTTGTCATGATTTTTAGAAATGATGACTCATAATATTTGTGATGCTGTCATAGAGTCTTCATTTGAACTATAGCAAAATCATCTGCTATTAGTCAATATATTATTAAACATTGAAGTTTTTCTACTTATGAATTATGTATTGTATCCAAATTTGAAATTTGCAACCATAGGAATTATGGAATATTATTATTTAACTTAATATAGACATAGAAATAACAAATTTTAAACCAAAAAAAAAACAAATGCCACAAAACTATTATGCTAATTATAAATTTTGGATAATTGCTTTTCTACATCTGGCACAACTGGTCAAAGAACCTGATTCTCAGCTTCTATACATTCAAATTTGTTTTACAACCAAATGTAAAATGGTTGGTGGAAGTTGTTAGACAGTATTCGAATTTAGCGGGTGAAAAAAAGACAATGATTTATTTTCACTGTCAATGAGTTCAATACCAATTACACTCAATCAAATTATAAAATAAATGAAGAGAAGTACAGAATGTAATTAATTTAAATATAAACAACGATCCCGATTTGCGAAGTAATGGGAACTTTATGGTTGACGGAAAGTCAGGAAAATAGAAAATGGGAAATAAATTTACTAGGGAAGTCATCCGATGCGCTTGGTAAGAAAGTAGCATTGGTCGCTGTCCGAGAAAGGATAAGAGGATTAGGATGAATTGCGGCATGAATCAAGAATTAGGAAAGTTGTTCAATCAACGAGGGAAATAAACAGTATAAAAGGAACGAATGGCTGTCGTTTTGAATAGAGCAGAATTCGATACGAAAAACAGATAGAAGCAAAAGAAACGGAGAAAAAAAATTACAAGGATACTAATACTAGAAAGAAATCGCTGCTTAAAAAGACAGACTAAAAAAAATATGTAGTTAAACGAAAGGCACTAATGGCATGAAACGAGGATTGATCACGTGCTCTCAACAATGGTTTTAAGAAATCCAAAGATATGGTTTTCTTTGTTATTCATACAAGGGATGGCGGAATTTAGACAAATATTTGAAAAAATTAAATGGCTTGCACATTTATTATGATAATTGAAACTATCGATTATCACTAATTTTTGCGAATCTTTATTTTTTTTGCGAAGCGTCTGGTACAAAAGTTCAAATCTGCATGATATTTTTCTTTAGATGAAAGAAATACTAAAATTTTTAATTCCCTACATGACCAATAGACCGAGGCGCGAAAATTATGGACCACCTCATAACTCCATAAGTGGCGATGAAACACTGGCCAGGGCTGGCAGTAACTTGGATGTAGGTGTAGACATAGATGAACCATCTATGTCACATCCATCAAATACAGCACTAACACCACTTATGCCACCTTAACCGCGGATCAACCATCCAAACAAAGAGTGGTCGATCCTGTAGCTGGTATGTTGGAAAATATTACCAACAGGTACCATAACCTGGATAAGCAGACAAAAAATTTGAAAGGAAATGGTGATGAAATTGACTTTTTTTTCGGTCTATGGCCGAGGCAACTAAAAAGTTGCCCCGAATGACTCCTGAACTAAAAATTAAAAGAAAAGTTTTTGATATTGTTCAAACTCAACAAGATATTGCGGAAGGGGAAAATTCAATGTCCGCATCGGATATTAGTTTGTAAAATGTGGACGTTGAATTCATAAGATCTAAAGATACGTTTAATAATTAAATAAATATTTTAAAAAATGATGAATGAAGTTGTGAACAATTAAGTTGTTTTGAATGTAATGTTAGGTTGTGCGTCACTAATGGAAGATAATTCTCCTATTCTATCATATTAGTATTCCTCAATCTATGAGGAAAAAATTTTTTAGCTCACTTATTCTCTTGAGGAAGACTGTAAGGACTTTGAAATTATTTTAGCACTAAAAAACATTTTAAAAAATGGAAAAATCGATCCTTTGCTTTTGGCACCACATGCACAAAATATACGCGGTTTGTTGGATTTGAGATACAAAAATCAATCTTCACATATTTGTATATCAGACTAATCTTTGTTCAGTCTTTATTTAGTAATTAATGTCTTGGGTTGTTCGAGAATCTGGATTAAGTGTTTAGGGTGAGAAATAAACAAGCATAACTATACTTTAGCCTTAATAATTTTATGTCTTTCGTCTGGAATCTATTTTCCAATTATAATCTGAATATCACTTTTATTTTTAATAATAGTTAGTTAGTTGGCTCTAAGCTTTTGATAAAGATAGTCTCCCTGGTTCTCTTTTAACAAAGAAATAAATAATTAAGAATCAAACAATTTCTTTTATTTATACTCTGCATAAACAACAGTTTCGTAGAAATTCACTGTTTTTTAAGCTGAAAACAACACAATGCCCATTTTTATCTTTTTTAATTTCCCATCATTATTGAGGCGTTGAAAAATCGAAAAATCGAAAAATCCATAATTTAATTTATTTCTTGAGCAATTGCACAATATTATAAAACTTCTGGAAATCTTTTTTCTTCCAAGTTTTTTCAACCCAGGTAGCAGACGAACGTCGAAAAACGTCACGTGACGTCCTAGTACCTATATGACGTCAGTTAATGCCGTTGCCTGACGGCCTGGGGAGGTGAGAATGTCACAGGTATCGACGTCAGGTTGTAACGTTCCACGACGTCTGTCATGACGTTTTTCAACGTTTTGTCCTGACGTTGTACAACGTCTGTATGTTCGTTATATAACGTTGTATTTAGGGATAGTATGTCGTTTTAAATAAAAATCAAATTATCAAAAAAAAAATTATTAATATCACAAATATGTAATTGATTAATAAGATAAATTATAGTGGTATTATAAGTGGTAATTAAAATTTACACATTTTTAATTTAAACAGTATTCATAAAACGAATTTGAACAGCAATGTCTACAAAATATTACTATAATTACTATAGTAAGTAATCTAAGACAGCTAAAAAAATTTAATTTTAAAAATAGTATGATATAATTATTTTACATGTTATAAGCGAAACGTTACAAAACTGTCTTTGTTTGGCAATAGCATACATTTAGAAACTACGTTTTCGATTTCAAACCTCTGCATATCACTTAATTTACTTCCTACATAAATACCTAAGTTCTTAGAGGAAAATGGATAATTGTAAAAAGATAAATATGGTTTAACAAAAACTTTACAAATTAATATTATTTTTAAGTTATTAGATTTACAAATATTGTAAATTTCCATAACACTGCCATCTTTGGTAAAAATATAGCAATTCGCTGCAGAGTAAGATCTTATACAAATTTCCAAACCGTACGTACGTATGTACGTCATACATTTAAGCTGTGATATAGTTTCTGATTCCAATTCGATAATGGGACCATTTTTATTTGTCATAGAAAAAGAAATACTTAGATCATTACATTTTAGTATTTTATGATCAACGTCTTGTCTTTCCATTAATCTACGATGAATTTGCTGAATAATATTTATTGGAGATCTTACAAGTGTTTTTAAATGTCCTAAGTAATTTTCGAAGACGAACGCAGAAATGTTATCTAAAGCGCCCTAATACTCTGCGTCATCTACCAGATGACATAAAACATGTACTTTGTAAACATAATATTCTTCATATATATGTTTACAATGGAGCACAAATTGCTTTAGAATTTCTCTCGAAATATTATATCCTATATTTTCAATATATTTATGGACATAAATATGGATGTAAATTTACTTACCACCACAGATCATTCCCACTAAAAGTTAGAAATCACTTATATACTGGGATCATGTTTGTCTGCTTTTAGGCTGGCTGATTGCCCTCGCCTCTTTTGTATAATTCGTTTCTTTTGGTACCTGTGACTGGTGTTGGTTTTAGTTATCCTGACTTCGCTGGATTTGTTTGATTAATATTAATTCAATCTGGTTGCCGTGGTGTCTTGTATTTGTATCTTAATCTTATGTTTGGTAGCTGGTGGGTAACTCTGATTAATTCATTTGAAGATTGTTCCGCTTTTTGGAAAGTTTTTTTGACTAGTTTTTCTATTGTTTCTTTTACATTTTCTTTCATTTGAAGGTTTCGCCTTATGGCTGAGTTGCGTACAAACCATGGGCTCCTGTTATTATTCGTAAGACTTTATTTTCTATAATTTGTAGTTGTTCTAATTTTCCTGGTCGCGCATGTTGCCATACTGTCGCTCCATACGTTATAATTGGCTTGATATATGATTTATATATCAGTAGTTTGGTTCTAATATTTAATTTTGATTTTTTGTTCAAAAGATAGTAAAGTCTTCCTAGTTGGCGGTTGTCTTTTTTCTTAGTGTTTTGTATGTGTGCGGTCCATGACAGTTATTTATATTTTAGATATTTAGCTTCCTTTTTCCATGGTATAGTTTTAGTTGCTAAAGTAATGCTTCCTACTGGTTTTTTAAATTTCTTTTTTGTAAACAATACTGCTATGGATTTTTCTGGATTAATTTTTATTTTCCATTTTTTTGCCCAGTTTTCTATTTGTGTGACATGGTTTTGTACTTTTTAGTTGTTGTTTCTGGTTCTCTGCCTGTTGTAAATAGTGCTGTGTCATCTGCGAATTGTGCTATGTTTGTTCTACGATTCTTGGGAATATCCGATATGTAAATGTTGAAGAGTAGTGGGGAGATCGGTGAACCTTGTGGTACTCCTGACAGAATTGGTCTTTCCGATGATATTGTTTTTTCCATGGAGACTCGGAATGTTCTGTTGGTCAAAAATGCATTAACTAGTTCAATTTGATATTGATCATACTTGAGGTCTGTCATTTTCACTATTAAAGCTTGATGGTCTACTTTCAAAAGCTTTTTCAATATCTAGAAATACCACTCCAGTATGGAGACCCCTGTTGAAGCCTGCAGTTATGTGCGTTGATAATCTCATTGTTTGATTGTCGCAAGAATGTTTAAATCAGAATTGTGTTTCTGGTATAACTTTGAGTTCTTCTGTCTTGTCTAACAAGTCTATATATATATATATATGTATATATATATACATATATGTATATATATAATATATATATATGTATCTTAAAGCCTGTCTACCATTTCTGGTGTAGGCTTGTTAGTCTTTATCTTTTTTTCTTTATTTGTCTAGGCTTATACGTTTTCGCTTCGCGTCACTGCGTCGCAAAACTTTCTCCATTCTTTCCTGTTGTTTGCCATCCTGCTAGCTTCACTCATCGTTATTCCTCTTCTTTGCAATATCTTTTTTATCATGTCATTCCAAGTAGTTTCAGGTCTTCCCCTTTTTCTTTTCTGTCCAGGTCTAGCTTCCCATACTCTTCTCACTTGTCTTTCTTGTCCCATTCTTTTCAAGTGACCCCACCATCCCAACTGTCTCTTCTCTATGTATTCGTGTATCGCCTCCATTCCCAGTTCTTTTCTTATTTCTTCATTCCTGATTCTTTCTCTCTTTGTCACTCCCTTTACTCTCCTCATGTATTTCATTTCTACCGCTTGAACTTTACTTATTTCCTTTTTATCTGTTATCCATGTCTCACATCCAAATGTCAGTATTGGTCTTATTATTGTTTTATATACGTTTATTTTTGTTTTCCTTGTTATTTCTTTTTTTCCCACAATCATATTGCTGATACTGTAAAACACTTTCATTGCTTTTTCTACCCGACTGTTAATTTCTTCTTCTTGCTTTCCTGAACTAGATATTTCTACTCCTAGATATTTCCATTTCGTCACTTGCTCCAATTTTACCTTATCTACCATGATTTTTATCTCCTGTTGTTCCCCAATTATCATTACTTTTGTTTTCTCTTTACACATTTCCATTCCGTTCTCTCTAAGTGTTTCATTCCATATATTTATGTTTGCCTGCAGCCCTTTTTCTTTAGATGCTACCACCATTATATCGTCTGCGAATGTTCCACTCTTTACTTCAACTCTCTCCATGTAATTCCATCCCACTTCAAGTCCTCTAGTTCTTTCTTTCGCTTTCCTTATTATTTTGTCCATGTAAATATTAAATAATGTTGGACTTAGTCCTCCTCCCTGTCTTAGTCCGTCTTTCGTTTTAAATTTTTCCGATTGTTTGTTTTTGACTATTACGCTATTCGAGTTTTCTTCATATATTTTTTTTATTAAGCTTATCATTTTCGTGCTTATCTCTTTCTCTGCCATCATCCTCCACAATCTATCTCTTCCTACTTTGTCGAATGCTTTTTTTAGATCTAAAAATCCCATGTATACATTTTTTTTTTCTATTTGTTTTTTCCATTATCTGTTTAATCGTGAATATATTATCTTGGATACTCCTTCCTTCCCCAAATCCTGATTGTGATTCGTCCAGTGTTTTCTCAATTTTACCTCTTAATCTCTCATTCATAATCATTTCCAGCACTTTCATATTGGTATTTAGCAGTGTAATTCCTCTGTAGTTATTACAGTCCTTCCTGTCCCCTTTCTTGAAGATTGGCACTATCATCGCATGCTGCCATTCTTTTGGTATTCTTTGTTCTGTCCATATTTTTCTATATATCTCAAGCATTACTTTCCTTCCCTCTTCCCCCATATATTTTATCATTTCTGTTGTTACTGTGTCGCTTCCTGGCGCTTTCCCATTCTTTAGTAGTTTTATGGCCTTTTCCATTTCCTCCATATTAAATTCTTCTTCATCGTCTTTGCTTCCATTTCTGTCTACATTGGCTACCTCTCCTATATCGGTCCTCTCCATCTTTTCTGACAGCAGCTCTTCAAAGTATTGCTTCCATCTTTCCATTATTTCCTTTTCGTGCTTTAATAGTTCTCCTTCTTTGTTCTTTATATATGTCGCGCAGTTGGTCTTTTCTTTTCTTATTGTTTTCAGTCTGCTGTAGAATATTTTTTTCCCCTCTGCAGCTTCGTTTTCTAATTTCTTGCCGAATTCTGCCAATTCATTTCCTTTCGCCTCTAATACTAATTGTTTCACTATTTTCCTTTCCTCCTTGTAGCACTGATACGTTTCTCTAGTTTTTTTTTGTAGATACTCCTTCCATTTTTTCTTTTTTTGTCTCACTCTTCTCTTGATCTCTTCTGTCCACCATGTCGTTTGTTTTATATTCTTATTTCTTTTTATTCTTCCACACACTTCCGAGCTTGCTTGTAGCATTATCTTTTTGAGTTCCTCCAAACTCTCTTCCAAACTTAATGTCTTCCATTTCTCATTTCTACTCTCAATCATCCTCTTCATTGTTTCTCTATATTGCTTTGCCACCTCTCCGTCTTTTAGTCTATACGCTTTTATTTTCTCATATTCCATCTTATCTCCTTTTCTCTCTCTGTTGTCTGCTTTTAATGGTTTCTTTATCTTTGATATGACCATATAATGATCACTTCCCACTTCCGGTCTTCTTGACACTTTTACATCTACTATGTTCTTTCTATTTTCATTCCTTGCTACTATGTAGTCTATTATCGATTTTTCCTTTTTGCTGCTCATCTCTCTAGTATATTTGTGTATATCTTTGTGCTTATAGTAAGTATTTGCTATAAACATATTATTGATTCGGCAAAACTCTATTAATCTTTTTCCATTATCATTTAGTATTGTCTCCCCATTCTGGCCCAATATTCTACTCTCTCCTGATTTTCCCTTTCCCACTCTACTATTGAAATCTCCTGCAATGTATATTTCGCCTTTTGCTCTTTCTACCGCCTCTGTTAACATTTCCCAGAATTTCTCTTTGTTCTCCTTTTTGTCGTCTTCATTTGGACCATACACACTTATTATTGTTATAATGCTCTCGTTATCGTCCTTCATATTTATTGTCAATATCCTCTCTGAACATGCCTCCCATTTTTCTATATTGTGTGCCCATTCTTTTTTTATCATACATGCGACTCCTTCAGCTGCTCTTTTCTCTGTTTCCACTCCGCTATATATAAATACACTTCGTTTCATCATTTTTAGCAGTCCTCTTCCTTTTTTTTCGTTTCTGTTATTGTAAGTATGTCTATCTTATTTTCCAGAAACTCATCTTCTAGTTCTATTTCTTTTCCCTTTATGCTTCGTATATTCCATGTTGCTAATCTCCATATTTCTTCACTTTTTCTACTCATTGTTTTCTGCTCCTTTCCGCGTTTCTTTTTCAATTTTTTGTTTGTTTCTTCTCTTCTTCCCAGCTTCCATAATATATCCTATTTCGATATTGTTCCTCCTTTCTTTTGTATATTTGGCACTTTTTGCTAGTTGCCATGTGCTCTAGATCTTTATTTTTAATTCTTGTACAGTTGGCGCATTTTATCTCATTTTTTCCACAATCTTTCCCTTCGTGTCCTTCTTGTCCACATCTGTAGCATACCTCCGTTCTTGTACAGTACTTAGCTACATGCCCATAGCAGCAGCATTTGTAGCAGATCGCGATCCTTATATATTCTTCTACCTGTTTTACAGTAAAAGTCTATCAGTAATTTTCCTTTTTTTACCACGTACTTGAATATCTCATTGTCCACTTCTACTACTCAGTCCTCTACATATTGTTTACTGTTCCCGATGGCATTTTTTTTAACTGCTCTTACTGTCTTCACCTCTCTAGTCCCCACCATTTTTCTTATTTCTTCATTTTCCCTTAATATTTCATTTACTATTTCTTCTTCAGTATACCCTTGCTCAACTTTTTTTATTATAAACAACGGCTTTGTTTCTTTCATTTTCCTCACTGTTATTCCTTGTACTTCCTCCAGTTTCTTCCCTATTTGCTCCTGTTGTAGCTGGTTTCTGCACTTCATCACTACCAATCCACTTTTGTATTTTTTTATTTCCTTTATACCTTCTTCACCTACTTCTTCTATCGTAAGTTTTTCTCGAATTTTTTCCATTACCTTCTCACCTTCTACCGCTTTCACTGTTATTTCTCTTATTTTTTCAGGTGTTTTCCATCCCTTTATCTTTTTTGTATCGTTCTCTTTTTTCTTTTCTGTGATAGCCGCATATGTCTTTTTGCTCATATTTTGTGTTATTGTACCTCCCCCTATCAATTCCGTTATTTTTGCTTCCAATTTGTCCATTCTTTTTTCGAATTGTTTCTCTATTTGTTCCAGCGTTTGCTCTAATTTATCTGTTTTTCCTGGTTTTTGTTTTTTCTCTGCATTCTCCATATTTTCATATACTGTGGCGGTCTTTTTACCTACTATTTTTTCTATATTCTCTATACTTTTTTCCATTTCCTCTCGAGTTTATCCTTCTTCTCTTTTATTCCCCTCTTTATATATCCTAATTTCCCTTTGTATCAGTTTGATTTGAATCATTAATTCATCTGATACTCCACTTAGTTTTTTCTGAGTATCTTCACTTTCTTCTTTCCGCTGCGACATATCTTTCTGTCTTAATTTTATTCTTTTTTCCATGCTATCTTCAACCTCGCTCATCACTACTCCTCTATACGATTTGTTTGCTTTTTCTTGCTCCTCATATTCCTCCGTTGATGTTTCTCTTTTTCTAGTCTCCACTTTTCCCACTGGAGGAGTTCTTTTGATTTTAGTCGCCACTTTGAATGGGTTTTTAGCCTCCATTCTTGCGAGGTCAATCCCACTTCTATTTATAAATCTATAATAATATTAAATATTTATCTCAGTATAAAATACAAATAAGAAGCAAATAAAAGTTGATTTTGTTTCTTATCTCAATAACACCGTTCCTGCTT
Organism: Platypus cylindrus; assembly: GCA_949748235.1. Lineage (NCBI taxonomy): Eukaryota > Metazoa > Arthropoda > Insecta > Coleoptera > Curculionidae > Platypus > Platypus cylindrus. The sequence goes on along the minus strand of OX456488.1, from coordinate 51,227,777 downwards.
ATCAGTTCTACTTGTTATTTGGAAATTACCCCCGCTTGATATATAATTCTTTCTATAAAATAGTTTTTTCCCATAGATGATATTAGGCTGATTGGTCTGTAGCTTTTTGGATCGGTCTTAGGTTTATTAGGTTTTTTGAGTAGAAAGATTTTTGCTGTTTTCCATTCCATTGGGAAGTACTTATGTTTTATACAATTTCGGGCGATTATTGTCAGTTGCTTAATCTGATTGTCCGGTAGCTGCTTTAGTGCCATGTTCGTTATATTGTTAAACCCTGGTGCTTTTTTGTTGTTTACTGATTTTATTATTTCTTTAACGGTTTTTTCTGATATTTTAGTTGCGTTTTTGCTATGGACTGTGCGCTTGTTTGTTGATATTGTAGATATTTTGCTTTAATTCTGTTGTTCCAAAATTGCTCTTCTATTGGATTTCCAGAAAATTGTTTTGTTAAACTGTCGACAAATGCTTCTATTTTTTCATTAGTTTCTATTATAGTTCGATAGCTTATTTTTAGATATGGTAGGGGTTTGTTTGACCCTTTTGTTAGAGATTTGGCCATTCTGTATATGCTGTTGTCTTTAGTGGTTAATGCTTCTTTTTTCCCAGTTTATTTGTTCTGTAAACTTTAATTCCTCCCGAATTTCTTTTGTCAGTTTGTTTGCTGCCCTCCTTGCTCTAGAGTCCCCAGTTCTAACTCCAAATTTTCTTAAACTATTTTTTTTCCTGATTTTATTTCTTAGATCTATTGGCAGAGTTTGTTTTATGTTTCTGTTGTATTTCTATTGTTGATTTCTTTATGGCTCCCTGTATATTTTTGGTCAAATTTCGAACGCTATTTTCCAAATCATTTGTGTTGTTGATATTGGCATTGGTTTCTTTCGTTGATAATATGCATTTGTAAAGGTTCCAATTTTTTTGTTTTTTTTTAATGTATGAGTCGTGTTTTCTTTGAACTATTACCAACATCAATTATGACGGGAAGGTGATCTGAAGTTAACCCATATACAACTGTTGCTGTTGACAAGAGAGTCTATATCGGAGTGAAAGTGGTCGGATGTTTGTTTGTGGTGAAATCGAAGTCGATACGCAGATAAGCAGAGTACTGATTGTTTAGTGGTTTAAGGATAATACATCAATAAAGTTATTTTTTATTTTGTGAATTTGATAAGGATATTAAATAATAACAGAACAAAGGAGAAGTAAGACATCTAGATAAGTATAGGAAAGTGCCCCTCCGAGCGGAGGAAGCGGGGTAATTTCCAAATAACAAGTAGAACTGATAAGCAGGAACGGTGTTATTGAGATAAGAAACAAAAACAACTTTTATTTGCTTCTTATTTGTATTTTATACTGAGATAAATATTTAATATTATTATAGATTTATAAATAGAAGTGGGATTGACCTCGCAAGAATGGAGGCTAAAAACCCATTCAAAGTGGCGACTAAAATCAAAAGAACTCCTCCAGTGGGAAAAGTGGAGACTAGAAAAAGAGAAACATCAACGGAGGAATATGAGGAGCAAGAAAAAGCAAACAAATCGTATAGAGGAGTAGTGATGAGCGAGGTTGAAGATAGCAT